>JAWMAG010000004.1:17547500-17917500 GCA_037013455.1 Ceratitis rosa
TGCCTAATTTTGTCTATACTGAGGAGATGGGATAATCAAGCTTACGAAGTTTTATTAAGACAGATTTATAAAGTAAAGAAGTTAAGGACTAATACTTTCAGAATTATGGAGGCCTTTTGAATTGTCGATAATCCCAAGTCTAGCGCCTCTATAAACATCACTCCACCTAACAATGGCAATACGATTTCAGGTAAAAATTAATTTATTTGTTGAATTAAAATGTGTTTCTTAAATCTCACATATGAAATTCGAAAATGATTTCCAATCGATTTGAGCCAAATAACCACCATTCATAAAATAGACAAATTGTAGTCAAGTGAGCAAGGGAGTACACATGCGCAGCGTACTCCGACCAAGACAAATGAGTGCATACCGCAAACTCGAGGCGGCAGGGCGCATGAATAATCAAAGCATGTTGGCGCTTGCAGTGTCTGGAACGTGCATAGAAATTGTAAATTTAGCAAGAACCAAACGCGACCGCAAAACAACTACAACAACAACAAGCGATTGCTGGTTAAATGCCTACTTGAACACAACACACAACGGTTAGAAAATAACTACAACAACAAATCGACTGCTTCGCTATTGCATCGTGACCGATACGCCGCGGCATTGAGTTATGGTTGAAACGATTTGGCAAATGCCTACACGTATAATTCTTCCAAATGCGAGCTGTTATATGGATTGTATTTGCTTTAAGGCAGATAAGTGCATATGCGTGTGTGTATATGTGTGCACATCTTGCCTACAATTAAACATATATATATGTATGAGTGTGCAAATAAACAGATGTACAGATTTGGCTGCCTAATGGATTTCCCCTTGCCACTGCCGCAGTCGCTTGGCATCAATTTGCCACTAAAGGTGTGTACTTTCATACAATGAAAAATACTGGTCGTTAACTAATTTCCAACTGGTTTGAATTTTTACATTAACTAGTTATCTTCCATTTTTTAACTTTACTAACTCCTTCCTTAAGCTGCTTGGCACCAATTGAGAATACCAAATACTGTCCTTTTTCACCGGATCCAGTAGGGTTGAAGCCTTTGCCCCACCTCTATTTCCACCGATGGGTACTGCATCGAAAATCTTCAAAGGTAGAGCATTCTTATCCATCGGGACCTCATGACCTATCCTTTCTCTCAAAAACTCCTAACAGCGACTCATCGGATGTTGTCAGCGTCCATGCCTCCGCACTAAATAGCAGGACCGGAATGATGAGATATTCCGTCTTGTCCTCGTTCACTACCCTACCCATACGCTTCGTTTCCTTATCCAGTCTGGAGAAAGCGGGTTTGCTGAGGCCTATGATGTTGATACCAGCATCTATAGACTCTTTTTAAAGATCTTAACTTCTCTCTTCCACTCTGCAGGCCAGAGTACTAGTCCTGGTGGGTTGGAAAATTAATTTTTCTAATTGTGGTCGCCCGTCGGTGCTCTTTGAGGGTATTTCCGACGTGACATATGGTAAATGTGAAACAGAGGTCTTTCCCAATCTTGAGGGAGCACTTGGTATTTCTTAACGGCAATTTGCACAACCATATGAGTTTTGAGGTGATACCAAATTCAAAAATAGTGACGTAGAGTCAGCTCCTCTTCGTGCTGTCGAAGGCTGCTTTAAAACCGACGAAGAGGTGGTGAGTGTCAATTCTCTCACCGATCCTTCTCACCCTTAGTGTACATTGAGCAGAGTACGCTTAGGTCCCAATCGGCTATATTTTGAAAAGAAACATCTTCAGTTTTTCGTCGCCGTATTTAATTACTTTGTTGTTTTTCAAGCGAGCAAGATTGCAAGTCGAACTACTTCATAGTCGTGCGATGAAACATCTCTTCCATCCTCATCGAAGGTGAAATCGGGTTCACGCTGCTGTTTTGGCGACTTTTTCGAAAATTAATTGCTTCATTTGCATCTGTATATAGGGAGCTCGAAATTCCGGCCACACCGAATTAGTGATCAGTGCCCTCAGAGGGCAGGTGAGAGTTTGTTGTAATTCCACCTTTTCGACGTCGAAGCTGCTCGGAGGCGGGTATGTATCCTCGCTGCAACAAAATGGTCAAGTTGGTGTTAGGCCCTGAGAACGTAAGCTTGTCAACTACACTGGAGACATTCCGTCAGTCTATCACGAAATGTTTGATTTGGTTTTGAGTTTATCTATCTGGAGACAACCAATCATCCTGATGAGCTTTCTTGTGGTGGAATCTAGTACTACAGTCAACCGTATTTCGAATACCAAAGGAGCAAGTGATATTTTAAACACAGCGATGACCTTCAACCTGTCAATTTTCTAACTATCCATCAGCCCTATACTAGTAAAATACTAGTCAGTTCATTTAGGTGTGAATCTCAAGCATGACGTCTAAAATCGCTAACCACTCGGCTATCGTGACGATGTAAAAAGTAGTAGAGTAGAGTAGCCTACCAGAAAATATACCATACCCGTGATGTGCTAGAAATTAACATAACTTAACAGTGGTGGAATAAATACCGAACTCAAACAATTCCATTTTTAAAATACTTGTATTTCATTCGAATTTTTTCATATTAGTTTGACTTTTCACTGCTGGGTATAGGTGTCATTAGTGCGCGTTGTGCCGCAGGTAATCCATTGAATATTTGCCTTAACATATTGTACCTGTGTGCGTACAAATATTATTCGTGTGTTAAGTATTTTGACTAACGGGTAATTAGAACATTCAGGATGTGAAGAGGCGAAATTGAACTTTTGAATGTAAAATTAATTTATTTTGATATACGAGTGTCGAAGACATGAGTGTCAACTTAATAGAATTTTAAAGAAAAAAAAAATATGTATTAAGCAAAATATGTTTAAATAAGTATACATATATATAATACCTACATACTTACCGTACCCTGAAATACTCACCTCTAACTGAAATTACTCTCCTCCTATTCCCGGCATACTTACCTGCAAAGCTGTAAAGAAAATAAATATAAAGAAAACGGAAATCGAAACTTCCCCTCCTTCCCCGTTACTGTAAACCTCAGCTAAGTTTTCTTTCGTATAAATATTAAGCTTACAGTTTGTGTATATCAGTAATCTAGTATTCGCTTACTTAAAAATATAGTCCGGTTGTACGTATGTGCGTTAGAAAAAAAAATAAAAAATAAAATTCGCTCGCTAGTGTATTGAATAATGTAAATAAATAAAATTGAATAATAACTAAAATTATAATTTGTGCTAAACAATTTAATAAAATTGTCTAAAAAATATAAACCTGTGTTTTCAATTAAAGTGGAAAATACATCATAATTAAAAGATTAATTCCAAATAATTCGGAATTAAACATGGTGCCGAAACCCGATTACAGAGTGAACCTAAATAGTGTGTGCAGTGGAAAAACAAATAATAATTAAAAATACATAAAGAAATAAATACAGCACTAGCTCAAATATAAAAAAAATAGAAAGTCAAAAAAAATTATCACATACATACGTGTACATACATACGCTTAGAAAAGTGTGGTGGAAACATACATAAAACATATTTACAAAATTTATAAAAGAAACATAATAAATAAACGCGATCCTTAAAGTTAAATCATAGCGAGCGAAAAGTCGTGTTCTCCTAACTCGGGCGTGTAAAAATATAAAAAACAAAAAAAAGAAGTTCGTGAGTGCAGTGACCAGTGCGGTACATATACATATATACATAAAAATTAAAACAAAGAAAACCCCAAAATAAAATTTTGTATACATATATATATGAAATATATACATACATATAAATATACAAAAAAACCATAAAACGTGTGACACAAAACATAAAAAAAAAAAGAAAGTAGTGAAAAAATAAATACATAAAAAAAAAAAAGAGAAAAAGAAAAAAATTAAATAAAATCTGGAAAAATATATATATATAATAATAATAAACATAATATTTAAAAGTGTTGAATATTATACAAAGTGTCGAACATATGTACATGAAGTGACATAAAACATAACAAAAAAACGGTGAACTTACCAATCAGTGAAAAACACAAAATAAAAACGGAAAATATATTATATATATACTGAAAACCTCTAAAAAAAAAAAAAAAAAAAACATACATATAATGCAGTGCTACAAAATACATACTAAATAAAATTTTAAATAGATAATTAAAAGGAAAAATTTTCAAAATAAATAAACTCTATTTAGTTTTGCAAACAAACATATAAAAAAAGTGAAAAAAAAAAACATAAACTGAAATAAGTGGCCTCTAAAAAAAAAAAAAAAAAAAAACGTAACACATACATACATATACACAGTACATATACGTACATACAGCAGCACTTCAAGACACGCAAAACAGGAACACCAGCACTACCCAGAAGACAACACTGCCGCACTACTTAGATGTCAACCCCCTCTCAAAAACAAAAAAAAGTGGTTTGTAAAAAACTCCGGATGTCAAAGTAAGTCCCCCAATCTTACTCATATTTGTTTAGCGGATTTTGCTCGTTCTGTGTATGAAACTCTTTTACCATACACATAAATATTCTCAAAAATTAAATTATAACTCCCAAGGAAAGTTCGAGCAAAATCTCAAAATCCGCTAAACAAAAAATTAATCCAATATATTATAATATATAGCGGGTCCCCAAATTCGGTAAATGAAAATCCCCTACTTTTCATTTACCGAATATAACAGCGCAAACTCGCGCTTTCCCCATAAAAAGAATATTTAATAAAACAAAAAACCGCTTATTATTATATATCCATATATCCCCTTACGTATATAAACTCCCCTTTTTATATACGACAACTGGTCCAAAAACACATTCGAAAAGGACCAGTTCGGACCAGTTGCCCCTCCCATATATCCTCCCGAGTATATACATACTCTCAGTATATACACACCAACTGGACCGAAAACCCATTCCCACGGGCCCATAACCGGACCAGTGTAAGCACATTACACTGCCCATAGTCACCACCGCATAGCAAGTCACCGCTACTCAACTGTGGTACATGTGTATACATACACATATATACATAAAGTGTTTTTTTTCAATTCCGGCAATTTCCCCTTCTTCGCTATTTACAATAGCAAACGGACAAAGGCACGTATGTATATAAGTATACATACGTACATACTCGTGTAAGCTCATCAAAGCACCCAGCATACAAACGGGGTATAACAAAAACCCAGTATACATTTATACATTGCTGTGCTCAGACGCGCTGAGACAGTACAATACATTACTAACCCCCTAAATAAATTAATTATAAATAATATATATATACTTAAATATATATATATATATAAATATAAATAAATATTTTATATTAAAATTAATTTAAATAAATATCTCACAATGGAGGATAAAATGGAGAAGCCCCAATCACTCCACCCCCTTACAGGACCCCGAACTCGCTCGAAATCCCAGGCAGAAGAAGAGGAATTCTCCCAACTACACAAAAAATTTCTATATGAGCTATCCAGGATGGAAAAATTCTGCGGGAAATGGTGGGACACCAGTGAAGAGACGCACTCCGAAGCAGCCCTCAAAATTTTCAAGGACCATCTGGGAAGGCACATGGAACTGGTGGAGGCAGCCAACCAGAACCTACAGATGAGCAACGTTGACGATGAAAAGACACGCTCAGCATGCGCAGAGGCCTACGAGACGACAAATGACAACGCAATGCTCACGAAAATCAGGATAAGTGAGTTACTTGGCCAAATCCAACAAAGTATGGATTCCTCCCGGCCCATTACCCCCATCACAAAGATGCCCCCCCCAACACAATCTGACTCACTCAGCTTTCTCAAGGTACCTGCGTGTGACACAGAAATCTTCTATGGAGGATACGAAGATTGGCCCTCATTTAGGGACATGTTCACAGCAGTGTACATCAACCACCCCCAATTATCCGAAGTGCAGAAACTCTACCACTTGAGGCAGAAAACAAGAGGTAAAGCTGCACTCCTCATTAAAAATTACCCTCTCAGTGGTCACAATTTCTCATTAGCATGGGATGCACTCAAGGCACGCTACGAAAACAGAAGAATAGTAGTGGATGGCCAAATCAAGACGCTATTCAACATCCAACCCGCCCACACAGAGAATGGAGAACGGATTCAACAGATCCAGACGACAATAAATAATTGTCTTTCTACCCTACAGGCAAATGGAGTGTCAACAGACAGCTGGGACCCAATGCTTGTCTACCTCTGCTCGTCAAAACTGCCGGACGAGACACTAGCTCTCTGGGAGCAATCACTCAACTCAAGGAAGGAGTTACCTGGATGGTCAGAAATGGACCAATTTCTGACAGCTCGGTACGAGGTCGTGGAGCGACTCAGCACCTACAGACCCAATAAGCCGAAGATGAATCAACCCAGCTACCCCCAACGGACACCAGCGGTCCCTCCCCCAACTTTTAATTATAGGAACAAAACCCAAGCGTTCCATACTCAAAACAAAAGGCAAGTTTCATGTAAACTATGCCAATCAAACCACTCGATGACAACGTGCGTCAAATTTCGAGAACTGTCCGTCTCAGACCGGAACAAGTTTATTAAAGACAACAACTATTGCAAAAATTGCCTGGCGTACTCGCATTTGGAGAAAGATTGCAAAAGCAACTTTACGTGCGTGTATTGTCAAAGACGTCACCACTCCCTCCTCCATTATACTGCGAGCAACCCCACGCCTTACCCCCCAAAACCTCAAAGAAACTTCACTACCTCTCAAGTGACAGTCGAGGAAGAACAGCCCTGCACCTCTAAGCAGGCATCCAAAAACTCAAAGGCAAATGAAAGCGGTAGAACAAAAACTCTATCTCACTATTCGAGTAACAAAGAAAGGACATTGCTTCCCACAGCAAATATTCCCATTCTCCACAAAGGAGAAGTAACTCACAT
Organism: Ceratitis rosa; assembly: GCA_037013455.1. NCBI lineage: Eukaryota > Metazoa > Arthropoda > Insecta > Diptera > Tephritidae > Ceratitis > Ceratitis rosa. The sequence goes on from JAWMAG010000004.1 coordinate 17,554,374, forward strand.
CAGAGCTCTCATTGACCAAGGCTCTCAAAAAACTTTTGTAACATCCCGTATACAAAAGTTACTTGGTCTCCCCACCACAAAAGCCAACTACCAAATTCTTGGCATGGGCGGTAACACAGTCCAAAACTCGAATAGAATATGCTCTATTACGATATGCTCAGCGAATCAATCAATAAAAATCGCGGCCCAAGCGATAATACTGTCTCAATTGACGCACACTCTCCCATCCTTCAAAATAAAAGAAGTAGATTTAACAGAATACCTCTCACTGCCATTAGCAGATCCCAACTGCTTTACCCCAGCTAGAATAGACATGGTCATTGGTAGTGATATAATTCCAAAAATACTCACCCCAGGTCTCAAAATTAATGTAGGCGGCAGCTTAATAGCCCAAAACACAATATTTGGGTGGATATTAAGTGGACCAGTTGTTGAAGAAATCTCCTCATTCTCTACTCAGGTGATTGAAACCCCTTCAGAATCACTAGGAGAATTACTCAAGAAATTCTGGGAACATGAAGAGGTACCACCGGCCCCCACATACACAGACGATGATGAATACTGTGAAGCGCTCTACAAAAAAACCACTCATCGACGAGAAGACGGCCGATATGTAGTAAAGCTGCCATTCAAGTCAGCTTTCCCGGACTCCATCGCACTCGGGCACTCCAGACCCGCAGCACAGCAGCAATATCTCAGCGTGGAACGAACTAACGAAAAGAAAGATGAGCTTCGGAACACCTATTCCGAAGTCCTAGAAGAATACCTTACGTTAGATCACATGGAACCAACCCATTCACGAGAAATCATACGCGACGGTAAATATTTCTCATTTTACCTACCCCATCACGCGGTGATTAAACCAGGAAGTAAAACTACTAAAGTCCGTGTAGTTTTCAATGCCTCAAAAACCTCGCATTCCGGTCTCTCACTCAATGACGTATTACATACTGGCCCCGTTCTCCAAAATGACTTAATGCTCATTATTCTAAAATGGAGATTATATAAGTATGTATTTAACGGCGACATTGAAAAAATGTACCGCCAAATATACGTCTATAAGGAAGACCAAGACTTCCAACGCGTTCTATTCCGCAGAACCCCCCATAGTCCGATAGAAGACTTTAAACTAAAAACGGTCACATTCGGTGTCAGCTGCGCTCCATACTTGGCAATAAGGACACTCCACCAATTAGCCGAGGACTCAAAGGAGACATACCCCCATGTCTCAAAAATATTAAAAGGAGAAACATACGTAGATGACATCCTCTCAGGCGGACATAATCTCGACTCAGCCGGCGAATCGATACATCAAGTTATCGAAGTACTCAAGTCAGCCGGATTCCCGTTAAAAAAGATCACAGCAAACCACAAGTCACTGCTGAAAGACATCCCCCCGTCTGATCTTTTAGATGAAGAATTTCTCGAATTCCAAGAGGCAAGTTCTACAAAAACCCTCGGAATAAAATGGAATGCTCTCACTGATACATTCTCGTACTCAGTTGACCCCCCCTTATCCTCAGACACTGCCACGAAACGACAGATCCTCTCATCTGTCGCGAAACTTTTCGACCCGGCAGGATGGCTATCGCCCATAATGATAGCAGCGAAAACTCTTCTTCAACAACTATGGATGGAAGGAACAGACTGGGATGAAACCGTGAAGCCGATCTCACTCCACAAATGGAACATATTCAGGAAAAATCTCGCCGCAATCGAAGAAATAAGGATACCTCGATGGGGGCAATTCAGCCCAAACAGTTCCATTCAGCTACACGGATTCTCCGATGCTTCCGAGAAGGCATTCTGCGCTTGCGTATACTTACGAGTCCAGCAAGGTGAATCTGCTTCATCCCACTTACTCGCAGCCAAGAGTAAAGTAGCCCCCTTACAAACCGTCTCTCTCCCTAGGCTGGAACTTTGCGGCGCAGTTTTACTCGCAAAATTAGTAAAGCAGATCCGATCCTCTCTAAATCTGCCATCTCATGAACTAAATTTGTGGACAGACTCCTCAATTGTATTAGCATGGCTGGAAAAACCCCCATGGACGTGGAAAACATACGTAGCGAATAGGACATCTCAGATCCTCGAACTCGTGAATAATGCTACGTGGCGACATGTCTCCAGCGCTGACAACCCAGCTGATTTAGGCACGCGTGGAGCTAAACCCCAAGAGCTCGTCAACTGTTCACTCTGGTGGAAGGGCCCCGAGTGGTTAACTAGGCCATCCCCTCTTTGGCCGAAAAGTTCCCCAACTCATTCGTCCCCTCCCGAACAACGACAAATTGAAGCATTCCACGCTTTAGAATCTCCCGATTTTCTAGACCGTTTCTCCTCATTTTCCACCGCTCTCAGAGTAACAGCGTACATATTTCGTTTCGCTCAAAAGGCTAGAAAACTGCCAAATCCGCCCTCTACCACTCTTACTCAAAGCGACATAAAGTTCGCAAAAACTCGTCTCATAGCTGTCACCCAGCGAAAATACTTCGGGAAAACCATCACAGCACTGGAGTCGAAATTTCCGACAGAGAAAAGAGACCCCCTCCGTACTCTCAACCCTTTCTTGGATAAATCAGGACTGCTGCGTGCAAATGGGCGTCTCACTCATGCTGCCCTCAGCTACGATGAGCGCCATCCAATTATCATCCCCGATAATTCGCGATATTGCTCCCTCCTCCTCGAATTCCTCCACTCAACTCTACTGCACGCGGAAAAGCAGCTGATGATTCGCGTGGTCCAACAGGAATACCATATTCCCCGAATCCGCCAGAAGGTAAAATCTTGCATTTTTCGGTGCAAGACATGCACGATATATAAGCAGAAGATGAGCACGCAACTGATGGCAGCGTTACCCCCGGAACGGTCCACATATACACTCCCATTCCATACTACCGGTGTAGATTTTGCCGGCCCATTCCTCGTCAAAACCTCGACTCTCCGCCGAGCATCCCATTCCAAAGCATACGTGTGTGTATTCGTCTGCTTCTCGACAAAGGCTATTCATCTCGAAGTGTGCTCCGACTTGACCACCGAATCTTTCAAAGCCGCGTTTGCACGTTTCGTCGGACGCAGAGGCATCCCACATAAAGTTATGTCCGACAACGGCAAGACGTTTGTAGGAGCACAACGTAGTTTCTCACGTGAATTATCCTCCTTCCTTGCAGAAGCCTCCGAGGATATAGCAAAAAAATACGCCATTCACGGATTAACATGGCAATTCATCCCGCCATACGCCCCTCACATGGGCGGACTTTGGGAGGCTGCAGTGAAAAGTTTCAAAACTCACTTTACGAAGGTAGCCGGCAGCCAAAAATTTACGTTCGAGGAGTTCACTACGCTCCTTATTCGTATCGAAGCGGTACTCAACTCCAGACCACTCTCTCCTATGTCTCAAGATCCCGAAGACTTGAAGGTATTAACCCCAGGCCACTTCTTACGAGGCGCGCCCTTACTCTCGATCCCTGAGCCAAACTCAGAAAATCTCTCGCTCATTAATAAATGGCAAAAATTAAGAGTACTCCATCATCAGTTCAGCAAGCGCTGGAAAACTGAATATCTCCACCATCTTCAAAAACGCTACAAGTGGAAAGGATCCCAGCGAAATATGAAGGAAGGTGATCTCGTCGTCATCAAAGACGACCTTCTACCCCCAAACGAATGGCGACTAGGTCGCATAACCAAACTGCATCCCGGACCCGACCAAAACGTTCGCGTGGTAGACATCCGCATTCAAGGCGGAACGGTCACCCGCAACATAACCAAACTCTGCCTTCTGCCACCCGCTTAGCTTATACATCTCTCTCTCTCTCTCTCTCTCTCTCTCTCTCTCTCTCTCTCTCTCTCTCTCTCTCGAAAAGCTAAACTCCACTCTCAATGACCTCATACTAAAATTGCTTTTCGAACCATATCATTTCAGATCACAGAACTTCGGCAAATGTCGGCTGTGCTGCCGCACCCACTCATTGCGCCACTGCCGCGCTTTTCTCGCCATGACGCCAGACGAGAGGTATGAGTCTGCGAAGGTGCATCGCTACTGCATAAACTGCTTAGCGACCTCTCACACCACAGGGGCATGCGACTCTCCAGACAGCTGTCATCGGTGCGGATTAGCGCATCACACCCTACTCCATCGAAATTCGCTCGAATTGTCGGAGCGTACTTCATCTCAAAGCCGAAAAAGGGTGACATTCCGGCCGAAAAATGAAAACCCTCCCGGTCGTGGAAAGCAAGTCAAGAAAAGGGAGCCAGCGAGCAAAAGTATCCTCCGGAGAGGCGCTGAAAGAGCTCAACGAAGCAGCGCTCCTGCCCTACAACGAAGAATCCGTGGGCTAGTAAATAAAGCCCGCGAAACCCTCCAGCAGCTCGAAGATTTGGTACAAGTCACTTCGCCGCAGGCCCGCCGGCATGTCGAAGACATGAGTGTCAACTTAATAGAATTTTAAAGAAAAAAAAAATATGTATTAAGCAAAATATGTTTAAATAAGTATACATATATATAATACCTACATACTTACCGTACCCTGAAATACTCACCTCTAACTGAAATTACTCTCCTCCTATTCCCGGCATACTTACCTGCAAAGCTGTAAAGAAAATAAATATAAAGAAAACGGAAATCGAAACTTCCCCTCCTTCCCCGTTACTGTAAACCTCAGCTAAGTTTTCTTTCGTATAAATATTAAGCTTACAGTTTGTGTATATCAGTAATCTAGTATTCGCTTACTTAAAAATATAGTCCGGTTGTACGTATGTGCGTTAGAAAAAAAAATAAAAAATAAAATTCGCTCGCTAGTGTATTGAATAATGTAAATAAATAAAATTGAATAATAACTAAAATTATAATTTGTGCTAAACAATTTAATAAAATTGTCTAAAAAATATAAACCTGTGTTTTCAATTAAAGTGGAAAATACATCATAATTAAAAGATTAATTCCAAATAATTCGGAATTAAACAACGAGTATAAAAATTAAATTAAACGATTTATGAACACCGTTCGAGTATACAGATTAAAGGGAGTTCAGGTGGGCCGACCCGAACTATCCGGTTTAGGGTTCACTAAATTCTTTTCACAAGAGATGCGCCTACGAGCGGGCGTTACGGATCGCTTAATAAATTTGTACTAATTAACCTATCTATTCGTGTAGCGAGGTTGTCCGCTGAGTGTGGAACCTGTCACGTAACAACTCATTTTTGATTAACAAAGACACTACGAAAGTCTTGAGTACCACAATCTATCTGGTCTCTTAATAGGGATGGGGCTGTTGCCCAGCAGGTTGATATCCTCGTGTCCTCGTCCAGCTATTGTGATGGACGAACCAGACATTACAAAGATCTTATGTCGAATCCAACCGCTAGCTTTTCGAAGCTTAGACCTTCCTCTTTGCAGCAAGAAACTCTCACCAAAAAGTGGAATGAATGTCAACGCCAAAATACTGCAATCCCAGCAAGCAGTCAAACGGGTGTCTGCTCGATTTGAACTCCTGCTATCTGGGAGCACTCATTAGTAACTCGGTATAAGAGAACTCCTAGAGAAACAATTGGTTTTCTATAATGTTGGCAGAAAAGCAGGTAAGATGAAGAAAGTCGAACTGAAGTGGATAGAAAAAAAGAGCCGCCTATCTCGCAATGGTACGATCGAACACAATCCGAACCGACATATTCTATTATAAGAGCGAACAGCTGTTTGCGTATGCAGATGGTGTTTACATCATCGGCCCCAGTAACTGAACTTTCAGTCATGTTTCCTCCAAACTGGATAAGAAGGAGCATTGAACGAGTATTGAACGAGGACAACGCGAAATATATCCTCATAAAAGTAACAGTCAGCGTAATTGTGTCTTGGCTCCTCACTGTTGTCAGTCACAATTTCGAAGTTGTAGTTAATTTCGTCTATCTACTCGTAGGAATCAGTGCTAATAGCGATAACAATGTTAGCCTTGAAATTCTATGCTGAATCACTTCTGTGATGAGAAGCTATTAAGATTTTTCGAGGAAAGCAATAACCGCTAGGTTCTAATTGTTTTTTTTTTTTTAAATTATCATCTGAAAGAACAACTTCTTTTTCAGAATAATTTATGCATTATTGTGTTAGTCCTTCAGTTATCAATCACTTCGGGAATCCACATTTACAAAGTCTGTTCCGTAACGCTAAATTTTGCGTTATTCAAAAAATTTCAATCGTTTTCGTTGAAACATTTGGAAATTTGATCGTTAGAGCAGTTATCAAAATAGAGTTCTTTTCGTTTTTAACCTAAATGAAATGCTGTGGTAAATGTTAAATCGTTAACAGATAATGTTAAACGTTGAAATTGAAGTGTGTTGTTAGCATTACATCATAGCAAGAACTCATTTTAGAATTAAATTAAATTTTCGAAAATATTAAATATTTTAAAATACCTAATTATTAAATATAAATAATAGCCCGAATATAATTTAACTCATTCAGTTTAAGCGACATTTTCGTTTTATAAAATAATTTCTTTTGTTTTTTTGCACAGTAAATAAAGTCTATTCTCTTTGACGTCTTTCCTGTAAACAGTATTTCCTGTTAACCACACAGTTTTATTTACATATTCTACGTTTTTATTTGTTTTTCCATTGGCTGGCATAGTTGCAGTCAATATTGTTTCAGTAGTCCCATTTGGGAGTTTAACATATGCATATTGTGATTTTCATTTCCATTTCAATTTTTATTTTCAGCAAACAAACTCTGCCATTGACATTGGTTAGGAAACGTGTGGTTTTCGTCGTATGGCGTTCAGTTGCATCAGCCTGTCAACCGGGCATTTGGTCAACACCATGCGGTTTTCGGTTTGTATTGTTGTTGATAGCTAACGACGAGTGCGAATTTCAGTTAACAAACAAACAAAGCACACATGAGCATGCATATAAATCTGTTTATATTAAGCTCTAACTATTGTATATGGATACAGGTCCCAAGCGGTCAGCATTACGTACTACCATTTCGAAGGACAAGGTTCGAGTCCCGCTTGGATCAACAGAAAAATTGTAGAAAATAATTTCGCTATTCCGCATGGATTGTCAAGCTCACCGAGTGTATTTCTGACATGACCACATACGGCGCATTACACGGCTGCAGGTCCATCCATTTGTTGGAAGACCATCAATACGCACACTATTAGAGTAGAAGTAAGAGCTCGTCGCTCCAGCATACAAAGTATGTATAGACAAAGTTACCTTTTATATTTCGGGATTTGACAACCCTAGTGTTGCAATCTGGCGACATTTTGAATGTTATAAACACACGGGTATAAGCACATTGAACGTTTTGATATATGAGCGTTACTATATATTTGTGTTGTTTGCAGTTACTTAAAATATTAATCTGGGCTAAAAATTGGAATTAGATCGCAAATATTTTCGCGCGAATATTTTGTTTAGAACTTTCGACGTGGATTAACTCAGCAACAGTGCTTCGATGAACTTTATTAAATTTTTGCTGATGGAGCTTCATCAAGAACCAGTCCTTATTGATGGTATGGTTACTTTAATCGAGGTTTTCGATCACTCCAGAACGAATTTCATGAAGGTCATCCAACAATTAGCTGTTGTTTCGGAAACTATTGGTCTCATGCGCAAACTGATATGGCAAGGTTTTCTTGTAAGCTATCGTTAGATTCAGATAACTATAGGCATTAGAGGGAATAGTTTACATTCAATATGGCATGAAAATTAGACTGTAAGGAATCAAACAATTTGTTAATCGCTCAAAAAAAAAAAGGCGACTGGTTTGAGTTTTTTTTTATAAAGTACGATGGCGGTGCTTCGAAAAAGTCTACGACTTCGTGACAGTTGGTGAATCATGGATTCACTCGTATGAGCCCGAAAACAGAAAACAGCGACTGTAAGGTATTCAAAGATGACCCAAATTGAAAAAAAGTTTTTAGCGCACGAAGCAGATGCAAGCAAATAGTTACCTGTTTTTTTAAATTGGTTCTTTCGCAACCGTTGAACTATAAAAACGCAGAACAGTAAAGTCTGAGTGTTACACAACTATTTTTTTGCCAGTTGTCTTTCAAAAAATCGAAAAATAAGCGCTTAAGACTGATAACTCTTCAGCCTAACAATGCGAGCTCTTACACATCGACTAAAAGAATATGAATTTTTGAGGACTCAGTAATTTAATTGAAGTCTCATACAACGTGTAGTCCTGACTTGACATCGAATGAGTTCTTTTTATTCCTGTACATAAAAAATAATCTGATTTGTGGAAACAGCCCGAATCTGACCACTATAATATATAATTTTGATATGTTCATGGAACGTATAAAGACTCCAGCATGACCGAGAGGACAATACTTATTTGTGGCGTTTTTATTTAAATTATTCCTAGAAAAAAAGTTAATGTCAAGGAAATCGAATAAGTTGTCTACAAACCTTTTCAGGAGCCGTAGAAACAAGTTGACAAATTTTTAGCATAATCTGTTAGTTTTACAGATATTGGAAAACAAACATACAGACAAAGATTTTCTAATCCCTTTTGCGTAACCTATATGTAAAAATACATAGCCGTTTTTGGAGTCATCTTATAATTTGCGAACGGAATTCAACCAAAACTATAGAGTTTATTTGGGCTATAATGCAGATGGCTTAAGAGAAGCTTTCCATTTGGGAGAGAGAGAGCACCATCTCTTTGCTATCCGTTGCGTCGTTACTTTATAACTCGAGAACGGCTTCACAGAATAAAAAAAAAATTATGTAGGGTATTTCGAATATTTTAAAGATGTATTTCGAATATTTTAAAGATACCTTCCGCTATTCCGAATTTGGAAAGTAAAATGTGATCCCATAATCTAAAAACAAGACTTATTGCTTGGGGTGAATGCACAATGGAGTTTATATTTTTTTAATGGCTTCTGATGGGGTGTTCAACCATATGGGTATTGTGCATTGGTATTGTTAAAATGAGGCTTAATACAAATATTGCCTTAAAAAATAAAAAAATGTGAAATAATATGATTCAAATGTTCAAATGTTTTTTATTTTACAAAATTAATATCATTTGGTTCAAATTGCATTTTTTTATTTTTTATTGTACTAAATATATATTTATATTAATTTAAATTTTTTTAACTAATTTGCTTCACATTTTCTTATATATATTTTTTTAGATTTCGTTATTTAATATAATTTGGTGTATTTTTCAAATTTATTTGTTTAATTGAATTGAATAATTTAAGTTTAATATTAGTTTAATTATAATTTTATTTCAATTTAATTTTAATTCAATTTTAATTTAATTTTAATTCAATTTTATTTTTATTTTAATTTGATTTTAGTTTAATTTTAATTTAATATTAATATAATTTTAATACATTTTAAATAAATTTAAATTTTTATTTAATCTTAATTTTATTTCAATTAAATTTTAATTTAATTTTAATTTAATTAAATGAAACTTTTTTTTCTATTTATTGAAGGGAAATAATTATATGATTTGAGAAAAGATTGATGATTATGAAGCCTTTATGTAGGCGTCAACTTCTGCTAATTACCTTTTGCTAACCACGCAAAGAAAATCATATAATTATTCTGAAAGTAATTGCCTTTGGCGTTCACCAATTAAATGTAAACAACTTACACATATTCATATATATTTATACACTTAATAATTAGTGAAAAATTAATGACGTTTAGTAGTTTTGCTTTAGACAACAAACGGCTATTATAATAAATTATTCTATGGAAATAAATAGAAATATATGTATAAGTTTCAAATATATTTTTCTTATACCAAACCAAAAATTATTTTGACCAATCATCTAACTATTGCTAAATTCTATGCATTTAGCTTATATATTAAACTAAAATTAACTTAAAATTGTTCAAAATCTTTACTCTTTGCTGTCGTTTCTAATTACCAAAGACTTGACTTGTGGCCACAATTTACGATAATATCCAAACCGTATTCTCACAAATTAGTTCTCAAAAACGAAAGCCCGAAAATAGTTAACTACTGACATTTCACTTCACTCTTCCGCACATAAACATAAGTATAAATTGTAATATCGTAATCGCACTCAGCGCCCCAACAACTCAGCGAAAGTCCTCGAACTGTTAAGCGTTCATATAAGCCGAAATTTGAGTACACCTATACATACTTAATGCGAACACTTGAGTGGATGTGCAGCATGAAGTGAATATGAATCGGTATACTCGCCCACTTATATGTATATCTGTAAGTATATATCTGTATAAATGTGTGTAAATAATGTAAGTTCATATGTATGCAAGCTTGTAAATCACCTTCATATGCGCCCCGGCAAGCGAGCTGTTATTTCTTTTAATGTACCAATTTTAGTGGGAAAGAGCACACATAATTGTAGTTAGCCAGTGCTTAAGTATAAATGCCAGCGAATTTGGTAGCAACGATAAATGGAGCACAGTTAGCAAGGTTATAAATGTACATTAGTACGTGGAACGCCTGCAAGTATGCAACATGAAATTGCTTAACTTACTGCACTGCACTGTTATTGGAGTTTTATGCATGTGTGTAAGTGTGAAGAGGATTTTGGGCAAAAGTGGCCGGAAATAACGTTGACTGCCAGTAGTAAAAGTGTCATTTATCATTGCAAATGTACATACTTGCTTATTTTTCAACTGGCAATCTGCAACTTCCAGTAAGATGGTCGAGTAGAAAAGTAAAAGCAGGCAATTTCGTTAATTGAGTAGTGTGAACACATATTTCACGAACATTTCCCAAATCAAAGCACCGAATTTATTAAAATGTACCTTGATAATTATCCTGTTCTATCTCAAGGCTGTGAAAATTCTTTCTAGAAAATATCTTATCTATCCAAAATTAATACACATACGCAAAAAAAATGAAGAATCGAAAATAGGTGACCCAAAAATGTAAAACTTAAATTCAGCGAAATTATGTTTTACAGTAATTAGAAGCATTATTATATTCTTAGTGGAAAATTCTTGCTAAAACTAATCAACAGCAACATCACAACTAGCAAGCAAGCATCCTTTGAGCGCAACAGAAAAAGTGCATTAGACGAAATTACAATGGCGTAAGGACTAAAACAGAAGACTACTAAGTACAGCAAGTAAATGGAGTAAAGCGGTCAGACGAAGAAAAACATACCACTTTTATAATGCAACAAAGCAAAGCACAAAAGGGCGGAAAAGTCATAGATGAGTTGGAAGTACAAATGTTCAACGTTAATTAAAAAACCCCAAAGCAAGGACAAGTACGTAATTCCAAAGGAGCATGGAGAAGAAAGAATATAAGAAAAGTTCAAACTAAATAATAAATATAAAATAATATAAAAAATTTAAACTAAATAAGGAAAATAAAACAAAATGAAATAAAATAATCACATAAAATAACATAAAATAAGGTAATATACGTACAAATTAAAATAAAATAAAAGAGAATATAATAAAATATTATAATTTAAAAAAATAAAATAAACAAAGAATTTAAATTTAAATACAAAAGTAAAAATCGAATATAATGTATATAATAATATAATATTATAAAATAAAAAATAATAATAATTAAATAAAAACGGAAAACAAAATAAAATATAGTTATATTAATTTAAATAAATTAAAGTAACATAAAATAAAAAAATGAAACTAAATAAAAAAAAATGAAAAGAGATTGCAATAAAAAATGAAACTAAAATAAAACAAAAAAAAACTAAATAAAGAAATAAAATAATATAATATAAAGTAAAATATTTTATCATCAAATAAAATAGTTTTATGTATACTATAAAAATTCTTTAAAAAAGAGTAAAATAAAAAAAGGAAAATAAAATTAAAATAAAAAATCAAATCAAATCAAATCAAATCAAATCAAATCAAATCAAATCAAATCAAATCAAATCAAATCAAATCAAATCAAATCAAATCAAATCAAATCAAATCAAATCAAATCAAATCAAATCAAATCAAATCAAATCAAATCAAATCAAATCAAATCAAATCAAATCAAATCAAATCAAATCAAATCAAATCAAATCAAATCAAATCAAATCAAATCAAATCAAATCAAATCAAATCAAATCAAATCAAATCAAATCAAATCAAATCAAATCAAATCAAATCAAATCAAATCAAATCAAATCAAATCAAATCAAATCAAATCAAATCAAATCAAATCAAATCAAATCAAATCAAATCAAATCAAATCAAATCAAATCAAATCAAATCAAATCAAATCAAATCAAATCAAATCAAATCAAATCAAATCAAATCAAATCAAATCAAATCAAATCAAATCAAATCAAATCAAATCAAATCAAATCAAATCAAATCAAATCAAATCAAATCAAATCAAATCAAATCAAATCAAATCAAATCAAATCAAATCAAATCAAATCAAATCAAATCAAATCAAATCAAATCAAATCAAATCAAATCAAATCAAATCAAATCAAATCAAATCAAATCAAATCAAATCAAATCAAATCAAATCAAATCAAATCAAATCAAATCAAATCAAATCAAATCAAATCAAATCAAATCAAATCAAATCAAATCAAATCAAATCAAATCAAATCAAATCAAATCAAATCAAATCAAATCAAATCAAATCAAATCAAATCAAATCAAATCAAATCAAATCAAATCAAATCAAATCAAATCAAATCAAATCAAATCAAATCAAATCAAATCAAATCAAATCAAATCAAATCAAATCAAATCAAATCAAATCAAATCAAATCAAATCAAATCAAATCAAATCAAATCAAATCAAATCAAATCAAATCAAATCAAATCAAATCAAATCAAATCAAATCAAATCAAATCAAATCAAATCAAATCAAATCAAATCAAATCAAATCAAATCAAATCAAATCAAATCAAATTAAGTAAAAACGGAAAATAAAATGAAACAAATAAATATAATAAAATAAAATAAACAAATAAATGAAATAAATTAAAATGAAATAAAATAACAAGTAAAATGAAATTAATTAAAAAAGAATAGAATAAAAAAAATTAAATAACATAGAACTAAATAATTGTGCAACGTGCGCCTAAGCCCATAACCTTTTTTTCCATAAGCTATCCCAAGTACGGTGACTTCCACACCTAGCCTCATAATACGATAAACTTACCTGAATAAAGTTGTATAGCAGCGTAGGCATGAAATGGTAAGTAATATAAACAATATAATTGCTATTATACTCATATGTATCCAAGCTTGAATACGGAAACACAGAAAAGGTATTATAGAAAAATTTTGTTGCTTTTCATGGAATGCCAAAGTGCAAGATTTGCAAATAATGAGCGGATAGCGCGTTATTATAAACAATTTTCATTCTTCCTAAATTACATTGTCCGCACATGCCAATAAATGGGAGCAAAAAAAAATGGGAAAGAAAGAGTATCAATGCAAAAATGGTTGGTCAAATTTAACACCCGCGTTGGAAATTCCTTTTTTGAGGATAAACAAAAGCTTCGTAATTTTTCCAGAATTTCATATTGCGCGTGTGTTGGCAGCTTTACCTATACTTTACTGAAATTTCATTTACACCATTTTTCTTCATTTTTCATGCTTTCTACTTACTTTTATGTTTTGTTGTTAATTCAACAAACGTACGGGTTCCTTTTACGTTAGCTGTTTAGTACCCTTTTCAATTTTTTGTTTTTCACATAATTTTTCATACTTTACTTGCTTGCTCATGATTTTGTGCCTTTGTTTGCTATTTTTAACTTCACAAATTTTTCATTCACACATATGTACAGATGTATATATGTGGTTTTCCTGCTTCATAATGTGTGTTTTGTACACATTTTTGTTTTTCCAATTTTTTATGTAATTTTGTGGGTATTAACTTAACCGCTGTAATTAATTTGCGTGAGTGCTTTGTTAGATAATAAATTAAGGATATGCTAAACATAGTGTCCACATGAGAAACAGCTAAAAAATGTAACTTTAGATGGTTTTGGAGACGTTTCAGATCTCATTACATAAGTGTACTGCAGGCATCTACATTTATATAATAAAAAAATTGCTTGCATACTGCATAAATGTAATAAAGCTTTTAAAGAATCGATACATATACCTACACGTACATCGCCAACAAATGTTTTCGAAGTTGAAGGCTTACCTGCAGAAATAACGTCATTTCTTGTTTTTGACCAAAAAATCAAAGTTACTATATTACTATATTTACTACATGTATTTATTTAATTTTTATTTTACTTTTGTATCTTTTTATTCCATATTATTTTATTTTATATCATTTCATTTACATTGCTAAATTTGTTTTTATTTCATAAACTTAAAATAAATTGATTGTTAAAAGTTCCTGAGCGAACAGTCATTTGTTTATATAAACGGAATTTTATTAATACAACAAAGTAAAATGGTTTTGTTTTATGTTATATAACATGTATGTTTGCTTGACTAAATTCTTTTTATATTTGTTTTATTTTATGTTAATTTATTTTATTAACTTTTATTTAACTAAATTCGTTTAATTTCTTTTAATTTACTATATTTCATATTATTTAATTTAATTTAATTTTATTTTATTTGATTGCGTTTTATTATATAGGTATATTTTTTTTTATTTTGTTCTCGTTTATTCTGTTCTATTTCATTCTCCTATTTTTCAATTTATTTAATTTGTTATTTAATTATTTATTTTTTAATATAATTTATTTTTATTAAAGTTGGTTTAACCTTTTTTAATATATTTAATTTAACTTTGTATGATTTATTTTATTTTATTATAGTTTTTTTTAATTATTTAATTTAATTTAGTTTTTTAACTTATTTTATTTTATTTTACTTTATCTTATTTTACTTTTTCGGCTTTAGTTAATTATATTTAATTCAATTTAATTTTACTTAATTTATTTTATTTAACTTTTTATTATTTATTTTAGTTTACCTTATTTTATTTTATTTCGTTTTATTTCTTTTTAATTTTTACTTTATTTTTATATATTTAATTGAATTTAACTTTATTTAATTTTTGTTAAGTTAATTAATTTAATTTAATTTAGGTTTATTCTATTTTGTTATATTTTAATTTAATTAAATTTATTATTTTTTTTATTTCATTTATTTATTTTATTTTATTATAATTTATTTATTTAGTTTAATTTTATTGTCTTATATTTAATTAACTTACTCTATTTTATTTTCTTTTCTTTCTTTATCTTAATGTTATTCGATAAATTAACTCTGCTTTTCCGATGTACCATGTTTCCTATTTATACTCTAACAAGTGGTTAAGCAGATGAAAGTGTGATTAAGTTAAAACCCAGGAAATTTGTAGAAAATTTTATAAGAAAACATAAATTATGAAAAATGGAAATAAAAAAATGTAATCACAACCAAACGCGTATAAATAAAAAAAAAAGGGAAATTATATGAAAAGAACAAATTAACGACTGACTTAAAGAGCAACAATGATTCTATCTCTTTAGCAAGAACTACAATTTATGAAAAAAGCAAAAAAAAATAATAATAATAAAAGGATTACTAAGCAACCAAAGGGGAAAGGATCCTACCTCTTGACGCTTGTTGCTTTACCAAAAAAGCAAAGAGCAAAAATGAAAAATAAAAGAATTGAAAAAGGATTGCAAATGAAAATAAAGTAAATTACTAATCTACCCACACGCGCGCAATGTGATTCTGTGAACTTGTGAAAAATGCCGAAGCCATTGTGTGACCGTAAAACAAAAACAAAAAAGATAAATTATAACGTGAGTGTTTCATTTAACAAGAAATATAAATTTATACTTTACGCGTATTATTCACTTTTTATTCTACTTATTTCCTCGCATTTATTGCCACGCGCGGACAATGTAATTTAGGAAGGATGAAAATTAGTATCGCACTATCAGCTCATTATCTGCAAATTGTGTATTTTCGTCCTTGTTTGATATTTCAAAAGCTTTTGACTCAAGCTGCAAACACTTTTCATTGTATTTCTGACGGTAAATTAAAAGCTCGTAGACATTATGCATCCTCCTCTAGTCCAAATCCAGGCGATAGGAACCCAAATCCAGGCGATAGGAATCACTCAAATTTATTGAAGGTATATACAAAAATTTATCATTTTTGCCTTTCACTTTATTGGCAGTTTCATTTTTTTTTTAACTTTTATTTATAAATAACGAAGTCGGGCTACTTGGCATTGGGATATGCGGTATTTTATGTTTGCAATGAATCATCACTTCTTTCCTACCAAATTCAAAGTATTTAATATCTAATACAAAGGACTTATTGATATCGGATATACGGGGTTATACGCTGAAAAAAATAAATCATCGTCCCTTTCGTACACCTCTGAATGATTTATTTTTGAGTATACTCGACCAATCTCAAGCTATACCCTTTACGAATCGGAAACCTTCTGGAAGTAGGATCGACAGCACCTCAAATACACTTCATTTTGGACGAAGCAGATGACACAAATGTTAACTCCATTTCATATCCAATTGTGTGAGTCATATTATATAAGACCCCACTTCACTTTAGTCAAGCACTCAGGCAAATATCGACATATTTGCTCATGAAAAAAGATCAAATATAATATTTACAAGTTCTAAAGAAAACTGCCCGACGATTGGAGCCTAAGTGTACTCTGCCCAATATACAGTTTGCGCCAATTACGGTGGGATAAGTGTACTTATTGTCGAATATAAGGTCCTGTCGGTGCTACCTTGGACTGAGTAGGCAATTAAAAAGTTAAGTCCTCTCTCGGCGAACGAAAACCAAACTCAAGTCCCTCATAACATCTGTCCTACTATGTGCCGCAGAAGCCTGGACGGTATTAACATTGGATTGGGAGTGTTCGAGTGAAAAGTTTTGCTAACGATTTATGGTCATTTGCGCACTGATGACGGCGAATGCCGCAGACGATGGAAAGATGAGCTGCACGAGCTTTTTGACATAGTTTAGCGAACGAAAAGACAGCGGCTATGTTGGCTAGGTCAATGATGAAAGCACTCCACCCGCTTGAAGAAGAGGGAGAACTCCAATGAGTTGGAAGGATCAGGTGGAGAGTGACTTGGCTTCACTTGGTATTTCCAACTGGCGCCAAACAGCAAAAAAGGAGAAATGAATGGCGCATTGTAGTTGATTCGGCTATAATTGCAAAAGCTGTGCCAATGCCAATAAAGGAGAAGAAAGAAAACTAATAAGATTGCAAACACTCAGGGTGGCTATTCATATTTATTTGGAATTAGCTTTGGCGCTTTGTGTCTGCTGAAACGAGTTTTGGTCGAGCTTCTTCTATAATTTGTGGTATGCGTTTTTATGATTTCCAACAAACAGTTATTCTAAGTCGCCTCCGAACAACCAATCGATTTTTAGTGAGCCACCGAGGGGCGACTGGAATTAGAAGAGTTAAATTTCGACACAAATTCTCTTCCACATCAGTGTTTTTAACTTGAGTTGTCTCTTAACTGTCACGTTAATTCAAATCGTTTATTTATTTGCGAGTAGTCTTTCTTCGTGTTTATCTTCGATCAAACAATTTTCAACATGAATATTCTCTATGTTCGAATAGTAGTTTAGAATTTTCATATAAATTTCAATATACAAGAGTACGTATGTACTATGTCTGCAAGAATAAATGTTCAAATCTATGCCAGTTTATTTACAATTTGTCGACTGACAGTGTCTTAAGTGTATACACTTGACTGGGCAACGAAAACTTCGGCCTCATAAATGTTAATCAACAACAAGAAAAAAATTAAATGAATAAAAGAGAAACAAAAATAGACGTAAATAATAGCAACAACAGCAGCTACTACAACCAACCCACAACAAACTACTTCAAGCCCAAAGACATTTCCTTACCATAAACTGCTTTGGTTACCACTACCATTACATATTGTATTGCATTTCCTCTCATCCTTCTCCTTAACCTGCTTGTTATTCACTTCCACTTAACGCGCTGCTTCGCAGACTTACTGAATATCTTATGAACCAGTGTCGAGTGTCGACTGCCAAGTGAAATGGAAAAGCATTTACGAAATTCGAAAATTTTGTTTGCTGTTCAGCGCAAGCAAACACATAGAAGCTCATGCATATAAAAGAACACACACTTACACATATTTAAAGAAAACGTGCATTTGAGAATAGTGTGGGAGTGAACTCTCGCTATGGGTCTAGCCTGTCCTAAGGCGATATGCAACAACATAACAAACAATTTCTATTATATTATATAGTACATAAACAGTGAAAGTTAAACAAAAGTGAAAGTGCACACGAACAAAAAATGAACAACAATGAAGGTAAATAAAGTAAAGGATATAAAAGCAAAGTCAAAATTTTCAAGTCAACGACTTTTGTAAATCATTCTTTTTGCTTAAGTTTATGGCTGGTCATGGTTGAATGAATAGGAAATAATACGAAACAGGAAATAAGAAAATCGAATATATTATAAAGTATGGTTTGTGTCTAATAAAGAGACACCTTAAAATTTTTTGAAGGCTGCGCAATTCTTTTCTTTTGTAACCTTGTAAAGCACTTGACCAAATAATCAAAACAATTTTAGGAAAATAAAATTTTTATTTGGTTACAGTATTTGAAGTTTGATCTGTTGTCTGCTTTAAAATAATGCTTCCTGTGTTAAATAAGTTTTCAAAATATATGTGGGATAAGAATGAACAAAAAAAAACAAAATAAAACACAAAGAAAAATATAAATATATAACAAAATTAATATAAATAAAATAAAATTAAATTAAAAATTAAACGAAGTCAAATTATGGAAAATTTAATAAAAAAATCTAAATTAAAATAAAAATAAAATTAAATCAAATAAAAAAGTTAAATAAAATGAATATATTTCAATAAAAAAATAAAACAAATTAAAATAAAACAAAATAAAATAAAATAAAAATATTAAATAAACTAAAATTTAATAAAATAAAGTTAAATCAAAATAAAATGCAAACTTCAAATGAAATAAGTTAAAATGAAATGAAATAATTTAAAATAAAATAAAATGAAGTAAATTAAAATAAAAAAAATAAGATAAAATAAAATAAAATGAAATGAAAAAAATAAAATAATATAAAAACCACAATTAGAAATATACTGGAAAACTTAATTAAAGTAAATTAAAATTAAACCAAATGAAGTAAATCTAAATAAAGGAAAATAAAATAACAAGAAACCAAATAAATTACAATAACATAAAATTAAATGAAATAAAATGAGGTAAAATGAAATATGTGTAATAAAAAATAGAAAAAAATAAAAATAAATCAATTTAAACTAAAGTTAATTAAATAACATAAAATTAAATAAAGCAAAAAAATAAAATATAATAAAAAACGAAATAAAATAAAATGAAATAAATAAAATAAATAAAATTAAAAAAAATAAATTAAAATAAAATATATTTTAAAATGAAACAAATTAAAGTAAAATATAATAAAATAAATAAAACTAAAATGAAATAATATTAAAAATAATAATAAAATAAAATCCGAAAAATATACTCAAATAAATAAAACAAAATCTTAAAAAAATATAATAAAATGCAACAAATTAAAATAAAATTTAATTAAATGAATAAAACTAAAATTAAAAAAAGTTAAATAAAAAATTAAAATTAAATCCTAAAAATGGACTTGATATAAATCAAATAAAATCTAATAAAAAAGAAATAAAGTAAAGAACTATATTAAAATGAAACAAATTAAAATAAAATTAAATTAAACTAAAATAAACTAAAATATAAAACAAAATAAAATGCAAGAAAAATTTAATAAAAAAAGTTAAGTAAAATAAAAGAAAGTAAAGCAACATGAAGGAAAATAAAATAAAATGTAATTAAAAAAAATGTATAGTTAAAAATTAAGTGAAAAGAAATTTAATAAAATTAAAACGGATAAAATAAAATTAACTTGAAGAAATTACAATAAAACTCAATAAGAAAAATGAATTGAAAAATAAAATTAAAAGAATAAATTAAATAAGGAAAAAAAATTAAATAAAATAAACTAAAATAAAATTGAGAAAGTAAAATTTATTAAATCAAAGGTAGTAATTGGAAAAATTTTCCTAATTTGAGTCTGATTTATGTGATGAACGAATATTTCTGGTCCCAGTTCCGATATTTACGATTTAAACTTAATTTTAAAAATATGTTTTTAGCAGAATTTTCATTTTATTTAATTTTTTATTTTTCATTTTTTTCATTTACGGAAAAATTTTTGAATTAAAACATAAATTCAAATAAAATACATGTGTATGTATGGTTTTAAATCAATGGCAACTGATATAGTTCACAACATTAATTTCCATAAAATAGTTATTGTTGCGTGGCTCTAGTCATTATTCGGTGTGAAATAAATATTTTAATGCGATTAATTTGTATTTAATTAAAATTTCTGCCAACAGCAAGCAATTTATTATATAATTTAATATGCCATACATTATTTCAAACAAAGTTCACTATTATCATTGTAAAATTCAATTAAAAACAAGAAATTCAAAAATATATTTTTTTTTAACTAGCTTATATTAGTTTCACATGTATTTGTATACATTTGTAATGTATTCCTTGAACCTCAATTTTGCTTAATATGCTACTAAGATTTTTAATGAGTAACTGTACCATAAATAGGATTTAATGGTGGATATGTACCTGAGATGCTGGGAATAGTTTCTATACGCATTGTTTAACGCTGCGAGAAGGTTTTTAGGGCGTTTTTTTTAAATATATTTATGTATAAAGTTCAGTTTTAAGGAGGTTTTTTAAATTGGTAGTAATAACAATATTTTTAGCAACAACAAGGGTAAAACTTGATAAGTAATGAGACATACTTATGTATGTAGGTATGTTAAAAAAACTTTTTTCTGCACAACCATTCGAACATTACTCGCCCAGCATTCATTACTTTTGACTTCATGACATTTTTTCTTTAGTAAACTAAATTTCTTAATAAAATTGAGACCAAAATATGCGACTCTGTTTCAGTGTGTGCACAAAAATTGTCATTGCTTTGATGGCAGAAATGAAGAAATGAAGAATTTTTATTAAACATTTTTTATGGCTTTTCCCCTCTCTCAACCTCTCAACGGGTACAAATATCATCTCATGTGCGCACTATTTGCAAACATTATTTTCCTTCGCCAATAATGTGAAAACTGTCAGCTGCGGATGTACAAAAACCAAATCGAAAAAATCTCAGCGTACTTGTGTGAAGTAAAAGAAACAGACAACAAAAAAAGTCTGTCACTTTCAATTTCAATTTATTGTGTTATTATTTTTGCACAGATTGAAATTGATATCTTTACGCAAGCAAATAATTTTCTCCTCTGCTGCCACGGGCTCACACACAACGATTAGCTGGAATTTTTTGTGTTCTAAAAATATAGACGGTAATCGATTTTCATGATTGCGTGTAACTTTATTGCAAGGGTCTGTCTGTCAATTACGAGCGTGTTTTCTTAGTTGGAATGCCAGAAAAATTCGACCGCAGGTATTTTTAAGAATAGTTGGATGGCAGAAAAATTGTACAGCGAAGAGAAATAAAAATGCAATTGCTTTAGGTGACGGCATAAACGTGAGGGTTGTCTATTTGCTGTAGAAAAATAATGCCTTGAAGTTTTATTAGAAACTCTAAAAATCGCAAAATTATTCCTACAATATATGTATAGCCTTAGTGATCTGTATCTCACGTTCTATAAGTGCGATTGGATTACGCTAGATGGCTTTAGAAAGATGATATTTTCTACTAAAAGAGGTGATGTAAGTACATATCAAAGACAGACACCAGCAAAGAGAAAATACGATATATTCTACATTATTTCTTCGAACAAACGTCGGACAGCTAAAATGTGAAGAGTGCTTATGGTTCTGATACTGTTACAGTTCCGATTGTTTTGAGGTAAAAGATACTCCATGGAAATCGTCGAATCTAACCATCATGCGAGCACTTCTTCGATTGAATAGGAGCTAAACAAAACGAAAACAGTTGGAACTACTTTAAAAAGACTGGATGCAGAAAAGATTTAAATTTATGGTGACCACATGAGTTAACGAGAAAAAGTCTCATGGAACGAATTTCCATCTGCGAATCGAATCGTAACAAAATCAACCTATTTTTGAAACGGTTAGTGACTCCTGATAAATAGTGGATCATTGAAAGCAACGCCCAATGAAAACGGTCATGGTTGAAGGGCAGTGACCTAACCAACGGTCCCCAAGCTAAGGGTTGAGAAAAGTTTTGTTGTGTACACGAGCACCGACGTACCCAGCAGTGCATCGCAGTCGCTTTATATACGAACCTAGTCACACACCGTCGCCGCAACACACAAGCGTTAGGCGTCTTGACACAGGTATTAGCAAAGGTCAGGACATAGAGGACATGAGAGCAGAACAATAAAATCACAAACGCAGATCAAACGATCCAATAGAAGCGCGAAACTGTGGCCACGATACTACGGTGAAGTATGAATGTATCGCAATGAGTCGATCCTCTGGCAGACATTTCACGCTTTAACGTAGAAAAGCTGTGGGTCACGCGTGACGTCAACCCTCTGACCTGTTCCATCGTTGGCATTACATTCACTGCTACAGCGTGACAGCAACGCTCTAACGGGTCACGCCAGTTCGCTATTCTGCCGCAAAGCCTCCACATGGTCACATCCCACAAGTGCTTTAAGTGATTATTTTATACGCATACCAGTTTATGAAAACTTCCAAATAAAATACAGTTTGTGAAGATATCCATAATTTACAAATTTATTGTATATACCCCAGCACATTGATATAAGCATAGGGGCTTCGTTACAATCGTCCATCTTTGGTCAATAGGAGAGAAATTGTGTTTCATGAGGACAATACCTGAACACACTCATCTATAGTAACCCGCCAGAAGCTTCCGGTGCTAAGTTGAGAGGGTTTTATGCAACTATCTTATAGTCCGGAACTCCCACAAAGTATTTACCGGGTGCTCCAATGTATGGCGAATGATTCGGCTAGTGAAGAATTGGCCTCAAGAAAAGCCTGTGAAAAGCGATTTTTCCAATTTTTCCCTATAAAAACAAGGGTTTCTATGAGAGAGATATAATGACAATATCTTCAAAATGGCGGAACAATGCATACTTGTCATAAATAGGATAATTCTGACAATGGTCCATAAAGTCTTCCATTTTATGCAAAAATAATGGACTACTTTTTACTAGCTTAAAACTGTAGCTGTCTCTAAACTGCTGTTGGATTTTCATCAGGAGCTTCTTCTCTTACGTTAGAAATATACTCCCTATCAAGTGCCGACTGCTTGAAAACCTTTTTTTTAATTTTTGGAAGTTAGTCTGGTCAGAATTAGACCTCATGACTTGCCGCATCGTAGTATTTCAGGCTTATTTTTTCTAAATCAATCAATTAAATCTTAGTCTCAAAGCCAAAAAGATATGTGTGAGGGCACTTGTATATTAACAAATACATTTTGAAATATCGCCTTGTCTGTCCATTACTTTACCGGAAGCCAACTGGTCAACAGCGACAAAGTCGAAAGCAAATACTTGGCGAAGACTGGCATTGGTCCATTTAGTGTCAACAGCTGCAATATATTGCAAAAGCACCATAGTCACACATTCAAAAATATGCTCGTATACCTATAAACAGTGAAATCAGGAAGATTGGACAAATGTTCCGAGTACATATGTACATAAATGGTGAACATTTGTGCTTACAGCAATGAGAATTCAAATATATGGTATGTACATATGTATGCCTGTTTACTAGATTACCAGGAAAATAAAACTTTAAGTTGACAGCAACATAAGTTTGTTCTTGTTCTACTCTGCTCACACGTACATACACGCGTGCGGTGTGGTGGCGCGTTGCCAACTGACTTTAAAAGCATATTTTGACTTTTGTATGGCAAAGGTAGTTAAATGTTTGTACGCAGTGTGTAATTTTTTTTTCGTATCATTTTGAGGTAGAAATATTAATATTAAATCCAGATAAAGTAATTTGGTATATAAGCCAAGTATTGCATCTTCATGAGTATTCAGAAATAATTCTCCTCGAAAATTCTTCGACCCTATTTTCTTCTTGCTTCACCCGTATTTGTATGTATGTTGGCGCATTTTCTGGATTTTATTTTTTCTTTTGTTATTTCAATTTTATTTAGAAAGTCTAGGAAAATGTAAACAGCAACAAGCATAAAAGAAGGCAGATAAACTTTTATTTTATGTTGCGTGTGACATATGTATTTTCAATAACAAAATCAACAACACGTTCATATACGTACTTTAGACACCTTTTTAATAAATGGCAAATATAGGGTTTCCAATAAAAGTGATATGACTTCTTTTAAAAAAAGACACACTAAATTTAGAGGATATTCAAATGTGTTTTATTTTAGGTGCAGTACAATTGATACAATTAAGTTCTGCATATAAAATCATTCAAATGGCCTCCGCGACTTATTTTGGAGGAACGAATTCAGGGAACCCAATTTTTGAGCATTTTTTCCACTGAATCAAGTCTTATCTCATGAATAGTTCGTTCAATATTGACTTTTAAAGCTTGAAGAGAGTCTGGTTTATTGTTAAAGAGCAATGACTTCAAATAACCCCACAAGAAGTAGTCTAATGGTGTTAAATCATAACTTCTTGGATGCCATTCAATGTCACAATGAAATATTCGAATCTCCAAACCTTTCTCGATATAAATCGGTAGCTGCGTGTGCTGTGTTACATGTAACCCCTTCTTGTTGGAACCAGATATTGTTAAAATCAACTTTTCCCATTGTGGCCATAAAAAGCTGGTCATCTATATCTATACCACTCTCCCTTGAC
This sequence comes from Ceratitis rosa, assembly GCA_037013455.1. NCBI lineage: Eukaryota > Metazoa > Arthropoda > Insecta > Diptera > Tephritidae > Ceratitis > Ceratitis rosa. The sequence continues at coordinate 17,579,157 of JAWMAG010000004.1, forward strand.
AGTAACGGTGTTACTTTCGAAAGAAGTACTGACCGATGATTCCACCAGACCGAAAACCACACCACACTGTCAATTTAGGTGAATGTATTGGCTGTTCATGAATAAATTGTGGATTTTCTTTTCACCAGAATCGATGTTTTATTTATTTACCGCACCGCTCAGAAGACACGGAGAAGATGATTTTCTTTAAAAAAATAGTTATCGCTTTCATGTTGTTTTTGTTGTTTGTAAATGTTGTTCTTTCGTTCATCTTGCCACGATGAAATTGTAAACATTACTGAATAGATGAAAGAAACTGACGTATTAAAAATGGCCAAAACGATACATAGAAATCATATCATACCTATTGGAAAACCTTTTACATACAGGGTGCACAAACTGTTGCGATAGCATTTGGAACTTGAATAATTCCGACATTTTATGACTTATTGCCATATGTAGATATATAATGACTTGCTCTACGTGTCAATTCAATCTATTTTGTCTGGAGTAAGCTTTTTTAATCGAAAATAGATTACATGGTGATGGTGAGTTTTAGTTCAAAATCATCATGAGCGATAAAGTTCATATCACATTGAATGGCGCGGTTAATAAGCGGCTTTTAAGCCGTTGGAAATTCTTCTGAGATATTCCAGGAGCCTTTCCATGACCAAAAAGTGTCGGTGATTCAGCGTATCGGCCTAAGAAAACATCATCAGATCGTATTTTCTCGAGAACGAGACTGGTAACGTTACGATCAGTGGAGCGCGCTACAAAGTGATGCTGCGTGACTTCGTGTTTCCGGAAATTACTGAAAATGTCATGCCCAATTTCTGGTTCCAACAGATTAGAGCCACAGAACACATTAGCTGCGATTCAATGACGGTACTATGCACGATGTTCGACTGCAGCATCATATCGAAAAACTGATAATTCGACTGGCCGCCGCGCTCACCCGATTTGACGCCGCCGAACTTCTTTTTGTAAGGTATTTAATGAGCAAAGTTTACATCGACAAGCCGCATACCATAGCTCAGCTCAAAAGCAATATTCGACGGAAATATCGCTTAATACTAGCGAGATCGCTGGTTGGATATTAGGTATATTCAAAACATCATGCTTCCACCAGCGGATACAGCATCGGAAACTTTCAAAGCTGAAGTATTCTTATCCATTCGGACCACATGACTGAACTCATTGTTCTATCGGCTATGGTATTCGCTATTAGCAGTCCCTGTTGAGAATGGGGTAAATGCTAAAAGAGAACAAGCTTCAATAGAGCCACTATGAAATATTTGGCTTAAGAGTACGCTGAAGTCTAATTGCAGCGTCTGTTCAACAGAGGTGCGGCTGCGAATAGGAGTAAGTCTTGAAACAAGCGGCTCTCTGTATAAATGTGTAAAAATTTTAAACTTACTCGCCTAACGAGATTGCGCCACTGGGTAGGCTTACTCTGCACGCCTGCTTATTCCAATTTAATAAATTCTTTTAGTTTCTTTCAACCATATCTGCCCACCACCATAAGGCTAAAGCCGAGTAGGATAACTTAGCGTCTGTTTCCGGTTTGAGGTCACAGCTGTGATCACCTGATCGATTTCATTTTTCATTTTACCTGTCATTCGTGCTATAATTCACCTGTATGCGCAAAGTTGTATGAATAATTTTGACAGCCGATAAAAGAAACCGACAAGTACAAGGAGGCAAAGCAAAAAGGGAGCTAGGTTATTGATATACTACATTGGCTGAATTTCTGAGCCTTACAAAGGTAATGCTCTAGCCTTTTCTCTTCCCCTGCGCAGGCTCTATCGGTCCTACCTTATCTGGCTTTTGATGATAATATGAATCATTAATTGAAATTGTTTAAACCACTTTTTTAATTTTTTTACTCACCAGTTTCAAAGGGAGCAATTGTAGGAGGGCAACCAGAGAGTTTTTATCTCGGCATGTCATACTTCGATATCCACACCCATAGACTTATTCAATTATTATTCGGGCCCTTTTAATATAAGTTACAGTTTATGTTTTCCAAATTTGCGGAAAGACTTGTAGCAGCGACTAGAGCAGGGCTGGGTTCAAGAATGCACTGTAGTCACCACCTCTTCGTCGATTTTAAAGCCGCCTTCGACAGTACAAATAGGAGTTGCCTTTGCGCCGCTATGTCTGAATTTGGTATCCCCTCAAAACTTATTCGGCTATGTAAGCTGTCCTTAAGCAACACGAAAAGCTCCGTGAGGATCGGGAAGGACTTCTCCGAGCCGTTCGATACCAGAAGTGGTTTCAGACAAGGTGACCCTTTAACGTGTGACTTTTTTAATTTAATGCTGGAGAAAATAATACCAGCAGCAGAGCTGAACAGAGAAGGTAGAATCTTCTATAAGAGTGTACAGCTGCTGGCGTACGCCGATGATATCGACATTATTGGTCTCAACAACCTTGCCGCGAGTTGGGTTTTCCCCAGACTGGAAAAGAAAGCGAAGGATATGGGTCTGGTAGTGAACGAGGGCAAAACGAAATATCTCCTGTCATCACACAAACAGTCATCGCATTCGCAACTTGGCCCTCTTGTCACTATTGACAGTCAAAACTTCGAGGTCGTAGATAATTTCGTCTATCTAGGGACCAGCATTAACACCAACAACAATTTCAGCCTGGAAATCCAGCGCAGAATCACTCTTGCTAACAGGTGCTACTTTGTACTAAGTAGGCAATTGAAAAGTAAAGTCCTCTCCCGGCGAACGAAACCAAACTCTACAAGTCCCTCATCGTTCCCGTCCTGCTATGTTGTGCGGAAACATGGACGATGACAACATCTGATGAGTCGGCGTTAGAAGTTTTCGAGAGAAAAGTTTTGCGTAAGATTTATGGTCCTCTTCGAGTTGGCAACGGCAAATATCGCAAACGATGAAACGATGAGCTGTACGGGTTATACGACGACATTGGCATAGTTCAGCGAATCAAGAAGCAGTGGCTACGGTGGCTAGGCTTTGAAAGTTTTCGATACAGTACCAGCCGGTGGAAGCAGAGGAAGAGGAAGACCTCCACTCCATTGGAAGGACCAGGTAGAGAAGGACCTGGCTTTACTTGGTATATCCAATTGGCGCCAAACAGCAAAAGGAAGAAGCGAATGTTGGACCATTGTTAACTCGGCTAAAATCGCGTAAGCGGTGTCTACGCCAGTAAAGTAAGTAAGTAAGTAGTCATTTAATTGAGTAAAGAAAAAAAAAAGATATTGTGAAGCAATGCGCTACAACCTTGAAACGAAATGAAGAAGAAGGCTTCAAGTTAATTGCATCTACACTGATTTCTTAATTTAATCTTAAAAATTAATCTTTAGATCTATATTATTTAATAAAATGTAGTAATATTTAACTAACATATATTTTTAGATAAGTTTAAATCCAGATTCTGCAGATTGAAGTATAAACGTAGATAAAATGAGTTTAAAATACGCTAAATCATTCAAATGACCGATTTGCGAAGTTTTGCAAACTAGGACCCGTAGGTAATTTTCGACCACTCTTTGGCTCATAGTGGACGCTATCTCAGCAATAACTTAAAGACTATTAGTTTTCTACTGCTCAAGAGTTAAAGGTTTATCCGCATAAACAAGATCTTTCACGCTCCACGCCGCTCCACTAAAATGTCTCGGTGGCCTATTGACATCGCCAAGACGAAAGATTACCCGGCCGGGATATTTCTTTGGCAATAACGACATATTCCCTTGATTTGTGTGACATGTGGCGGCATTTTGTTGGAACCGCATATTATCCAAGCCTTGAATTTCAATATCAAGCTAGAAAAGCCGATACGACCATAACGTTCCGAATTGAAAATGGCAGTCTCGTCGTTGTAGTTTTCAAAGGTGCAATCATAGCTCGGAACCAAACATCGCAGCAAGCAGTAAGTATTTTAAGTCTAATGGCGTCTCTTTATTTATTTGAGGATTCTCGCAGCCTTAAATGCGACAATTTCGCTTCTTAACGTATTCTCCGAGTGAGAAATGTGCCTCGTCGTTGAATGAAATTTTGTTCGAAAAATCGCCAAGCAGTATCTAAAACAAAATATGTTTGGCTTGACAGTTTAGTTTGACAGTTGTCAAAGTACAGCTCTGTATTTGTGACAACACGAAATGGATAACCCTATTTAATAAAAACTTTAATTTTGCAATATATTTAATGCATTCTGCTTTCAGAAAATATGCTTGTAGTACTTGTGGAAAACCTATTTCTTTTTTATATTGCAGAAAGAAAATATCAGGATTATTAAAAAAATATTTTACGAGACAAATGCTCAAAGTTTCAAATAAGCTAATGAAAATTAATAAGAAATGCATAAAATATATTTATTTAGTCCACTGAAATTAATATTTTATAATAATTGTTAAAGGACTTTTCGTTTTTCTTTGGTGTAAAGTGCAGATTTCTTCAAACACAGTTTTACTATTTGCATTTCACTCATGAATTTTCAAACGAGGAAATGAAACATTTGTTTCTAATATATTTCAAAATATGTATTTTTGGGCATTCTTTCGGTAAAGGTTCCATCTACCTGATTTTGTTTCATACAAAATGTATGTACTTCTGGGGCCTTCTAGCAGAATACAAATACTTTTGAGAGAAAACTATGGTCGAATTTTGAACACCGAATGAAATTCCTTCTAAGAAATATTAAAAAAAAAGTTAAAATAACAGCCAAGCATAATTATTCTTAGAAATTCATCTAGCTTTAGTGGAATGAACAAAAAAACTTTGGCATTTTTTATAAAGAAAGTTAGTTTCAAATTGACTTGAAAACAAATGAGTAGTTTAATCGTCCTTAAATGGTTAGCAGCATCAAGTTCTAGTACAATTTATCATCATTATTTTAAAATCGAATTCTCTTAGTTTAAATAAACTACACACTTATCCTCTAACAACGAAAAGGTTATACTTCTGCAACCATGAAACCACTATACATTTATCATTTTGCCACATGAAAAACTTAAACTTGAAAAAAATTGAGTTTCACGTTACAAAATGACAATAATTGTGTCTCTTGAAAAGGCTTAAATGCCCTGCAAAAAAAGGTTAGCAAAATATATGCCAGCGAATGCCAGTGGATTGGTTACGAGAAAGCGCAGACCTTTTTTTCAAAAAAAAAAAAAAATATAAAAAACAAAGTTAGGAGAAAATACAAAACACTGTCGAACGAAATCATATCTTTACTGTGAAAAAGGACAAATGGATTTGCATTATAAATTACACTCAAGCTGATAGCTTAAGTATATCAAAGGCGGGTCAGCATATATCGCTTTGTTAAATAAACTATAAATATTTAAAAAAAAATTAATTTGTTCTTTGCTGATATGGCGGTAAAGTGTAGTGAATTTTCAATTTCAATTTTTTCAATTTCAATTTCATTTATTTATCAGTACAGTAAGACACAGAGTCTTTTCATTGTACACATATTAACATATAATGAATTATAATTTGATTTTTTTTTAAATCTTAGGAATAACTAAGAATAATATTATGTCTAAAGGAGGGATTTAGGAGGGAGTATGTTGACATAGGTAAGGATAATAGGGATGAGTATTATGCAAATAGGTTTGTAACTGCCGTTTTGAAGCATCCAATCGTTTTGATACATTTTATTGAAATTGGTAATGAGTTCCAAATTCTGACAGCACTAACAAAAAACAATCCAGAGGTCGTCAAAGTTTTGTATTTGGGGACAACAATATTGTGAGTACGAGAAGCTCGCACAAACTTTATTCTGCGGAAAAGATATCCTGGTTGACGGTTTTTGATGATTTTAAATAAAAATATTACGAAACTTGAGATAATTTTCAAGGGTGAAGCGGAGAATGTTTTTGGTGTACAAAGAGATGTGTTCAAACTTTTTTTGCAGTAAATGAACCTAGCTACGTTATTTAAAGCTAAATTTAATTTGTTTCTGGAATCGCAGCTTAGAGTACCATATACGACTTCAAAATAATAAATTTGGGGAATAATAAGGGACTGAACTAGTTTAAGTTTTATTCTAATCGGCAAACAATCACACATATGTCATAAATTTCGCAATGTCGAATTTATTTTTATTATGCAATTGTTTATGTGATCTTCACAATTTAGACGGACATTAATTTTGAAGACAAGATTTTTTACAACATTTTCAAATTTTAGTTCAACCCCGTTCAAAAGAATTGGTGACAGATTGCTGAGATCAAAATAATTACTTTTAAGAGGAAGTACCTTCGCTTTTTTAGCATTTAGACATAGACCATTTATGTTAGACCATTCCTCAATTCTTATTAGATCCTCATTCAATCTAGCTATTAAATCTTCACCAAGACCAATGGGACGTGAGAGGTAAATCTGAGTATCATCGGCATATAGATGTATAGAAGAATTTTCGGAACAGTGAACAGTGTCATCAATAAATAAACTGAAAAGTATTGGCCCTAAAATAGAGCCCTGAGGAACTCCAGAGATGATTTCTCTGCGACTTGAAATTACGTCCCCACACTGAACTTGCTGATATCTGTCCGATAAGTAGCTTCTCATAAGCTTAATTGCTGATGTGTTGAAACCAAAATAAGTTTTCAGTTTTAACAGTAGAATATCATGGTTTACAGTGTCGAAAGCTTTAGAGAAATCTAAGAGCACTAAGATGGTAAGTAGGTTATCGTCGTAAGCTGGATGGATGTCGTCCATGTTTTTCATCACAGCTGTGGAACAACTATGATTGGATCTATACCCAGACTGAGATTCGCTCAATAAATCATGTAGACGCAGGTGTGACACTATTTGAGCGGTAATAAATTTTTTAAATACTTTTGACAATGCTGGTAAGATACTAATAGGCCTGAAGTCTTGGGGAGCATTACACAAGTTACCTTTAACCACCGGAATGACGTTGGCAATTTTCCACTGATTCGGAAACGTAGAGGAGGTTATAGCATGATTAAAAATGTGTGTAAGCATGGGAATCACATACGGCAGTATAAGTTTTAGAAAACGTAAACTCAGACCATCCACTCCAATTGCGTTAGATTTTATATCAAAAACACACTTTATAACATCCTCTTCAGTAGCTGGGTTAAATGAGAATTCATAGGTGTGGTCAGTAACTAAGCTTTCATTTATGGTGAATGCAGATACATTTGCATGTGAATTTATATCAAGAAAGTATGAGTTCATCACACCAGCATCAATCCTACAAGTTTTTACTTCTTTGGCACAAATACCAAGTGATTATAGATTTGTCCACAATACTTTGGAAGGCAAATCAGTTTTAAGGCTTGCACAAAGATAAGCTTTTTTACTTTTCCACAATTCAGTTGTTACTTTATTCCTCAAAAATGTCTCCATTAGCATCAAGCCCAATATCTTTAAGTGCTAATGACTTACGGCTTGCCTTAAGAGAGCAAGCAATTCCCTTAAATAGAACTGAGCGGTCATATGACGAGTTCAATTTGACTATAATAGGAGCGGGCCTGTTAGTTTTGTTCTTGTTTTGGCGCATGCGAAAAATTGAACGTACAGGCAATGAAGATATATTAAGTGATGAGCACAGATTAGCAAACAACGACGGTAAATTCTCTTCGCTTGCAGGCGGAACGCCATAAATTATTGCATATGATGCCAATAACGCATTTTCCACTTATCAATTTGTTGAGACAATGTTTCGACCTCTTTGTTTTGGTCAATACTTTCGCAGCGCAAAGATTCTAACGCACTCACTCTCTCATCAATACCTTTCACAGCTGATTTTAAATTGCTGAGTTCAGCAGAAACTTCACTTAATTTCTGCATCATACGCTCTTCACTCTCTGACATTTTTGTTATGATGCTCGCAATAGAAGCTTCTAATTTTAGTTCAAGCCTCTCAAACAAACTTAGTGTAGTTGGGCTGTTTACCGCTTTGCTGTCTCCCTTACCTTGTAACTTCTGAGCAGGAGTTTGTTGAGGGGAGAGGGCACTACGAGCACTTTTTCTTTGTGTTGATTGGTAACAGACATTGCAAGGACTGTGTATAATCGTTTGCTCGTTCCACCTCACCTACCGTAAGTGAAAGTGAAGCCAAAAACCCGAATGTGTCTCGTTTTCACCAGCTGGTACTTTCCTAAGGCACCTTAAGGCATATAAAGTCCAGCTCACACAACAACTGGCGATTTTTCAACCAAAATTTTCTGCAACAATTAGGTACATTTCTCTTTGGGGGATCCGGAGGCGTGATTCGGCGTTACTTTTTTTTTTAAAGAACGACAACGGCGAGGCTGTCAGGGTCAATTTTAAGCTTTATGGTCGTATGATAGCCCACTTGTTTTGACCACCAATTGCTATGGGATAAGCCTCCTTAATATCGCCTATAAGGTCCTGTCGACTTTAGACTTGGTAAATCAACCATTGACCAGATATTCACCATGCGCCACATCTTGGAAAAGACCCGTGAAAAGAGGATCGACACCCTCAACCTCGTCGTCGATTTTAAAGCAGTCTTCGAGAGCACGGAAATGAGCTACCTCTAAGCCTCCATGACTGAATTTGGTATCTCTGCAAAACTTACTACACAGCCGTAACTGACGTTAAACAACACCAAAAGCTCAGCCAGAGTTGGAAAGGACCTCTCCGAGTCAATCGTTATCATACGAGGTTTCAGACAGGGTGACTCCTTAACGTCGATTGATGTTGGAGAAAATAATAATAATTCGCGATTTGGCTCCCAAGTCACTGCTGACAGTCATTACTTTAAGGTTGTAGCTAATTTCGTCTATCTTTGAACCAGCATCAACACCAATAATAATATCAGCCTTAAAATCCAGCGCAGAATCACTCTTGCCAACAGGGGCTTCTTTGAACTGAATAGGCAATTGAAAAGTAAAGACCTTTCTCGACTACGGGAGAACAAACTCCACGCGTCGCTCTACACACCCGTCCTTATATATGACGCCGAAGCGTGGGTGATGTCGACATCCGATGAGTCGGCCCTGAGAGTTTTCAAGAAAAAGATATTGCGATACGGCCGCTGCCCCTTCATTCGCTAAACTATTTCAACCTCGTACAGCTCGCATTGGCAAAAGCGAATACCACAGATGATAAAACATGGAGCTGTACGAGGTTGAAATAGTTTAACGAATGAAGGGGCAGCGGCCGTGCTGGTTAGGTCATGTCGTACGAATGAATGAAAGTGCTCCAGCTTTGAATGAAGAAAAAAGAATACCTCCTCTCCGTTGGGAGAATGAGGTGGAGAGCGACCTGGTTACACTTCATATTTCCAACTGACGTCAAAGCGGAAAGGAGAAGAAACGTATGGCGCGTTATTGTTAATTCGGCTATAAGCGCGTAAGCCAAAAATTGCCTCTGATGTTACAAAGCGCCAGTTATATGCATATATTATATATGACAATTATTGATACTTTCCACTAAAGTTCAGTAATTAGCATATATGAGCAGTTATCGATGTCTGAAAGTAGCTACCCAAATTTCGCCTACGAAAGCAGCATAGCGGGAGGCTTTCTCAGCGCCGTCACATTTGTTTAGCTGCTTAAGATAATATTTCAAATTACATCGAATTATGCGCAACACTCACTTAGACTATACAAATAAATGTCATACAATTTTTAGGTAGCCATCAATCATGATTAATTGAAACAGCCACACTCACACGTATCAGGTATACATATTGCTTTTCACGCGAATGTTGGCAGGCGGAGAATGTAATTTATGCCATATAAATATGCATATATACCTATTAAATACATATGTATATAAAATTGACTATGTATGCACACATTTATTACACTTATGATTTGTGCTGAGAATATGTTCGCCTACTCCAAATAATCGTAAACGTTCATAGCCTCCTTTGTCAAGGAGAGAGTTTTAAATCACTCATCTTTATATCTTATTTTGCATAAGCGAAAGCTATCTAAAGCAATTGAAGAAAAATTTTCAGTACACGCACGCATACACATATGTACGAGTATATATAAATATAGAAAAGGTGAAAAGTTGAGAATTTTTTATCACAGATCCACAAGTGTTAGATTGCACACATGTGCACTTACATATTGTGATGTACCTATGTACAATATCTTTGTATGGCTAAATATTCAGTTAAATTGATCGACGTTCATAAAAGTAGACACATTGTTGACATATTGATGTAAAAGTAACAGAATAAATGACTTAAGGCTTATTCACAACACCAATAAGACATTCTTAAGGAGAGAAGAAAATATTTTCTTAATTGGGGCAAAATTTATATACATACATATACGGGTATATATGTCTATATTAAATTTTGTGGAAAAGTAGAGATGACACATTGGCAATTTGGTTAATGTCAGTAAAAAACAGAAAATTATGGAGCAGAACTCGCACACATACCAATGAAAGAACATACAGATTTACATATTTAGAAGTGTAAAAAATAATTAAAATATCCTCAAATATGTATGTATACTAAAATACAATTAACGCATGACCATTATTTGAAACGTAGTAAAAATTAAATAAAAACTAATGCAAACAAGGGTTTTCCAAAAAAAGGCGTTATTTTGATATTCTATGAAAAATGGCATTTTTTATAAGAATTGATCGGATGTTTATTTGTGTGTAAAAAGGAAGAAATGACAAGCAGTGTGCCCTTAACAGTTTCACGAATTCTAACTTTAAGGTCTTGAATAGATGTTGGGCTGTTGGTGTAGACCTTATCTTTCACGTGGCCACAAAGGAAGAAGTCGCAAATTATTAAATCATAAATCGGTGGCCAATAATTTCGTTGCTTGTGTGGCACGTAGCGCCAACTTGTTGACTTGTTGCCCAGATCAATACCACCCAATTGCGGCCATAAACATAAGTAATCATCTCTCGATAGCGCAATTCACCGTAACTGTCGCTTCAGCCTCATTTCCGGAAAAGTAAGGTCCTTTGACCTCGCCGGACCATAGACCGCACGGAATAGTTACAACTTGAAGACGAAGAGGATTTTCTACATTAAATCTTGGGTTATTCAAACCCCAGATTCCATAGTTTTACTCATTGACGTAGCCATCTAGGTTAAAGATGATTTTTCGAAGAAATTCCGGATCATTTTCAGGCATTTCATGGACCCAATCAGCAAAGACACGACGCAGTTCATGATCGGCCGGCCTGAATGTTTGAGTTAACGAATTTGATAAGCCTTAAGACTCAAGTGTTTACGAAAAATAGGGTGTAATGACGTTTGTAGATTGTTCAATACTAATAAACGGCAAGGGATGGAAAAATCTTGGTTTTCTTCAACATTTTTGGCTACATCAGCAATATTCCCAGATAAAGCGTGTAGGTGTTTTACCTATTTGCCTATCATTTTCTCGTCTATTGAGCTATGGTCAATAGCTCTTTCGGTAAATTAGCTCAACATCACCAATATTTTAGTTTAATACCAACAATAATGTCAGCCTGGAAATACAGCCCAGAAATATGTTTGCCAACGGATGCTATTTTGTTCTGAGTAGACAACAGCAATGTTAATTCCTCTCTTGATGAACAGAGACAGTATTTTTCAAGCCGCCCATTATTCACATTTTGCTATATATGTCCGCCGTGTTGCGCCTAGCATCCTTTCGATGTCAATATGATCATTTAAGTCACACTCATTCGAGCTCTGATTCGATTGCTCAAGAACTAAATATTGCATCAATAACAATTTGGAATCACTTGAGAAAGACTAGATACAAAAAGAATGGGTGTTTCATGAATTAACGAGAAAACACCTTATGGATCGAATTCTCATCTGTGAATCGCTGCAGATGGTGACTGGTGATGAAAAGTGAATAATTTACAGCAATGAAAACGACGACGACGGAAACGGTCGTGGTTGAAAGGCAGTGAGCCAGAAACGCACAGCTTTGGACAACACGAGGGGAATAGTATTTCCTCAAGACAACGCCAAACCACACATCTATACAGATTCCCCATTCAAAAGCTCCGAGAGCTTGGATGGGGAGCTCATAAGTATGCAATAGTACGGACCTCGCATCAAATGAATACCATCTGTTCCTGTCTATGGAATGGTTTGACTGGCGAAGAATTGGTTTTAAGAGAAGACTGTGAAAACTGATTGTGAAAATTTTTTGCCAGTAGGCACAAGGGTTTCTGTAAGAGAAGCAAGGGTTTCGAGAAGCGTGGCTTATATTTGACATAAGTCAAATGACTGCTGACTCACTCCCAACGATTCGGCAAGCTGTTCTTGGGTTTGGCATGAATCTTCATCAAGCCATGCTTCTAGTTGTTCATCTTTGAAGGTTTTTTCTCTTCCACCACCATGTTTGTCTTCGACATCGAAATCACCATTTTTAAAACGTTGAAACCACTCCCGACACGTTCTTTTACTCAGAGCAGCATCACCGTAAGTTTCTGAGAGCATTCGATACGCTTCAGCTGCATTTTTTTTCGAATTGTAACAGAAAAGTAAAACTTCCCGCAAATGTCGAGAATTGGGCACATAAACGGACATTTTCGAGCGTGAATAATACGAAAACAAAAACAACTGTCACTGAAACGGCGATGGCAATTCGTTAGGCACTGTCCGAACTCACTTTAAAGGCATTATCATCTATGTATTTCAACCAGCCTCAGCCGGTACAGCCACCTATCGGAAAATGGCGGAAGCAAAGTTGTAATTTTTTATGTATTTTTTTTTTGTTGTTGGCGCTAATTAAAGATACCAAATACAACCAGGTCCTTCTCTATTTGGTCTTTCCAATGAAGAGGAGCTCTTCCCATTCTTCTACTTCCACCGGCGGGTACTGCATCGAAGACTGTCAAAGCTGGAATATTCTTATCCATCCGGACCACAAGACTTAATTAGCGCCGCATCTATTTCTTGATTCGCTGAACTATGTCAATGTCGCCGTATAACTCGTACAGCTCATTGTTCCATCGGCTGCGGTATTCGCCGTTCCGAACTCTTAGAGGACCGTAAATCTTACGCAAAACCTTTCTCTCGAAGACTCCTAGAGCCGACTCATAAGATGTTGACATCGTCCATGCTTCCGCACAATATTGCAGGACGGGCACGATAAGCAACTTGTAGAATTTAATTTTCGTTCGTCAAGAAAGGTCTTTGCTTTTCAACTGTCTACTCAGTCCCAAGAGTGAACCTGTTGGCTAGGGTGAGTCTGCATTGGATTTCAGCGCTAACATTATTATTGGTATAATAAATGCTAGTCTCTAGATAGACGAAATTATCAACGACCTCGATCTTATGACTCTCAACAGTGACGTGGAGATATTTCGTCTTGTCCTCGTTCACTACCAGGCCCATATCTTTCGCTTCCTTTTCCAGTCTGGATAAAGTTGAACTCACGGGGTGAGAGTGTACCTTTTCTATTTAGCTCTGCAGCTAGTATTATTTTTTCCAGAAATAAGTTAAAAAACTCACACAATAAGTAGTCACCCTGTCTGAATACTAGTTTGGTATCTAACGGTTCGGAGATGTCCTTCCCATGCAGCAATAAGCCCTTTAAAAATGCCTCCAACTTTTCTCTTTATCTATTGTGTTCATGTCTTCTTAACATTTTTTGGCCATTGTCCACATGACTTACACATTTCAACCACGAACTGAGTGAGCATGAATGAAAACAAGCTTATTGATGAACAAACAAACAAGTACGCATCTACTATATACATATGGGAATGAATGCTTGGGTACATATCAATGTGGACGTATTTAACTTGAGAATAGTTAATAGAGGATACAAGCAAGACTGTCTGCCGACATGAGCAACGTGACTGAAGACTTTTTCCTAATCCTCATGCAAATGGACATAGGAAAGAATGCATACACATGGTTGTGCGCGTTGAATAAGCACAAGTTGGCTTTCGATGGCATGAAATAGGAGCATCACATGGAGAACTGAAAATAGAACATGGCTATTTAGCTGCCTTTGGTTACGTATATAGGCCAATGGGTATTGAAATACATACATATACATACATACATGTTGTGTGTATATTTAGTGAATTGGAAATGTAAGTAAAAGAAAATCGGCATAAATGAGGAAACAAGTGTAAAGTTTGCTTTTCAACACACACACATTCAAATATATGTATTTACTTATGCTTTTTATGTGGGACATATGAACACTGAAGGATTAACATGTTTACAAAAGCATATAGATAATATACATGTACTCGTATGTGAATATACATATTTGGCACATCGAAGTTTGTGAAAATCTAATTTTTTCTTTCCTTATAGGATATTAACGGTAGCCGATTTCTAGGTTGTTTAAAACGGCAGTCGCATTCGCCTATATAGACTTGACCAATAGTATTAGGCACCCTACTAAAATATAAGTATTCTCAAATGTGACTATCAAAGTTACCACTTCTTTTTGTAAATGTCTTACATGGGTGTTTAACTGTTGATTAAACGAATAAATTGTGTTATATTAAAAGTCATTGCACTCTGGGTAAGCTAAACCTAAAAATTGTCATTTTGAAGAAATTCATAAAATATTTTCGCATTTAAAATTTGAAAGTGAAAGTGTAAATTACATTTGGTGAAAAGTTACCAACCTTATAAAAACAGTTCATATTTACCGAAAGGCCTAAAAAAAGTGAAATTAGTTACGATGATAGAGTTAGAATTCAAGTTCTAAGTGAAGAAGGTAAGTCTCAGGTTGAGATTACCATTTTGGTGGGATGTTCGCGATCCGCGGTCGAACGTGCTATCAGGCGTTTTGTGGAGACGAAATCCCACAATAATAAATCAAAAAGTGGAAGAAAGCGTCTAACCAGTAAACGAGAAGACCGAATACTTATACGCGAATCTCTCAAGGATAGCAAAAAATCTTCTTCTGTCCTTGCAGCTGCCCTTTCGGATGAATTTAGTAAACCAGTTAGTGCTCGAACAGCTAGAAGAAGACTTCTGGAAGCAGGGTTAAAAAGAAGCCGTGGCTCTCAGAAAAGAATAGGGAAAATCGTTTGGAGTGGGCTCGCCGATACCAACATTTCACGGAAGAAGATTGGTCGAATGTTCTGTGTTCTGATGAATCAAACTTCGAGGTAAGCTTCTTTAAGATCGTCTTAAAGTATTAACAGCCATATCTTCTTACCCTAGACCAATTTTTAAGACATAATACAAATCTTATGAAAACATTATTTTTTCTTTTCTACAGATATTTGGAACACCTGGTGTTACGTTCGTGAGGCGACGGGTTGGGGAAGAATATCATCCAGATGGCGTGGTACCCACTGGTGCTGCACGGCTGTTGATGGTGTCGGCGAAATGTTCGTTTGCAAGGGTCGCATGGACAGTCAAAAGTACATAAATGTAAAAGAAGCTGTTCTTCTGCCTTCGTTAACGCGCATTTTCGGCGATACTAATTTAGACGGGGTTCAATTTCAGCAAGACGGTCTCCAGATCTTAATCCTATTGAGCACATGTGGGCTATTTTAAAACGCAAGATTAAGGAACACAGTATAACATCAAAACTGCCTTAATTAACGAGTGGCACGTTATAAGAGCAGCACGCCTAAGAGAATTGTTTCCGTTATTAAATCGAAAGGTGGACCTACTAAATATTAATGTTATTGTCACTAATTCATTGTATTTTCACTGTTTTACTAATAAAACTTCATTTAAAAAAAATTTAGTAGTTATTGGGGTGCCTAATACATTTGGCCAAGGCTGTATATGGGTAGAACATGTATGTACTTCTGGGTGCCTAGGGAAAGGAAGGATAGTGTATCCCAATATTATTTAGGTACTAATAATGTTTTACAATAAATATCATATCATAAAATAGAATTATGTTTCTATAATAACATTTTCCAAAAAAGTTTTAAATCGATTTTACAAATTTTACACGCTTCTCAAATACGGTATATTATTTAATAGTGCCTGAATGACGAATTTGATATACCAGCATTGTTTAGGCGCTTTACCAGAAACCTATTTTTATCATTTGCTTAAACACACGTTTGTTTGTACGTTTGCTTTTCTTTTTCTTATTTTAAGGCGTAGACACCGCTTGCGCGATTATATCCCAGTTTAAAATAGCACACCATTCATTCCTTCGTTCCTTAGCATGACATCGGAAACTTAATAAGATTTAACATTCTTGTTCATTCTTACGCAAAACCCTTCTCTTAAAAACTCCTAATGCCGAGTCATCAGATGTTGTCATCGGCCATCCCTCCACACTATATAGCAGCCGGAAATGATGAACGACTTGTAGATTTTGGTCTTCGTTCGTCAAGAGAGGACTTTACTTTTCTATTGCCTATTCAGTGCAAAGTAGTACCTGTTGGTTCCTAGATAGACGAAATTATTTACGTCCTTTAAGTTATGACTGTCAACAGTGACATGGGAGCCAAGTCGCGAATGCAATGACTGTTTGTGTGATGACAGGAGATATTTCGTTTTGCCATCGTTCACTACCAGACCCATTTCCTTCGCTTCCTTATCCAGTCTGGAGAAAGCAGAACTCACGGCGCGGTTGTTGAGGCCAATCATGTCAATATCATCAGCGTACGCCAGCAGCTGTATACTATTCTTTATTCAGCTCTGCCGCTCGTATTACTTTCTCCAGCAATAAATTAAAAAAGACACACAATAAGGAATCACCCTGTTTGAAACCTTGTTTGGTATCGAACCGCTCGGAGAGGTGCTTCCCGATCCTGACGGAGTTTTTAGAGTTGCTTTACGTCAGTTTGCAAAGCCGTATAAGTTTTGCGGGGAAATGGATCTATAGGTTTAAGAAATATATTGAAATCAATGGCGATTATGTAGAGAAGATAAAAAAGGACAAAGATTACGAATAAATATAAATATAATTTTTCTTAGTTGTTTTTCTGGTCAACTTACCGAACTTTTGTTAAGCCTCTCGTATGTTAGTAACATTTTAGTAATATTTGTAGAAGGCGTGTGTTCTTCTCTATTCTAAGTATTACTGAAAATTATAAATCCTGCTTTAAATATTTTAAAACTCTTCACAATAGCACTTAAATGTATTTGACGTTTGCTGTCAAAAGTAATTAAACTTACCTTTGTTACTGACAGCTACACAATATATGTTTGTAATCTGAATGACAGCGGTAGTAATTTGTAGCAAAATTATAATTACTTTTTCTCGACGTGCAAATGTCAACGCTGACAGAATTGTTAAAATAAAAATTATAATTTTGTTGTAAAAAAAAGATGTGAGGATTTGTTTTAAATTACAGCGGATTGATTTGTTTAGGTTTTTAGTTATTTTTCAGATAGTTTCACAAAATTAGAGATAAAACTTTTTTCTTGTCCTTTTTGAGAACAAGTTTGTTTATACAAATTTATACAAAGATCAAAGAGAGCGACGAAAGGAAAATACAGGAAAATCAAAAGATTCAACAGTACTGACTCAGAGAAAAAAAAAGAAAAAATAATATTCACAAAACCTTTTACTTGCATGGCTCGCAGGCCATTTTTTTTGTAACCAAAATTATATACTTAAATATGGCAACCCTCACTGCTGTGTGCCCATGATTTATTAACAGCAATTATGGCCTGCTGAGCACTTGTTAGCCACAGAAAGAGTGCGGGATATTAAAGAAAGACTAGAGAAAATGCGAACTTTTGGTGGGAATATATTTTTTAATGAAACTTCACCAAAAAAAAAAAATTAAAGTATTTGTCGAAATAAATCATGCCTCTATTGATTATATATGTACGTATTTTAGCCATAGTCACAAACAATTCTCCATACAGCTGCAACAGGGGAGGGATTGGACGTCCAACACAATTTTGAGTTATTTATTGCTTGGTGAAATATAATAAAATAATTGTAATTTTAGCAATTTGTGGCGAAATTGAATTTTCGCAATTTCGAAATGAGCTTTGTGGATGAGGTGAAAACAATATTCAAACTAATAAATTATAGAAAAATGCATTTTCATACTTAAAATGTGTGAACAATAAATTGTTTATATTTTTGTGATTAGTCATTTGTGTTTATACTTCATTATAGATACATACATTTTTATATATACAACATGTATGCTTGGTTATACACGTTTGAATGTACTCGTAGCAGCAAACTCGTAAAAGCAAATGAACAAATAAATAACAATAAATTAAGAGCAGAAATAGAAAAAAAAAAAAAAAATAAATAAAATAAAAAATAAAATAAAAGAGAATATAATTATCTAGAGTAAAATAAAAACAAATAAACTAAAATAAAATATAAAATTTTATTCAAAGTAAAATAAAAAAACTAAAATCAAATAAAATAATATTGAATAAAATAGAACAAAATAGAAGGAAATAAAATAATATAAAGCAACATAAAATGAAATATAATAAAACAAAATAAATTAAAAAAATGAAAATAAAATAAAATAAAAAATAAAAAAAATTAAATTAAATAACTTAAAATAAATTAATAAAAATAAAATAAATTCAAATAGAATAAAATAAAATATATTAATATAATATAAAATGCGGTAAAAAAAGTAAAATAAAATCAAATAATTTTAAAAAATAAAATATAAAAAATTAAAAAAAATAAAATAAAACAAATAAAACAAAACAAATGAAATAAAATAAAGTAAACAAATAAAAAAGTAAACCAAAATATATAATTGGCACTTTGTAACCGCTGAAGCGATTTTCGGCCGAGCTCCACCTCCTTGTGGTTTTTGCGTCTTGATGTTTTTCCAACAAATGGAGGGACCTATAGTTCATACTGAGCTGATGGTTTTTTTACGAGGAGCCTTTTTTTATTTCATGTCCGAAATACACTCGGAGGGGTGGACATTCCCTGCCGAGGGGCGACCTCAATTAGAAAATTTAATTTAATTTTTTATTTAAATTAATTTTCCATAACTTTTGGATGTTGGTGGCACCGGGATATTAACCCGAGCCTTCCGAATGTCAGTACGCAATGCTAACCACTCGGCTATCGCGGCCAAAATAGAATTAATTAATATAAAATTAAATATAAAAAATAAAAACAAATAAAATTAAACAATAATATAATTTAATTAAATTGAATAAAATTATACAAAGAAAATTATAATTATACATAAAATAAAATAAAAAATTTTAAATAAAATAAAATAGAATAAAATAAAATAAAGTAAAATAAAATATAAATTATGAAATAAATTAGAAGAAATTAAATTAAAATAAGAGACATTAAATAATAAAATAAAATATAATAATATAAAATAAAATGAAATAAATTAAAACAATATAAAATTATTAAAAATTAAATTAAATTGCGTTAAGCAAAGTAAGAAGAAATAAAATTTATTCGGTGCGTTATGCGTCTTTTCCGCTTGTAGACAAAAAATTAAAAAATCTAAATATTTACATATGCATATGCATGGAAATTTTGTTATTAATATAGGTACATACATATATTATAAAATATAATGAATATAAATATGGCGCTACGAAACCGCTGAATTGATTTGCTGCTGCTCCAATAATCGTATGGAGATATATCAAAGAGATGTGGATTGAATATTACAGATTAGTACAATTTTATTTTTGTTTTTTTATTTGTATGCATATTTTTTTCTAAACTAGCTTACTTGAACCAAAACAAAAAAGAAATAGAAATGTAATGCAAGCAAAAAGCTGCACTTAAGAAAACAAACTTAAAACCGAAAAGCTGGCTAGCAGAGTGTTAAACTGGGGATAGAGTGTGGAATGAGGGAGTGAAGAATAGATAGCGTGCGAGCAAGTAAGATTTCGTTGCATTTTGGCCATTATGGTTGACTTGCCAAATTGATTTTTTAATGCGGTGAGCAGCTCTTTTCTACACATACACACTAACTAACTGTCTAAGTGTATTACTGGCGATGATGATGAAGACTTCCTGACATTGGCAGAAGAGTGCTTAATGACTTTGAGCGCGTTAAGTTTGCTGGCATTAAGGTTATACATATAAGTATAACTTATGCAGCTTGTTTTTGATACTTCAATATACTTATGTGTGTGTTTGAATATTTTATAAAAGCCAAATTGGAGTGTACTTTACACTTTACGAATATTGATAGTATCAGTGTGTGGGGCAAATAAAGTTGTCAGCAGCAGCTGTTTGGTGAATGACTAATGAATAGAGAGCATATTGAAGTTAATGCACATAAAATGAATGTACATATATTAAAAGCGAAGAGAATTACGTGATTAAGTGAGGATTAAGAAATTTGTGATTCGGTTAAATACTTATATTCCAAGAACGAAGAATAAAAAAATCTTACTATGTTGGGGGAATAAAAAACAAGCTCTGAGACGTCAGCTTCGGAAAAGTAGCAGAAAGTTCTTCAACGAACCCAAAAGAAATGGATATTGGCAACCCTATTAGGATTGCCTAAAAGCTTTCAGCAAGGCAATCAGGAAGGCTGAAAGAGAATCTTGGAAATCCTTGCTGTGATAAAAAGTAACTCAGAAGGTAAGAGACTGAGGAAAATTCTTTCCAGGAGCCCTGCCATCTTCAACTAAATCTAGAAGCCAAATGGTGAATCAACTACACCTTGCGGAGAAATATTAGATACTATGGGTGGTCATTATACTGCCCTAGATCATGATCATACTTTTCCAAGTAACTCCACAGAAGCTACAACCAAAGTCGTAACTGAAACAAAGAACATTATAAACCACAACTGGGTGGAATGGGCAACCCTTGAAACCTCCTGGATTAGATGGTGCCTTTCCCGGTGAACTACAAGCAGCAGTAGACATCCCCTCTCCCTTCTTGTGTAGCATTTTGCCTTACCAAGAACCAGTCATATAAATACTAAAGACTTGAGAGACATTCAGCCTTACAACTTATATATTAAAAATCTTAGAGAGTATTCTTTACGTATACATATGTCAAGAGATACCTCTGCACTATCCACTTGGGAACCAGCATGCCTACTCTAAGGGTAAATCTGTCTACACAGCTCTTCCGAGAAAAGAGACTAGGAACGCATTTAGGGAAACTGAGGAAATCTCTCTGAGGAAACAGTATAATATTCGCTGAGCTAAGAGGCACGAAGAAGCACCCCACAAGGTGGAGTGCTCTCTCCACACCTTTGGTGTCTCACAGTTAATACTCGGCTTCGCAAACTAAGAAGCACCAGCTGTGAGGTAATAGCGTACGTTGAAGAAATCGCCCTCACAGCAACTGTCAAATAACCCCCAAAAATTACATTGGTGTAGTATGCAATTGTACTGCAGATTGCAGTCTAGATGTGAATTCCTCAAAGACCGAGATGTTACTCTTCCTCATAAGGTACAAACCACTTGCTTTTAAACCCGAACACTGAAAGGCAATGATATCAACCTATCTACTGAGATGAAATACCAAGTTATTATCTTAGATAGTAAGCTCAACTGGTAAGACCGCGCTCTTCGCCTGGAAAGTGGCAATAAGTAAAAAATGGGGGCTAGGACCGCGTATAGTTTATTGGCTATACAAAGTGGTAATACCTGTAAGACTCATATTATTTTACGGAGTCACGTTTTGGTGGCCTGTATTGGACAAATCTTCATACAGCGGACAGCCTTCTTAATCCTTAAAGGAGTGCTGTCCTCACCCCTTACGAAGGCGCGAGGAGGAGTCGGTGGAACACTGATTCTGCCATTGCAACGTCCTAAGCGCAGCCCGACCAAATGCTTTCAGCCCTTAGAAACGTGAAAGGAATGTATTCTATTCAGAATACGAATTCCCAGCCGGGAAGAATGTGATTATAATAGTTCATGGGAGATCCTGGAAATATACGTCTACACGGACGGATCAAAGCTTGAGGGGAAAGTTGGCGAAGGTGTCTTGTCAAAAAACTCTCCAATGGAACTATCATTCAGGCTTCATGACTATTGCAGTGTTTTCCAGGCGGTGATATCTGCTATTATGGAGGCAGCAAAGCAAATTGGAGCCAGCTTTAAATATAAGGATATCTTAATTTCCAGCGGCTGTCAGGTAGCAATAAAATCAGTGAGCTTGCTTATAAGTTCCTAATTAGTGCTGGACTCTCTCCGATCTCTACAGAAGATGGCTACACAGGTCAGTCTGTCCTCGTGTGGTTCCCTGGTCACAGGGACATCGAGGAAAACTGTAAGGCGAATGAACTTTCTGGACAAGGTACGACAACTTGCCACTTGCAAACTACTTCTCAAGGAATTTACATATATACAAGCCGCAACAAGGTGAAATGACATTACACACTGCCGCAAATCCAGGCACACCTGGCCGAAATAAGATAAGAGGAGAACACGAGTTATGCACTCCCTAAAAAGAGGTGACAGTCCAAAATAATAGGAGTTCTGAGAGGTCACTGCCTGATAGGATGACTCGCGGAAAGACTAGGGACTCCCTTTAGAAGATGCAAGGAGGATGAAGAGGAGGAAATGATCACCCATCTCTTATGCGACTGTGCTGCTTTAAACAGGACTATTGGATGGTCTATCAAAGATAGCTGACGTCAAAGTCAGGGATCTAACAAGGTTGATTAGAAAATCAGAATGGATAGATAATGAAAACTGATGGTCAAGTTTTTATGTCATCACATTGGGTCTTAATCAGGTATAAGTGAATTCGACTCGACAGATCGGTAGCCACTACAACCTAACCTAACCTAATGGGCCAATAGGACTAAGCGCGCTCGATCAAAGCACCTCGTGTTTGAGCTACCTAACTAACTATGCAACTATGTTTGCAAAAATTATTTTCAAATATACTTCCAATTTTGCTACTCTTCAATTAAATGTTATCTTGTAATGATTATTAAAAATAATATTAAATGTATTTTATGCCTAAAAATGACTGTTAAGACGCGTTTTGTTTATTCAGAAAAGTTAAATTTGTTTCTCATAAAATTTAATTGAAATTTAAAAATGCGTTGCTACTAATTTTTCGCTTTCATTTTTTAATTAATTTTGTTTGCAGTTAAAATTTTAATGAGAATGCAAGATTAATAACATTATTAAATGGTTTTGAAAATGAATTGTTTTGAATAAATTACAAAAAAAAATCCTCACTTTTACGTGTGTGATTAAAATATTTTCATATATATTCGTATTCGCTTAATTTAAGCTTATTAAAATATTTAAATTTTATTTAATTTGCAATTAAGCAGCTGCTGTTAATAAATGTATTTAAAGAAACTTTATTTGTATTGCCATCAAGGCTACAAGCCACTGCCATTAAACTATGCCAGCGCAACAGCGATCAACCAATGTCTTGCCATATCAACAAAATAAAGTGCAATAATAATTTCAGCCAACAGTAAACGGATGGGGAAGCAACAACGGATGTGTATGTACGAGTATATGTATTTTTAATCGCAAATATATTTGGTAACGGATATACGAATGTAGGTATGTAACAAATATGTATGCTTAAAAGTATGCATAAAAGCGATAAATGAATTTATTAATATACATTAAAATTTATTGATTTGAGATTTGAGTTTTTTTCAGACTTTTGTTGCTCTGCTGCATCATTGTGTTTTCGGTTTTGTGGCTACCGTTTTAATTTTGTATTAAATATATTTCTTACGAAATCGATTGTTTTTGCTACTAGAGCATATGAAAAGTTGTGATTTTTTTAGTTAAATGTAAAATTTTATGGCATTTTCATTAAAGTAATAATGATTTCAAACAGGAATTTTCGTTAACAAATTTTTTTTTCCAGTTAAATTTATAATTTTATAAAGAAAAATGTTGGATATGGAGATATATGTATCAGGTGTGTTAGTTGAAATTTGCCGGTTTTTCCTATAAAGAAAACACTTCATTATTAGATTAATCTCAAAACTTTTTATTCAAAGTATTGACCATTGGTTTCTACACATTTCGCCCATCTCTCAGGGAAATTATGGATACCATTCCAAAAAAAACTTTTCTTTCGAGGCGAAACATTCGACGAGCCATTTTCCGACTTCTTCAAAATTAGCGAAGGACTGCCCTGCAAGGGAGTGTCCCATCGATGCGAAAAGGTGATAGTCGGACGGGGCGAGGTCTGAAGAGTACGGCGGGTGCGATAATATTTCCCAATTAAGTGTTTTTAATGTGTCTTTCACCAGTTTTTCGATCAACGCATGATTCAAATTGATCATTTGTTGTCGGTAGCGATCCGTGTTCACCGTTTCACCAGGTTTTAACAACTCGTAGTACACCACACCACACTGGTCCCACCAAACACAGAGTATTATGATTTTTTTCGCTTCGGGTTCTCAAAATAAATACATTTCTCGTCCCCCGTGACAATTCGATGCAGAAAAGATTTCCTTTCGAATCGTTGAAGCAGCATTTCACAAACGGTTTTCGATTTTCCATATGTCTATCGTTCAGCTGGTGCGACACTCATTTTCCATACTTCTGGATCTTTCCCATGGCTTTTAAACATTGGCAAATTGCTCCTCGAGTCACATGTGGTGTTTTTGCCAATTTTTGTTGCGATTGGGTTGGATCAACATGCAATTCCTCGTCTTCTAACTTTTTCGCTGCACCAGGATGTTCATTGTCTGTCAAATCGAAATCTCCACTTTTAAATTGACGAAACCATGTCTTACATGTTCTAATCACTGGAGCATGTTGACCATAAGTTTCTACCAGCAACCGGTGAGCTTCAGCTGCTTTTTTCTTTTGATGAAATAAGAAAAGCAACGATTGCCGCAAATGCGATTTACTTGGAACGAAACTCGACATATTCACTGAGGTAAACAAATATGACGCTATTATTTTGGCGGAATGTGACTTACGTATTTTTGTAGGTTAATGTCAATAGAAAAAAATTACATACTTGCCAAATCATAGAAATTTATACATATTACTAGCGACCTCTACTAGTAAAACCGGCACACTTCAACAAACACACCTGGTATATGCAAGCAATATCTACAGTTTCAGTAACCCAGCGGAATACTAAATTGAGGCAATAGTAGGTGGTCAGACAGAACAGAAAAATGTGAACTTGTGAAACAAAAATCTGCTCGGCAGTAGTCGCTGAAGAAATTTCACGAACTACTAACTAAGTGACGTTTTATGGAAAGTACTTAATTTTATTATGTATATTATTATATAATTAGTAGCTGTATTCCAATAAACCAAAATAAATATTGAGTAAGTGCAGACAAATTTTTTTAAGATAACATTTCAATCATTTATTTTATTTCATAAGTTTGGATTATTGTTTTTGGAGGGAATATTTTCCCAACATCTTTTTTTAACAATACTTGGGCGCTGCGCATCCCCACGATAAACATGGAGAATTTTCTCCTCTGGTGTGACTAGTACCCATGTCCTTTCTTTCCGGACCGGAATGTCCTGCAATTCCACTGCCCTCATGCTCGCTCCAGCGTAGTCTTCTCCTACCCTCGCGATTGCCGTATTTTAAAGCGCCACTGACCGCGTTTCTTCACAAGCGATAACCTTTAAGTTGCCCTGGAACCATCCGTAATCGTTACAGGAGGGAGGAGTTCCGGGGTTCTCCAGTATTACGTCAAGGGTGACGTACGACAAGACTGGCTGCACCCACCTCCATTGAGCCCTTGGGATTGCTCCGAATTCGTTTCCCCCGTCCAGAATTTCGATCAGAATTCCATCATTCGCCTCATTAGCAAAGCTTGGTTTTTCAGTAAAGTGTGTCTTTTTCTTTTACCGACCTTTGTCTTTTAGACGAGATTTCTCGTTTGTCCACCGCTGCCACGAAGCCCAGCGGAAAGTTGAATAGTAGGACTTTCGCCCTCTCCACCGGTTCCTTAGCACTATGTGATAGCGTTTCTATAACGATACCGTCATGCTTCTTCAGAGTCCTTACGGCCTTACGCTTTCAAGTATGTGATACTTTTTCGGACTCTTTATCCACAGGGAGGTCTAGAATCACTATGGCCTGTATCCACTGCCCATGCAGAAATCGACTTCGTGACGATGACGATTTTTTTAAACAGGTGGCAACTCTCTTCAAAAATGTCTGCATATAGCCATATAGCTATACAACCTATTTTTAATGCATTATATATCTTATCGATTCTTGAAAATATGGTTTTAAAAAAGTTGCGATGCTTCTTAAAATATTTGTGCTTTAAGCCGTTCGTTAATCCCTTCAGATCGATACCCATATTACAATATATGTATGATTTATTTATTTTATTTATTTCAAATTTAAATTTCCACGCAGGTGGTAGCTCTGCCCATTTGTAAACCTAAATCACTCACTAAAACAGACATAAGCTTTCATCCAAATCGGTTCAAAATAGTTGAGTTCAGTTATAAGCTCGCCGCAAAGCGCACAGTACTATAGCTTTGGGCAGCTTTAGTAGTAGCAGATAGATACAGAAAAAGTCCTATATTTGTAGCGAAAACTATGAATACCTCAACATGACTTTAAAATGAATGGCAAATTTGGGTCAAAAACATTTACTTCAGTTTGCTAACAGAACAGGAATATTCTTCACTCTAGAAACATGGCAGGAAATGTAGCAGTACACAACTTGGGTATTGGGGGTAAAAATGAATTCGGTGCGATCTGGGCATCAGAATTATTCTCTGGCAACAACAGTGTTTTTTTGTTTTAAGTAATAAGTTTCGTCACTAAGTGGTGATTTCAACGTCGAAAACAAATATCATCCGGGACAATCCAAAAAGTTTGAAGAAAAAAACAAGGCCACTACAACAAATGCAACTGAGCCGTGCATTGCAAAACGGTTGAAAGGCATGTCCAAATTATTTTGCAATATGACAGTCTTCCGCCTCACGTGACTGTAACGATCCAAAACTACCTTTAAATATTGAAATGGGAAGTCTTATCCCACGCGCCGTATTATTAAGACCTTGTTCACTCTTAACTTTGGTTGATGTTTTCTTGTTAACTTTTAGTAAATTAATAAGAGAAAGAAAACACGTAATAAGATTTATGGTAACCCTACGGACATGATATTGTCTATGTGAGAGTCGGCTAGGAGCCATATTTTTTTAGGTAAAATTCGTTGATATAAAAATAATGGCAGTACTTATGTTTTGGTATAATATATTAGTTTATCTGTAGTGCACTTAAACTGCGCTCGTTGATGCTTAGCTGGATATGTATGTAATATATATGTTTAAATGTATGTATGTATTTAAATTCGCATTTTCATATTACCACTTCAGTGCACACATTTGTATTTGGGATTACACAAATTTCCCATTAGAGGATTTGTGGTTGAAACTTGTCGATTATTAATCCAACAAATATTAAAGGATCAAATCTATTTATTAACATTTGGTTATTGCTGATGTGTCATATTTAAATATTTAATGCTTACACATACATATGTGAGTACGCACAAAACTTCCAATTATTAATAAATTAAATCAGCAAACAATTGCTATTAAGATAAAATAAAATCAAATTTTATTTATAATATACGTGTATTAAAGAAAAATAATATTAATTGCTGAAATTAAATAAAAGAAAAAATTTTAAAGGGAAATAAATTATGACAAAATAATGAAAATAAAGAAATATGATGCAGAAATAAATGCATGCACATCGCACTCCCTGGAAACGTGAGCAATTCTTGTGCAAGATGTGTTAAAAAACCCGTGTGGAGCCTTGGGTTAGAGTTAAAAGATAGGAAGCTTCAAGCCACAAGTGGCTCTAAAGATACCGAACATTTTAAAAAGATCGAAAAAACATATGATACCAAAGGGATTTCTTTGCCGTAGTGAAGAGAAAACAGACAAGTCTGCAGTCTGTTTTCTCTCCCAACGTTACAATCGACCACTACACCTGCGGAATCTATTCCATACCGATAATTGAAAACGGAAGTCAAACATATTTAGAGACAAAGAAAAGAAAGAGCCGCGAGTAGTTCACCAACAAAGTTACTGCTCGAAAATTCTACAAAAAAACACGACGACTTAGAGAAGGTTTCAAGACCGGAGCAGAATTTTGTAGGACACAAAGAGGTGATACCCTGAGTAACCGGTACCCAGAGTATAATGAATTTATGGAGAGAACACTTCTCCAGCCTGCTAAATGGCAGAAAAAATGAAAGAATATGAGATGTCCATCTCGATTCCCCAGCCGATGATGATGGAATAGAAGTTTCGTTTTCCAACTATGAATAAGTACGAATAGCAAACGTCCGCTTGAAAAGCAACAAAAGTATGCCTGACGATTGGAACCTAAGTGTGCTCTGCCCAATTGACAAAAAAGGGGATCTTACAATCTGCGCCAATTGACCTGATATGAATCCTGCGTTAGATCTTTTAAAATATCAACGAACAGACAACCGAAACATATCATCTCTACGTCTGTTTTAAAGCAGCCTTCGAACAGCCACTATGTGTATGTCTGAATGTGTAAAATTTGTATGAACTGAAGGTAAGCAACATCAAAAGTTCCATCAGGAGAAAACAATTCTAGCGGCCTGAGTAATATATATATCAAAATACTACGTAAGCAAAACAATAAAAATAACATAATCACAGAATCAGGCCAATGGTTCTGCGCTGCCGCTATTAGCATAATAAATTCAAGGGTCTGGTAAGCCTAATGATTGGCAGAGTTGCAACTGCTGCTTAAAAAGTAATGCAACTGGAAACCAAAATTAGGTAACATCTCAGTTTGAAAAAGGAAGGTAGAGGAAGACCTCCATTTCGTTTGAAAGACCAGGTGGAGAAGAACCTGGCTGTACTTGGTATTTCCAACTTATGCCGAATGGCAAAAAAAACGAGTGAATGGCACAATGTCATAAATTCGGCTACAATTACAATATATAAGCGATGTCTAAGCCAATTAAATAAAAAAGAAAAATATATGTATATTGCTATAAATAAAATTAAGTAAATTTAAATGGAATGTCATTCGAAATTCAGAAAGTTGAGGCTACCCTGCTTGTGATGATTGTGCTCTTTTTAGTTGTTTGTATGTCTAAAAATATATGTAAGGCATACATACAGACTCACGATATATATAACTACCAGCACCGCAACACTCAAACAATTTTAACGGTATCAAATGAGCTACCTTTACATAAACACACATTTTTTGGAGGGACCTCATACACTGTGTTGCAATATTATAAGACCGATCGTAAATTAGTTGTTACTGGTAACCAGTGAGTATTTTAAAGAAATTTTTTTAAGTAGCTTGAGCATTGATAGGTCTCTTACTGTGAAAGCAAATTGTGCGACCTAACTGTAAAACTTTAGATAGTAAAAAAGAAAACGAGTTAAACGTGTGTTGCAAAATTATAAGACCGTTGGTATTTGTCTCAATTTGGAGATGCTTTTAGTGAAAATTCCCCTAAAATTTTTAATTTTTTTAAATAAAAAATAATTATAATTTCCAATGCCTAGAGGAAAGAAGCTGTCGGAATTTGAAAGAGGGCAGATTGCAGGCTTAAGAAGTGAAGGTCTTGGAGTTAACGCCATTTCGTCTAAAATTGGTCGTAGCCACTGTGTGGTATCAAATTTTTTAAAAAATCCAGATACCTACGTTACCAAAAATAATGCTGGAAGAGAAAGGAAACTAAGTCCTCGCGCTGCGGGTAATTCTATAAAGAGTTGCTCTACTCTATCTCGCCTTCCCGGCATAAATGTAAGCCATCAAACGATATGGAGAGCGCTAAAACGAAGTGGAACAAAGATGAAACCAGCGCCACGTGTGCTACCTCGTCACAAAACTGCCCATGTGCATTTCACCGAACAAAACATGTTAACAGATTGGACCTCAGTAAGAAATTTCTCTAGGACATCCAAAATGGAAACAAATCATTCAGAATTTGATTCTAGGTAATTTTCTCAGATGAAAAAAAATTCAAACTAGGGCCAGATGGCTTTAATGGATATTGGCATGACAGTAGAAAAGAGCCGCTATATTTTTCAAAACGAAATTTTGGTGGAGAAAATGAAATGGTGTGAGGAGCGATTTCCTCCGCAAAAATACTGGAGCTGCAGTTCTGCTCAAACAGAATGAAGAGTAGTGACTATACAGCTGTCTTGCAAAGCAGTCTTATACCGTTCCTAGCTTCTGATCCGGACAAGAATTGGATGGCAACGAATTCCATCAATTTACTTGAATGTCAACCCAATGGAGAACATATAGGGAATCCTCGTCCGCCAAATTTATTCCGAAAATCGCCAATTTAACACAGTAGACGTAATAAAATCGCCCATAATCGAAGAGTGGGGAAAGTTAGACGCTGCGCTATTAAACAAGTTAGTTTTAAGTATGAATAAGAGGATTATTGAACTAATAAAAGGAAAAGGGCAATAAAAAAATGATTAAAACAAAAACATCAAACGCGTCTTCTTATTAAAATCAAACCAAATTGAATAAAAACTCAACGGTCTTATAATTCCGCAACAGGTGTTTAAATCGTTTTCACTTTTACTATCTAAAATTTTACAGTTAGGTCTCATAATTTGCTTTCACAGTAACAGAGTTCTCAATGCTCAAGTTACTTACAAAAAAAAATTTCTTTAAAATACTTACTGGTTACCAGTAACAACTAATTTTTGATCGGTCTTATAATATTGCAACCGAGTGTATGTATATATTATAAATATTAATGTGTGGGTATGTAGATTTGAAAATTTCTTATTTCTTCCTCCACTTACATATGTATGTGTTTAAGCTTACCTAAACTTTTTGCCACGTGTTGCTCTTTCAAGTTTGGCAACTGTTCTGTTCTTCTGACGATAAACTCATTTTGAGTTGCTACCTTTAAGTTTTGTAGAAGGAGAAAAAAAGTACTGATAAAAGCAAACTCGTGTTGAAAATTTCCAAATTGTAATTTGATTGAGTTAAAGACGGGCCGATGCTGCTCATGCATATGTAAGTACGTATGTGTTTATATACATATATGTATATGCATAAATATATTATAAGTAAGCATGTATATGTTTCGAAGAATACCTAAATATATGAATATGACATTATTTTTTAATAAACCATATAGACTAATCAAATAACATATTTCTGCTAACTTAACGTGGGTACTTGGAGTTACACGTATAGAATTTGAGATGTTATAAAAAATAAAGATAAAAAAGATTATAAATAATGTACTTTCAAGTGGTCAATTTATTAAGGAGCAAAAGAAAAATATTTCTAAATTATTTGTTGTACGAATACTTGTTCTTTTGTTAAAGAAAGTGGTAACTACTTAAAAGATTATCACTTATTCATCGATTTATCTACATATTTTTTGTTAAATATTAGATTCTTCTCTATGTTTATCTTGGGTTTCGCTTTTTTTTAGGATTTTTTTTCTGCTCTTTTCTTCATTTTTCCCACTCCTGGCCTTTACTTACTGCTAAGCCGTTGGTTAATCCCATTGCTAATCCTTTCGGTAAGGTCTTTGCCAACCATGTTATCCTCATTGCCCATTTCTTCACAGGTATCCACATGCATATACATACATGCATATAAACGCTGTCACTTTCTGTTAGTGCGACATCTTTTCAAGTTTGCTTCTCTAAACATTTAGCTTCTCCTTTCTGCCATTTTTCACTTCAACTCACAAGCACACACGTATGCTGGCATGTGACGCGTGTGTAAGCTTGTTCATGCGCAAATGTATATCCTCCTAGCCACAAATTTCGATGCCAGGCTCTTAGGTTTACATGGTGGTTAAGTGTGTGTACAAGTTAAGCCGCTGCAAAAAAGCGTACAGGCACCGGAAGTGAAGGAGTAAAGCGATTCGAAGGGTACTATAGCTGAACCTGTGGGGCATTGGAGCAAATATTTGTTTTTGAACTTCTGTTTTTTATTTTTCATTTTTGTGCTGATAAGTTTATTTTGTGTTTTGCCATTGCTTTCACTGGTTGGTATACTGACCAATGAAAATATTTTTCCTTTCTATTGAACTTTTATCCTTTTTAAAACAGTAATATCCAGTTTTAACATCTTCCCGCATTCCAAAAGCACCTGTTTTGAATTCTAGTTAATTAATTCTCGCTTACGAGTCACTTGGTTCGTGGTTCAGACTATAAGACGGATGCATAACAACTTCCCAACTTAACTCTCGTAGCTTCTGGCGAGGCACTACTCTACCTGCTGGTAGAAGCTGGGCTATTCTGAGTTGTTCTGGGCGACTACTACATTCAGACAGTCCAATTGTTGGCAGTCCAGGTCCGAATTAAGAGCTTGATCTCAGGGGAGCTCCTCATAGTAAATGACGCCTTACCAATCCCAACAAACACACAAAAAACCCCTTCTTAACTGTCGATTCTAGCTAGGGGACCGTTTATGTCGGCTCACTGCCCTTCGACCGCGACCATTTTCATAAGACATTTCTGTAAGTAACAGTCTTGGGATCTTCAGTCACCATACGAGTCAGAAATGGATCGATTTGGTTACGAATCAGCAGCGATTCGCAGCTGGAAATTCGGTCTCTGTGGTTATTTTTTTTGTCAAATCAAGTGGCACCCTTACATAGAGCTTCTTTGTGTATCCAGCCTATATCAAATGGTTCCAAACTGTTTCTTTTTGTGTAATGTTTAGATCCTATACAACTGAAACAGTGTTCGCAGGACGGTCAAACCCGCCGATTTCCATTATTTTATCCAAATTTCTTTCAGGGTCTACTTCTTACATCGAAATTACCGGAACGAAATCAACAATACCAATATTGAGCATTAAATTTCAATTTAATTTCATTTATATTACTCTTTTATTTTTTTAAATTTCATTTTGGTAATATAATTTTTTATATTTTTCGAATTTATTTTATTTTGTATTGCTTTGTTTTTTTATTTTGTTTTATTAAATTTTATTTTATTTTATATATTTTTATAGCTGTTTTATTTTATTTTATTTTATATTATATTTTTATTTTAGTTTATTATATTTAATTTAATTTAATTTAATTTAATTTTTTTTAATTAATTTTATTTTTTTATTTTATTTTATTCCATTTTATGTTTTTTATTTTGGATTGTTTTATTTTGCTTTATTTAATTTAATTTAATTTTTTTATTTAATAAAAATTTATTTATTTTGTTTTATTCTACTTTTTATTTTATTCTATTCTATTTTATTTTATTTTAATTTACTATATTTGATTTTATTTTATTTCATTTACTTTGTTTAACTTTATTTTATTTTGTTTTTATTTTATGTTATTTTAATTTAGTTTATTTTTGTTTGTTGAACTTGATTGTGGTTTATTTCATTTCGTTTAATTTAGTTTAGTTTTATTTTTCTTCATTAATTTTTAATTCGCTTTGTTTCTTTTTAATTAGTTTTATTTTACTGCATTTTTATTTCGTTGTGTAACTTTACTTTATTTAACTTATTTTGCTATATTATTTTGCTTATTTAAATTTTTTTACTCTTTTAATTGTGTTTTATATGATGTTATATAGTTTTCATTTCAATTTATTTTCTGTGATTTTATTTCCTTTTAATATATTACTTTTATTACATTAATTAAAGTATATTAAATGATTTAGCAGAATTTAATTTTATTTTAATATATTTCAATTCAGTAAAATTTTTATTTTCTTTTCTATTCAGTTTAATTTGTTTAATAATTTTTAAGAAATATTTTTTATTGTGTTTCGTTTTTCTCTATTTATTTTTCACTTCCTATTCATTTTTCCTTTTTGTTTAATTTTGTTTATTTTAATCTGTATGTTGTTCAAATTCCTATTGTAATTTCAGTGGGTCACCAGGGCAACACCAATCCTGTGGTACTAAATCAAAACATGATTGTGAATGTTTTATTCCCATCCTTTCTTATCTTTCAGAGAAACTGTATGCTTTGATGTTGGCTCTGTTGTTGGCGGAAATAAATACGAGTCCATTCAAGGAAGAATAAAAAATTCACATGCTTGTGTGTGAGTAGAGATATTTTTTGGAGCATTCAACGAGCGCTCTCAATTGTAATAAACTTCATTTAGAAAGCTTTTGAGGAAAAGAGAGTAAGAGAATGCACTCTGAGTGTAGCAAACAAATTATACTTTAATGAGATATAAAATTGAAGTTTAATTATTTAAGTGCTCAAAAAAGTTTAAAGCATACTTATACGTTTTAACTAATTTTGATAATAGTATTTATTCGTAAGAAATATATTTTAATAATATTTTTTTTTATAAATTAGAGGGAATAAAATTTTGTATTTTTCAAAATTAAAAAAATTTAATTAAAATATAGCCGTTAAATTTTGAACGTACGGAAAATACGAACTTATTATGGCTGATACTACATACGTGTATTATATGAAAAAATAGAAAATATGCATTGTTTTATAAATTTTTTTAACTGCATTTTTCTTTAAAAAAATTTAAACTAAATCTAAAGCTCCAAAATCATCAATCAAAAACTTTAAGCCTATGAAATGTTTATTATTGTAGTTATTTAGGTTTTCTAAAATCTTATATATTTTCAAGAGTTTACAAAGTTTTTCTACAAGTTTGCCTGATTTAAGCAATGAAGCATATGCTGGTCACTCTAAATCCCTAAATTCTGCTCAGCACAAAACTCGCGCGTGCGCCATGCCTTCAATGCCTCTCGCACTCAATGCGGCACTAGTGAGCGTCACTGCCGCATAAACGTAGTGCACAGCGCAGCAGCTGAGCGACGAATTATAACCATTTCATATAATATTTGCAACTCGTATGTGCCGGAGTATTTTATCTCCAGCAAATCTCACAATTAGCTCAGTTACAACTGAGACGTGTGACTAAACGGTCGATAAAACGGAAAGCAACCAACCAAGGAAAATAGTGACGAACGCGTGCCTGGGAAATAAATCAAAAATGGAAATTAACAAATACAAAATATTATAAATAAAAACAAAGAAGTTTGTATGCCATAGTGAATTAAGATTTCGGTAATTCTTAACAATAACAACAATAAATAAAATAAATTAATATATTACTACTAAACGCACGTCTCTCTAGCTTTTTGTGGCAAACTTTTGCGCTAATTAAATACAGTATAGAGAAATTTGCGCATTTATGTGTATATATACGTGTATGTGCTTATGGAGAGCAAACATTTTTTACTGTCTATATATGTACGAGTATTTACAGCCATATTTGTGTCAGAAAGTAAAAGTGTTTGAAGCAACGCGTAAAACAGATGCAGATTTTTGGATTTTTTTAAGCAGTTATTTTTATATGGGATTCCCCAAAGTGTCATAAGCGCCTACATACATATAGTTTTATTTCAAAATATTTGTGATTTTTGCTTGTTCTTAACCTACATATATACCAATTTACAACTTTTCCCACACGCTACACTTACAAGCGCTCAATGCTGCCATTAAGTGGCTTTTGAAGTGTAATTCGAACGCGATTTCCGTGTATCCGTTTCCGACGGTGGTTTTTTTTGTTTTTTTTTTTTAATGAAATTTGTAGTGCGTGTGTATTTATTTATGCGTGAAATACATGTTTCAATGTGCTACAATCACTCCTAAGCGCCATCTAAAAGCAAAAACGTGTTTTTTTTTTAAATAGGGACGTGTTTTTGTTTGAGTGCTTGTGTGTATGTGTGCGTGTGTGTGCTTATTGCCGCACAATTGGCTGTTTGATACAAAATCAGTAGTAGTGTGCACACTTTTGTTTTGCCAACGTGTTGTCGCCAACGTGATTTCCGTTCGCTCGCCCGCTCGCATCGTTCAGTGTACAAATTCTTTTTGATCTACATGGCGTATGAGTGATATTTTTTAAATTTATTTTATAGCAAACGATATATGTACGTTTAGAAAGCAGAAATGTGAAAAAAATTAGGTATCAATTAAAAATAGTGAAAATTGAAAAATACGAGGATTGTAATATACGCTGAAAAATATCAAAAAAACATAAATAAATAAACAAATATCATAAATAAAAATTATTAAATAAGATTAAAAAAATAATAATTAAAATAATAAATATATTACAAGAAGTTAAAAAACAGAACGAAATAAAATTTTGGTACAAAAACATTTTTTGTGCTTTCCTTTTTCTCATCCTAAAAGCAAAAAAACGACGCTTGCTCTTTTAACAACGGAAGTAATCAACATTAACTAGAACAATATGACACGTGTGCGACGTATTGTGGTAAGTTGAGTGGCGTAAATTGTATTTATTTGTCGCAATGAATGTATTGCTACACACGTACAAGTACACAATTATTTCAATTTAACTATTAAATTAATTTGTTTATAACCCATAAATGTTAGGAACGCTGATAAATTTTGTAAATTATAATTAAACAAATATGTATATATTTAAGATGTGTTGTTCGCATGAAAAAGTAATTGACTTTCTCTACTTTAATCTTAAAATTGTCACTTTGGAATATTCCATATTTAATCAATAATATTTATTGCCTACAACTGAACTCCTTATTTCCTTTTTTAATATACTTTTTCCCCGTACATGTTGCTATTAAAGCAGTAGTCTGCTTTAGAGGCTTCAAAAAATGCATTTTTTGCTTAAATCTATTCTAAAACTAACCAAGAATATGTCCTCAAAATTTCAGTGGCCATTTTGGCATGTCTTAGAAGCCAGAGCAGTTTTAGTGGCCGAGTGTAGAGCAGTTTCAAATTCTTAGAAAACGTTGCCGGTGATAGCAAAAAAGAATATGTGTCCGATCGTAAAAAATTGGAAAATTAAATTAGCTTCAGTGTTAAATTTTCTTCTATTTGAACTAAATAAGTGTTATTTAATATATTTTGTTTGCAACTTGAGGTGAATCTTTTTTTTTCAAGAGACGAATTTTTTTTCCAAACTTTGAAAAAATTTGGAATTTTCCATTTATATGGTATTTTTTAGTTCATATAGAAGAGACACTCATAGAAATTGAAAAAAGGGGTTTGACTGTTTCAGATACATTGCACAAGCTTCATCAGCGGCACCGTTTCACGAGTTCAGACTGCAGCAACTTCAGAAAACTCATCACAACATTGAAAGTTTCAACATTTTCTTATACTAAAAATTGTTTTTTTTTTTGAAGCTTTAAACAGTAATAATTAATTTCCTTTAAAAAAAAAATACTGAAAAAAATGCTTTTTTTCGGGTTCTAAAGGCGACTACTCCTACGCCTTAACTCCTAAATTATGCTCTAAACGTGTTTTCGCATTGTTCTTACATCTATTCTGCATATATACTACATACATAAAATCAACAGCCAATATATTTTACATAAAAATTACACACTAATCGCACTAACAGTATTGCGTTAATAAAAATTAAATATAAAGCGTATTACTGCATATATATGCAAATATTAGTGTTCATAGTAGATTTTTCAGTCAATATGCCAATGAAAATAAATATTTTTTCACATCAATGGCGATAGATAGATAAATAAACAAAGCAGGAAAAATACTACAATTTCAAATATTGAACATTCGATCTAATATAAAATAGTTAAGAAATTTAATTTTTGAAAAACTACAAAAAAATAATTAAAATAAAATTGTTAAAAATAATCTGTATGTTTTGAAAATATTTATTTATTTATTGAGTATTTCATATAGAAGGCTAACCCAAATGTGTGATGAGACTACAAGGGTATAGACAAACGATCGGAAACTTTTTGGTCATGCAGAGTAAAAAATTAAAATTTAAATATCTCAATGGCAGGGCTTTGCGGTCTTTCAAAAGATTTCGATAAATTTGACTTACAAATTGTTATTTTAAGGTAAAAGATTTTCCCATAAAACGTGTTAGTTTGAATAGCCTGCTATCTCTTCTGAAGCTGTAATTTTGTTGACATTTTACATATACAACAACAACGCATTGAAATTATCTAAATTCACTACAAAACTGGTGAAAGCCTGGCCGAGACGATTCGTAAAACTAAAAAAATTTTCGGTCATCGTGTAGCACCTAGTCGAACCGCAATACATAAATTGTGGGAAAAAATTGCGCTGTTGGGACAAGTTAGTGATATTAAGGATAAAACACATGCCCGGGGCTTGGAAAATCCAAGATTTATAACTGAAAAGTCTCAGCATTCTCCACGTGTAACATTTGATAGAGATATTCTTCAAAAAATAAATGCCAAAGAATGTTCTCTCAAATGACAATTAACATTCCCCATTAAATCTGATGTTTCTGTGTTTTTTTTTCTTAAAAAAGCACAGAGCTTCGAAATTAATCACCCTTTACAAACTGAATGCAAGGATATTTAAAAAACGTTCAGTATTCGATATATTTGGTTTATTATCAACATTTTTATTCGATTGATCTTCATAGTTCATGAAAAAAATTAGCTTGAAATATTAAATAAATATTGTTCATGGAGTAACTAACCATATTTTTATAAATTTTTTTTCTACTTTTTTTACAATAAAAAAAGAATGCTCATTAAATGCTGATTTACAATTGAAGATTCAGCAAATTTTTTGTAAGCGAAAATAGCAAAAAAAAGGAGCAAAATGTTATAAAATTTCAACAACAACGCATACACAGAGACATTACAAGTACAGAAATATATATGTTTAACTACACAAACACATTTACAGACATGCTCACATATGGCAATTACGAAAATATAAAACATATTATTGTCAAGGACAATATGCCGCCGCCGCCATCAACGTCGTTGCTGTTGTTGTCTACTAATGTTGCCACTCAAAAGTGAGGCTAAGGTTAAGGAGACTACAAGACATGATTGCAAACACAGCAATATTGCCAAACATATAAGAAGAGCCCCAGCACATGCGATTGAAATTAACAAAAGAAATGGCAGGCAAGCTGGCAGAAAATATTTATAAAAAGAAGAATGTCATTAGCAAGTAAATTACCGAAAAAAAACTCAAAAAAAAAGCAGATACATTAAGGAAGCACCGCTGTCATTGAATGAAAGTTCGTACTCAAGTAAATGTCAGTGGCTGTTACAAGTGTCAGTGCTGTTATTGGGGTTGTTGTTGTTGTGCTGCCATGTCACTTTTTTGATTGCCACTGTTGCTTATTTATGCAACCTGAAAGTTTTTGAAAGAAATGTTGTAATTGTCGGCCTTACTGAGCGTAATTGTGAACGTTGAGACACGGCTAAAAGAGGAGCAGCTTCAAGGAGCCACTCCGACTTATTCGATTTAAGGATTCAACGAAGTCTAATTGCAGCGTCTGCCCACCAAGGGTTCGGCTGTGAGCGGGCGTCAGCCTTAAAGCAAACGGCTCGTTATAAAAATGTGTACAAACTTTAAACTTACTCGTCTAGCGAGATTGTCCGCTGGGTTTGGGACCCGCCACGCAGAAACCAGTTCCAATGAAAAGTTATAATACGCCTCGGATGAGCAGGGCTAGGATGGTTTATCGAAGATAGCCGACGTCAAAGGCATGGATCTAATTACGTACATTGGAGAATCAAAATGACAAGATAGTGAAGCCTGATGGTCAAGTTTTTGTGGCCCCACGAGGGTTCATAGGCAAGCCTAAGAAAATCCGATACGATAGACCCACCTCACCTACTCTAAGTCAATAGGAAGTGTTATAAAAAATTATCTGCACCAAGATAGCTAACTTAATTTTTTGCATCACACTGAACCATCCATATTTCTTTTACATTAAGAAACTAGACAAATATTTTCCTGTACTTCCTTCATATATACATATGTATATGAAAGAATAAACTTCCATTACAAATGCAAACCCGTTATTTTGCCCCACAAGAACCTCTTATCGCACACATACTTTCCTACATAAGTCAGTATACAACAGAAATAGTTACAAAGCATTTTAATTGAAACTAAAGCAAACTGCAAGCAGCATCATTTAATCGAAAAACTTATGCAAAATAAACTTACAGATGAAACAGAGAAACAGACGCCATGAATAGCGACGATTCCATTAAAAAAGCGAGCGAGCGAGAACAATGAAAACCATCAGCGATATCAAAACAATGTAGTTAAAAGGCAACATTCAAACAGCAAAAGCAAAACGCAAAACAGATATAAAAAAGAGTGGGGTTGAGTAGGGAAATGGTGGGCGGTGAGAGTAAATCTACCAGCTGGTGGTGTATCTAAGTAGTACAGAAAGAAACCATTTTCAATTTTTATAAGCAATTTCATTAGCAGCGTCGCGCAAAAAAAGAAGAAATAAAAGTCGATGAAAATAAAAGCAGTTGCATAGAAAGGGAGAGACAATGCAGAAGCGCAAAATTAAAATTATTTGCTATAAAGTGTAAAGTATGCTAGAAGCCATCAAGTGGCAAGCCACTTCAGCGTCTTACATCGCCGCTTGAAGTTGTCTTGAATTTACTGCAGCAAGCGCCAAAGGAGGTTAAGTAACCAAGAATAGTAAAAAAGAATAGAATTTGCAATTCCGAGTTGGGGAAATAGTAAAATATATGTATATATATACATACTATGTGACCAGAAAGTTTCCGGAAATTGTTTTTTAAACTGCCCGCGCTTAAAATTTTTTAATTTTTTTTGTTAAGTTGGTGGCACTGTCCTTAAATACTATGCCAAAAATGTCGAACTCAGTAGCGTTTTACAATTTTTACACGTACAATGGAAAAAAATATTGAACAAAGATATTGCATCAATTTTTGTGATTCGAACCAAACTTCGTGTGCGGAATCATTGCGAATTTTAGAAATTACTTATGGTGAATCTATTCTATCGAAACCCACTGGCACAGAATCTTTAAGGATTATCGAAAAACCGTCGAAGATATATCATGGTGATATTCGATATACGCGGTTTGGTTTATCATGAAATCATTCCAACGTTTTGAGGCGTTTGCGTGAAAACAACCGTCGTAAGCGGCCGGAATTGTGGGCTAACAATTCATGGATTTTTCATGACGATAATGCGCCGTCGCACGGAGCTGTAGTTGTGAATGATTTTAAGAGTTTTCTGTCAATCAACCATCGATATTCACCGGATTTGCCCCATGCGACTTTTTTTCTTTCCAAAACGCAAGTTAACACTCCGTGGAACCCGTTCCGACTCGATTGTGGCCGTAAAATAAAATTCGTAGAGTGAAATGAAGACGATCACGGACAGCGCCTACAAGGCATGTTTCGATGATTGGGAAAAGAGGTGACATAAGGGTATTGCTTCAGAAGGAGCATATTTTGAAGGCGACAAAATAAATATCGGTGAAGATTAAGATTTTTCGTTTCATTTACAATTTCCGGAAACTTTCTGCTCACAAAGTATATATGTATATATATTTATGCAGATGGCATACTACAAATGATTTTATGCAAATGTAGATGTTGAGTGTTAATAAAAAAAGTTA
Organism: Ceratitis rosa; assembly: GCA_037013455.1. Classification (NCBI taxonomy): domain Eukaryota; kingdom Metazoa; phylum Arthropoda; class Insecta; order Diptera; family Tephritidae; genus Ceratitis; species Ceratitis rosa. The sequence goes on from JAWMAG010000004.1 coordinate 17,620,269, forward strand.
ATGCAACTGAGTGAAGTTTACTGTAAATTTCCTTTTATCAATTTTACTCTAATAAACTCTATCTTGTGATGAAATGCTGGATGTTAATATGAATAACCATTTTTCGGGATGTTCTACAGACCACGACCAGCTCCAACGTAGGGAAAGTTAGTGTATCGCTGATATCAGCAATATTGTGTGACGCAGAAGAGTGGAGTAGGCGGTAAAGATTTAAGGGATCGAATCTTTAGTCTTTCCTCTTAAAAATCTTGGAAAGGCTGCCCGACAGCTATATACGCCTAAATCTGTAATCAGACAGCCTCTCGAGGAAGAGGACAAGTTTTTCGATAAAGTCCTACATGATTTAATCGGGTGTAACGAAAAACAACTTACCTTGAAGAGTATATGCTTCATATACCCCTTGACATTAGAGATTATTTTAACATCTTTTTTTTAATTATTAATAGAAAGAAATGAGTCTCCAACTGCTAATAAATCTTGCAAAGTTTTTTCTAAGAAACCAATTCATCTTCGAATAAACGGGCAGCGCCAATATTACCAAACACAAAACCAAAACAAGTATAGTATAATTACATATAATATCCATAAACGATTATTAACTTTATATTTTTACTCTATGGAGCAATTTTTTACATATAAAAATAACATACAATATAATAATGTACATATATGTATGTATATTGATATACAATACAAACATATGTTACATACACTTAAGATAGTACTGAGAAATAGCGGGAAGTCAAGATGCTAAAAGCAGCCAAATATTGTTGCTCCAACGCTTCAAAATGAGAAAGCAGAACTCTAAAATCCTCAATTATTCCATGCAATCACCCTCTTTTGAATTGCTAATGGAATTAGATAGACTTTTAGCACAATAAAGGCACTTCACCTACAAAGGATAACTGTAAAGTTGAAAATTTAATTTCTGCAGCCAAAGAAGAATTGCATGTAAAATAGCAAAGTACTTACAGTTCCGTATAAAATTGTATATATAAAAATTTACATAAAAATATATATACAAACCTATAAAAAATATATATTTTACGTATGTATGTACTCTTGTTGGTTCTTTTATTTTGCTCAAAAGTCTTCTACAGCAATTTTTTTAACAGCTCCTCTTCTTTTCCACGCACATTTACATATTACAAGCTTAGTAAATAAAAGTTTGTAAGCAAAATAAAATTTTGTAAGCAAAATTTTATGCACATTCAACGCATACACCCGCACACACAATTTGGTTTGGCTGTTTGCCCGATTGGCTTGCTGAGAGTCGCCGCAGCAGCTGTCAACTTGGTGATTGACTGACACTTTACTTGTGATGTAACACCAACAAAAGTGTACTAAGAGAAAAACTATAAAAAATCTAAAAACAAAAGAAGTAATATGGAAAAATAACTATATTTGCATATGTGTACAATGGCTTGCAATCTAATTGACTGCAACTACAGTCCACGTTTAGGCTGTAACAAGCCAAGGAAACAGAAAAAAACACAAACAAAAAGTGAGCGAGCATATGAAATAATTTGCCACAAAGTGGCAATCCGCCGACGACATATATTGCAAACGAAAACTTACATAGCAAAAATGGAATTTGTTATGCGTAAAAGTGGGTTGAATGAAACGGAAAACCAGTGTTACATGACTTGACAACCAGAACAAGTAGATTTTGGTAGTAAAGTGGCGAGCTAGTTTACAAAAAGGACATTCCAGAAGAAATTGGTTTTTTGTTTGTGATTGAATAAATTAAAATTAAAATTAACATAAACAAAAAATTATATAAAAAAGTTAAAACAAAATATACTAATATCTAATTAAATAAACTTAAAAAATAAGGAAACATAAAACGAATTAAAAAAATAAAATACACAAAAATAAAATGAAATAAAAAAATAAGATAGAATAATATTAAAAAAAAATTAAAAATAAAAGTAGTTTGAAATAAAATACTGTGAAATAAAGAAAAATGCGGAAAAAATAATAAGATAAGGAAACAAAAAATAAAATAAAATAATATATAAGAAGGTAAAATAAATTAAATAAAAAAATCTAAATTAAATTAGATTAAATAAAAAAAAAATTAACGCAAGATAAAATTAATTAAAACAAAATAATATGAGCTGAAATAATATTACTTTAAATATTATGTTTTCAAAAAAATAAATTAATTAAAATAACATAATTAAAAAACAATAAAATAAAAAATAATCTCAACTAGAATAACGTGAAATTATTTAAATTAAATTATAACATGAAATTAAATTATATCAACTAATAAACTAAAATAAAATAAATTAAAAGTTTTAAAACAAAACGAAATATAGACACATAACTATAACAAAATAAAATAACTAAATTCGAATAAAATAAAATAAAATAAAATACTATAAAAAAAGTAAAATGGAAAAAAAGATTAAAATGAGGAAAGATAAAATAAAATAAAATAAGGAAAATATAATGAGGTAGAAAAATTAAATAAAAAAATTTAAATTAAATTAGATTAAAAAAAATTAAAACAAAATAAAATAAACAAAAAAATAATAAAATATAAAAAAAAAATTAAATTAATTAAAAGAAAACAAAAAGAACTGAAATAATATAACTTTATATAAAATAAATATAACAAATAAATTATTTAAAATAACATGTTAAAAAAAAAAAACAAAATAAAAAAATAATCTAAACTAAAATAACGTAAAATGATCTAAATTTAAGTATAATGAAATAACATAAAATAAAAATATATAAACTATATTAAATTAAAATATAATAAATAAAAAATATTAAATTAAATTAAATAATGTAAAATAAAATAAAATGAGAGAAAATATAATAAACTAAAGTAAAATCAAATCAAATGAATTAACGTCAAATAAAATAAAATTTTATTGAATTAAATTAAATTAATTAAAATCAATTAAATGTTGTAAAATAATATATTTTATTTATTTTTTGCTTGGGAAGAGATATTGGAGAATGTGTACATACATGTCTACTTCCAAAGGAATGTGCTTCATCATTTCAATGAGCACCTCGTTTTTTCTGAGGCGTCTCTTAAACCCATATTTAACAATTAGATTTTCACAAAGGCGGCAAAAAAAAAAAATATCCAGTTTCGTAGAGAAAAATATAAATGTTAAAGGTTAAAAGTTAATTTTCTGTGGAGTAGCCCATTCGTACACTTTGAAATTATGGAAAAATATGCATTTCACTTGAATTTAAGCCAACCAGCAAGCACTTTCACAAATTTGTATGTACTTGTAGTAAAATTTGTTATCTCTACACAATTTTTGTTGCAACATTTCCGCTTTTCACTGTTCCGCTTTGCCATATCTGCATATTTTTGCTTTCGCTATTTTTGCTTTTGCTATTTTTGCTTTTGCTCATACTATGCCATACACACAGTCTACTCAAAAGGGGGAAGGGAGCTACACAAATGCTTGTCACATATGTATGTATGTTGACATTTTCCCATGCTTCGCTGCTAACTAAAGCTGATGTTGCAGGTTTGTGCGTGAAAATATTTTTTTTGCGTCAAGACATGCGTGTCAAAAGCTTTACGGTTGCTAAGGATTTTAAAGTGTATTCGAGTATGTATGTGTATTCCATGTATATTTGTACATACGTGTATGCATGCAGTAATAAGCAATTTTTGCATATCGTTTCTTTTTAGCTTCCAAATATCTTACTGTCATTTTCCTTTATTTCTCATCATCATTTAACGATGCAGAAAATTTTTTATAAATATTTTAAGCTTCATGGCGTTGCATAAATATTGAGAACATTTTTTTCACTGTCATTTTGCTTCCATGAAAATTGCTTCATTTTAGCTAAGCTGGCTAAGAGCGTTTTTTTTTTGTCACTCATACTGATAATCCAGCACGATCGTAATCATGTTATTTCGACATGAAATGCATTATCTTCTAAGCTTTTATATGTAAAGCTGAGGCAATTAAGCTTTAAATTTGTGTCTTGTTGGCTCGTGGGCACACAAATTCAATTAAACTAAAACAATTAGTGCCTGACAGCTGATAAAGTTATTTTGCTTACGAATAATTTTGTTTAAAGAAATATATGGAAAAATAATGAAATGTGAAATTATTGCACACTCAAGATAACAAAAAATAATAGTTAAAAGCTCTAATAGTTTGCTATCCGCTCGTGCATAATTCCTGTACAGTAAACTCACACATAATATTTTAGTATAACCTTTTTCGCTTAGCATTTGCGTCTGCTATGAACGATAATTAGAAAATAAAATGAATATTAGTAAACTTTTTAAATGCAATTTTTAAATGTTCTTTAAGATTATATGACTTTTCAATGACATTTTATTATTCGAAAATTTGAGTTAAACAATTTTATAACAATTTTTTATAATTTGTTAGCTAAATTTACCGAGTTTTTAAGTAACTAATTTGTTTGCGCTTGGAGATTTAATTACTAAAATGCTTTTAGTTAGTTTATTTGAGTTATATAAATAGCAGAAGTAATTGATAAAGATGTCGTAATATGAAGTTTTGTTATAAAATCATAAAATATTATTGCAATTATTTTATTATAGCCGATATCAAAGTAAAGAAGCAGAGAGGAAGTCACGCCGAAGTCTTTATACCTTTCATGACCACATCAAATTTCTGGTAGATTATTTTAAGATTAAATATTAATGCTCTTACGTGTATATGACAAAATGGTTGGTGAAGCTATATTCTCTACCTACTTCGGCTTCCAGCGGTGGGTACTTCATCGAAAACTTTCCAAAGCAGCAAAAGACTGTACCATTTATATTCACCTTTGCAGCTCGTATTATTTTCTTTACCAATCGAAGAAGTCACACGATAAGAGCTCACATTGTGTGAAATCTCATTCGTTAGTGAATGGCTTGTGGAGGCTCTTTCTGATCCTGACACGTTTGGTGTTGCTTAGTGTTGGGTTTGAGGTAGCACTCATACCGTAATAAGGAAGCTTAACCTTCAGTAATTAGCGCAGACTGTGGGATCGGCCTATTTTTTGGATTGGGCAGAGTGCACTTAGATTCCAATCGTCGGGCATTTTTTTATCCGCCAATATTTTTCTAAGAAGATCATGCATGCACCGTGTTAGCTCTTCATCGCCATGTTCAATTAACTTAGCCGGTAAGCCATCGGCTCCAGCCGCTTTAGTGTTCTTTAATTGGACAATCGCTATTCGATGATACGTCTATACCATCATTACGACCTGGGGTTTCGGATGTTGCATTATTTTTGACATCCAACTGGCTTGAAAAGTGTTACCTCCATATTTACAGTATGCTCTGGACATCAGTTCGGTCTTGAAAACGTCTGAAAGTCGTCGTACCTTTTCGTAGAATTTTCAAGTAGTACCCTTGTAGTAGTACCCAAGCTTCTCAAGCTTGCATCAAGCAATCATCCCAAAACCTTATACGATTCGAAAAAACGGAAAATGATTCAGATTAGTTAATTGTAATCAATTAAACTACGATCCACGGCCATTATTTTCAATACAATCCATGAGATCGGCAAATTTTTCAAGGACTCCTGTTTCAAGCGAGTAACAAGTTTGACAAAGGTATATTGAGAACAGCTTGCTAACTTATGTGAAACTAGATGGCTGAACTCACTATCGCATTTTAGTTCTTGGTTGCACTATTGTATTTTTCCTACGCGACATTTTACCAATTACCCAATTCGGTCAATGTAATTTCGGTGACAAACGCGAACTCTGAACTTTCTTTCATCATCTTCGCTGCAGAGCTTAAGTTAACAGTTTTCCCCATTTGGAATGCAGGCACTGGTCAGTAACTTTTGGATATTATTGGATTTTTCCAAACGTACATAACATTTTTATATATAAGATGTTTGAGTAATTTAGAGCAAATTGAGCTCTATAAAGGAGTTTTTCGGATATCTTAACGTCTGCCCACTTCTCTAAACAAAAAGTTTTTCCCACATAAAGTGAAGCAAAGAAAAAGTGTTATCCATGTTCCAAATATTAAGACAATCTAACATAAAATACCATATTTTAAATTAGATTTGTGCTTGGTACTAGGCGAAATGCTATTTATATTCGAAATATTAGCCAGATCGAACCATTCAAATTTTTTTTCCGAATATATCGTTACTAGCTCTACTTTCCGAAGATAATGGCAAATAGCAATCTATGCTTCGTCCTAAGTTCATTTTATGAAAAGAAAAGCTTTGAATATTGACATACTCTGAATATTAAGTATCCGAATAGATCGGTTACGTGCTCACTTCCAGGAAGAAAAACTATTCTCAATGGTACATTTATATATAATTGGCTCTTTGTAACCGCTGAAGCGATTTTAGGCCGAGGTCCTCCTCCAATTTATGGAGGGACCTACAGTATATACTAAGCCGCCCCCCAACGGCTGATGGTTTTTTATTAGAAGCATTTATTTCATGTCAGAAATACACTCGGAGGGGTGGACATTCCCTGCCGAGGGGCGACCGCAATTAGAAAATTTAGCCTCATTTTTTACATTATTGTAAGTTAATTTTCTATAACTTCTTGGTTGATAGTACGACATCAGGATTTGAACTTAAGCCTTCCCAATGCTGGTTCAAACAAACAGCTGCCTTCTTACCAAGTTTTATATGAATTTATACAGTTGTATGGAATAGTTGGGTATCAAGTCCATCTTCCGGAAAAAAATTACATTCTAATATATCAGATTCTTATTTGATGCGTACGTCATACGCAGAACACACCCTCAAAGTGTAGGATCTCTACGATCAGGGGTTTGAGTCGTAGGTTATTCTGGACAAAAACCATTTATATACATAAATATTGTATATAGTTGAGTATTTTCTGAGTTTAGAGCCTAAACACATTTCTGTAACTTATATAAACATTTTTTCTCGATTAAGTTAGTAATCTTTCTTAACTTTAACTATTCAATTTTTATATTTTAATATACAAATTTTTTTAATTTAGTTTTTATTATTTTTAATTCATGTTTTAATTATCTTTTTTTTTATTAAGCCCTGCTGACTAAAGCCCTCAACTAAGTTAATATCTTGGCGACAATGTAAACAATTGTAATAAGTCTTAACTGGTCCATTTCGCTATAAATTCAAAGAGCACAGTATTAAATTATTTTGATGCATGACGGGTTGTACTCACATATTAAATTTTGCAGCATGCGAACGTCCATACGCTCCCACTTATTATGCGTGGAGAGCTGGCATTTATATGTGCTTATGACCACACATAAATGTGTATAATATGAGTGTATATGCATCATGATCCTGTTACAGTTAAGTGCAGCACTAGAATATAAATATTAGAGTAACCCGAAGCGAGTACAAATACAAATAAGTCAACAAACGCAAGTCAAGTGAGTGAGTGAGTGGAGAGCCAGAGTGCATAAGAAGGTCATATTAACACCTAAAATCTCCACCCAATTCCTCTCATATAGTTTAGTGTTGTGCAGTACGGATAAATGCATCATACGTAAACATGTTTACTTATACTTATCTGTTGTTTACTTATACTCATTCAAAAGAGAATGACGAGAGTTTCACGCCGGAAGCTATTTACACTCCATTGAACCCTCATTTCGGTTTACTTCGACTGCAATTTATATGATTTTCCCACTTTATTTATTCCCTAAATTTGTAATGAATAGTAACACTTTTAATATAAAAATAATTAGTGATTTATTAATCATTTATAATAAAATAAGCTTTCAGGTAAATAAATTTCAAGTCCTTTATTCTGCACGCTTATTTTCCTACATATAAACTATTGTGTTGTATATGAAAAACACTTTCACTCTCAACTAAATGCAGTAAAATTTGTAGATGAAAAGTCGAATTTTTTCTTTTCTGAAAAGCCACTAAAGCATTGTGATAGCCATAAAAGTATATTGCCAAATAGAAAATTCCACAAAAAAGGCCGGAAATTGTTTTGAAACTCAACTGACCATAGACAAAATGCTTTTGATGTTTGCCAGAGTTATTTCGCCTCGTTGTCTGTTGAGTTCATTGTATGCATTTTTTACAGTATTGAAAGCATTAAAAATTGGGGATAGAACCAATGGCAGATATTGTTTTTTATTTGCTATTTGGAATTTCCATTTGTTGGCACAGCAATTGTATTAGAATGTGTTGGAAAATTGCAGTAAGAGCTTAATAAAAAGAGGACGCTAAAGAGTTAGTCATCTCGAAAGATTTTTTTTTCTATTCGATTTCCCAAAGAACTTAAATTACTATACAAATTTTATATAAAAATATTTACAGAGCAATCTCAGTAGGCCAAAAAATAATTATTTATTATTTTTGCTATAGATGGAGTGATCTGTATATTGGATTTCGGTATAATGATGATTTTTTATACTAAAAGAGATAATTGGGAAGCGTTAATCACTTTACTCAAAAGCATTTGAGCGCATGTTAAAGATTGGCATCACCTAATAGAAAATACTCCATATTCTGCAGCTTTTTTTTTCTGATAAAGACGAAAACGCCAGTTAGACAGCTGAAAATGTGGATAGTGTTTATGGTCCTGATACTGTGACAGTCAGTCACGCACAATTTTGGTTTCGGCCATTTCATTCGGGTAATTTTGATGTAAAAATGTTTTACGGCATGGAAAGCCAATTGTCGAAAATTTCGATAAAATAACGGAACGAGTCTGACCCTCATGCCAACACTGCTCCGATTGCCCAGGAGCTAACTATTGTGCGGAAAGCTGTTTGAAACCACTTGAAAAAGACTGGATACACAAATCAGCTCGATATAAGTATGGGTGGCCCGTTAGAAACAACCTCATGGAACGAATTTCCTTCTGCGAATCGCTGTTGAATCGTAACTACGTCGATCAATTTCTGAAGCAGATGGTGTCTGGTGATGAAAGAAGATTACTTACAGCAGCGTCAAATAAAAACGGTCGTGGTCGAATGGCAGTGAGCCGGCAGAAAGGGTCTCCGAGCCAGGACTTACGTCCAGAAAAGTTTAGTATTTGGTAATGATTGACAAGGAACTATTCACTATAAGCTGCCCCCTACCGCCAAACTCTTGATACGAACCAGTACTGTCAACAATTGGATCGTCTGAATGGAACAATTGCCCAGAAGTGTCCAACAGAAGGGAAATCGTGTTTCATCAGTGCAACACCAGAGCACACATCGATAGTGATTTGCAAGAAGCTCCGAGAGCTTGGTTGGGAGGACACGAATCAAGACACAGTATCCACGAATACAGCTTATAAAGTTCTCGACGAAGTGGAAAAAGAGAAAGAAGAAGCGCCGGTTTAACTTGATGTCTCCGGTTGGCACCGCTTCGCGTGGAGAAGAACTGTTTGAAGAGGTATTAATGATTTGGCGTTAGCGGCGCTTCTAAAGAAAATCTTTTTCTTTATTTATCTTCTCTTTTGTGGTTTCTTTTAGACAAGCTGTTACTAAGGCTGAGGTGCTCAAGCAAAACTGATCCAAGCAAAGCAGTGGTCTTCTGATTCTCTCTTTTGTACAATCTATTACTCTTCAAAACTTAAGTCTTATAACCCTCAATAAAGGCTCAGTAACCTGTCTTTCAAAGCTCTTTTCTCATTCGCTTATCGAATGATCCAGATTTTGCAATAAATCCAAAAATTAAATTAGCTCTCACTCTTCATTTACATATTCTCTTTTTATTGCTTGCAAGGCAAGTGTTTCAAAGAGAGCAAAATACACACACACACACATTCACACTCATATATATTTAACGACGCATGCAGCTGACGAGGACGACCAAACACCTCGACCACTGAGGCGGAACACGATGCGAGATTATTAAAGCAACTGCAATTACAAAGTCATGCCAAGCACAATAGTTGAGTGCAGAGCAACAGTAGAGAATGAGTGCCAGCACAGGCACACATACATACATACACACAGTCATAAGGACATACATACATACATGTCCTTCCATAAGAAAATCAAAGGCATAAAGAAATAAGATAAAAATACAACACAACAAATTACTATAACAACAATGTCACCAAAGATAACAACAACAACACAAATCACAATCAACTGTGCATGAGTACAACTGCAACAACAAACACGAACGCCAGCTACCAAACGAAAGCGCCATATTTCTTCAGAAAAAGAATTCAAAATAAAAAGAAAGACAAACCGAACGAAAAGTAGTATGCAAAGTCTAAAAGAAAACAGACACAATGCAACAATTTGTGCAAAAGACAATTCGCCGAGCGTGACAGTTACAAATACGGGTAACAATAACAACAACAACAAAGAAAGTAGGCGTAATAAAATCGGGTGTGCGGGGGTGTGAGCGTGTGGCACTTGCGACGCTACCTCTTGGTCGGTGTGTCACACCACTGAGTAAGAAGTGCTACTAAAAGAGTAAAGTTCTTCTACTCCATCCTCTTCCCCTACATGGTAAGTGTGTGATTTTTTCTTCTAGCAGTTCGTAGAGTTGCTGGTGCTCAACAGCTGTGCTGAAAATTGGATTGCATCGCATTGGTGGCTACCAACCTTACAACGTCTCGTCAGTCGGCAGTTGGAAATAAATGAAAACTATCAAGTGAAACAAATGGCGGCGGTTGCCGTGGAAGGCAAAGCAAAAGCATTGTTGCCGGAAAATATGGAGGAGTGCCAGTGTTTGTTGTGTGAAGAAAGGAGGGTGTAGTGCGTTGTCAGTTGCAGACACGAAAGCTGTGAAAGAGTTCTTTGTTTTTTGATTGTTGCGCTGCATAATAAATTTTTGAATTATGTAGGTTGATTAATATAAATTTTTTTTTCCAAAGTTACCGTAGCATGCAGGCTTAAGAAGGTCGAAAGAAAAAATAAAAACCTTTTAAGTAAAATCAGCGATGTCTAAAAGGCACAAAGAATAACCTTTAGAATCGATCAAGCGGTCAAGATGTTCAACCCTTGAGAATTATCAAAGGAAAATTTAAGAAAAAAACTTGTCAAGCACCCTTAGAAAACATGACAAAAACGTCTTGCGCCCGCGAAAATTTTCTAATTTAAATGCACTTAAAGGGTCCCTCTCCTGATATTGGGCAAAAGTTTGTATTTTTTGGTGGGAGAATGAAAACGCGTACGAACTTTGACGACTATTAAATTTGTTAATATTTGAGATTTTAAAACGGCAAAAAAATAGTAGAAATTCAAAATAACGGCTACAGAATGGCGCTTTCCGTCGGCCTCCGCGCGAAAAAAAATGGCCCAACAAATTCAAGCCTACAGCCTCTTGTAGTAGACTGAAATCAATAATCGTTCTCGATGCTTGAAGATCATGAAATTTTCTATGTCCTGAACTTCAATTGAAACAATTGTAACGATAAATTTATTGCATAATGCTAATTGCAATTATTAAGTTAAATTTTTTGCGCTTGTTTTCACTTCAATTACCTTAAAAAAATATAATAAATTAATTATTAATGCTAATCTTACTTTTGAAACATACAAAAAACTATATACTTTAAAAAAGTTTTTAGACAAAAGAAATCGGATGGATAGGTCAAACATGGTTTCAAGAAAAACGCGTTGAAGTTTTTTGAAAGTCTCGCAGTGTGCGTCCGACAGGGGTGTTCGAGAAGTTGCCATTTGAAAAATATTCCTCGTATTGCACAATGCTTTTAAACACATACTCTACAACTATATGGCTTTCATTCCTTGCATGAAAAATCGATTTTTTTGATCAAAAATTTTTTCTCTCTTAATCTATACTAAAACTATCCAAAAATATGTCTTCAAAATTTCAGTGTCCAATTCGACATATTTTAGAGGCTAGAACAGCTTTAGTGACCGGGCTCCGAGCAGGTTTGAATGCTTGAGCAGAACTTTGACGCGTTTTTTTTTAATTTTTAGTCTTAGAAAACGGTGCTGGTGATAGCAACAGGAACACACGTCCGATCGAAAAATTTTCGTTAGACTTTTTCAGATGCATCGCACGACCTCCATCTCCGAGACCATTTTACAAGTTCAAACTGCAGCCGCTTCAGAAAACTCATCGCAACATTTGAAAATTCCATACTAGATCTGGCTTTCTGTATCTTAAATGTAGTACATTATTGTCAGGAAATTTCGTTTACCGCAATAATTTCCTTCCCTTTCAAAATAATTTCTGAAAAAATACTCTTTTTGTGTTCTAAAGGAGATTACTTTGGAATATTGACAAGAAAAGGCCGCTTTGGGGTTTTTTTTAGATCTGTGGTTTTTAATGAGGCTATACTTTTTACAACTGTTACTTGATTTATACCCTGTTTGATTTGCCATTTCATAGTGAACAGACTTACTCCGGAACAACGTTTGCAAATCGAGCAAATTTATTGCCAAAATAATGATTCGGTTCGACATAATGGTTCAACAGTTTAACAGTTTTCGTAATTCATAAAGCGCAACCTCAGAGATGCCGTACAGTGCGCACCGAAGACGCTATTGGTGTTGTGGAGCGGAGTATCGAAGATGACCCGTATGAGTCCATACACCATTGCGTGCAGTAATCGGAGCTGTGCACATTCACTTTCTGGAAGATTTTGTGGAAGAAATTCGGTGTGCAAGCTTACAAAATGCAACTTGCATAAGAATTTAAGCCAAATGACCATCAAGCTCGTCGCACGTTTGGTGATTGGGTCCAAACCAAATGGCCCCCGAATCAAATTTTCACAAAAAAAATTATGTTTGTCGAGAATGCTCACTATTGGTTGAATGATTTTGAATTTAAACCTTACAACTGAACAAATCGGTTGTATGGCTTTTGATCACTTTCAGTACCAATGTGTTTTATGCTCTTAATAGCTTTTTTTATGGATTCACAACTCCAATCACAAATCAGACAACTTTTAATTTCCTTCTGGTACATATGTACTATGGGCCAAAGTTAATATACCATTTCATATACCTGAAAGATAGAATGAATAAAATTTAAATAGTAGGATTATACCATAAAAAGTTTTCGAGCAGACTAAGTGAACTTTTAGGTTAATCAAATTATGCTGTTTTTTATTCAATTAAATAGAAATTGAAACTTAGGCGGTGTGCCAACATCTCCACACACGTCAGGCATGTGTTGTTTCTACCAATTCCCATACTGCTTGCGCATGATATTAATAGGTTTTGGTCTATCGTTAGGCCTATTACTATACCGCAATCCTTTCGAGACAGAGTGAGCAAGAAGTAGGTGTGCTTTCCTTCGCTGTTATTGCACATGATCTTGGCAAACTCGAATTCCATTTCAAACTGTTCCGTTTTACAACCCTTTCGGCAAAGTCATTGTATAGTCTCTTTAAGGGATCTTTACAAATGTGCGTGTAACTTCGAAAATATTTGCCGGATCTATTTGAAATTTCTTGGGTGTGTTCTTAAGTATATGTAGATACAGAAACTAAAATAAAAAAAATCGATTTTTTGAAAATCATAACTGTATATAACCCCTTAAAGTCTTACGAATTCCATGTACTATTTTTATCAGCAGCTACTGTAATTTTCGGCAATTTTATCAACTACTTCGTTTAACAAATTGTTCTTGTTGAATGAAAGCCCAATAGACATGCCACTGCCTTCCTGCTTCTAGGGAAATTTTTTGAAGTAAAATCGCCTCGCCATCAAAGAAAACATGGATGTTTCATAAGCGAAAAATAATGCCAAAATCTGGAAGCTTAAAGGGTTGTCTAAGATATAGCCACTCCCGTATCCTCCCGTATAGATGTTGTAAGTTCCGCTAGCATGCCGAGTGTTTCTGCCTCGCTTTACTAATATAATACGAAGCAATCAATTTATTGAAGGAAACTTTTGTTGAGGGCATTACCTTGCATCGTGAGCCTGTGGCTTGGCCTCCAAGATCGTGCGGATTAAAACTTCTGGTTTATTTTTTGTAGGTTTATATGGCGTCGTCGAAACGATTTTCGGCCCAGATCGGTTTTGCATTTCGATGTTTTCTAGCAAATATAGGGACATACAGTTTCTTCCAAGCCGCCTCCAAACGGCAGATGGATTTTTATGAGGAACTTTTTATTTCATAACATTTCCTACCGTGGATCGGGCGCATTTAGAAAAATTAATTTTCTATAATTTTTGGATGTTGGTCAAACTAGGACTCGAGCCTTGGTCATCCGAATCTTAGTACATAAAATCCAATTACGGCTATTAACGAAAATTGGAAACTAATTTTTATACGCAAAGCATTTGTAAAAGCCTTAAAAAGTTTTAAAAAAATTTATAAAAAATCATATGGCTTTTCTTTAGATATTTCACATACCTCCATTTGGTATTCCTATAAATTTTCGACCAGGCCATAAATTCAAGATAGCCCCCACCACCAACTCACCATTATTTTTTGGTAGACAACATGATAATGCTCCTACGCTACACTAACTTCCAACTGCCACACTTAACTTAACTTACACTTTCTTGACTTTGGCATTTAACTTGGCGCCCAACAACAAAAACAACAATAAGAACAACATCAACTAAATTGACAAAGTGTGGCGCAGCGCATTAACCTTGATTACCATGGTCGAGTGAACGCGAGCACAACAAAATTACGCAAGAGTAAGTAACAACAATAACAACAAAGAGGAGCTGATAAATGGTTACCGTACGTAGGCATTCAGCAATAACGCCTTTAAGTAGGCAACGAAATAAAAAAATGTCTGCGAATTTTACAAATTACTATTTGGAGAAAGCAGCAGAAGATACCGTTAAGGCACATTGTTGTTGTGTTTATTTATTTATTTACTTTTGTTTTCACTTGCGCTTTGCTTCTTGGGAATAACAGCATTTATTTCACCGATATGTATTTTGTGCATTTGTATGTTTGTATGTTTGTATGTTTGTTTTGTTTGTGATTTCGCTTCATTTTCCATCATTTATTGCCTTCAATTTATTTATTCGGTACATTTTTTTATGGATTTTTCACACATCTTCACTTATATACTTTTGCATTTGAGTCTATTGGTATTGTAGCGTGGTTTTAGCCTTGACTACACTGATTTCACCCAAATGACCATGTTGTTGACACTGATTGGTACATTGCCGACGATGTCATTGCAGGCAGGCACAGATATCGTGTGGAAATTAAATTTGTCGTTATTGAAAGAAAAATACATGCATATTGAGACTCTCTGGGAGCGAGTGAGGGAGCGTGGGTTTTGAAACTTCGTAGCGAAATTTTGTAGCCAAAAAAAAATTTCATTCTTTCCCCCGTGGAATAAATTTTTGGAAAATTAAATTTATATTGTGGCTTAACTTGGAATTTATTATGACCGACAATAAGTGCGTGTTCTAACATAGCTTTAGGTATCACTGTCTGCGACGTCAGCCGACAGTTAAAATTCTCATGACACAAATATTCGTTTGTATTACACATAAATATAGTCATTAGTACTAGGCTTTTGCTGTTAAGTATGGAAATTCCTTTTTCTTATGTTTTTATATATGTTTTTTATATTAGATATATTTATGTTTGTGTGCATTAAGTACATTTAGAAGCCTTGTGCCTTTAGTACTAAACCAAGGATCAATTTATATATACTTGAATATTAACTAGGAACTGTTGTGAGAATTGCATATAAGAGCATTTAATATACAAACAAAATTTACAAATGCTTAAAAAACGTATTATTGTAGAAATTTTCTGATTTCATGCCATTCAAGGCAGAAAGGAGAAACAAAGTTTGAATGTTAAGTGCTTAACCGACCAGGCTTGGGCTGTTCAATAGCCAAGTAATTTTTTCTATATATTTTAATATAGTATTCTACGAAATTTGAAGATATTTAATTATTCAAGCAGAAGCCAGGACTTCTGAGTTCCCTAGTACTCACACTAGATTCAGAAAAAACGTTGAGTGACCTACGGTAATTCCCTAATCCTGCCATTTTATTGTTACAGATTCCACGACTCTTGGTGCTGTCTAGTTATCCAAGAAGATATTGATACAATTCACTGAGTGTATTAGTAAATAAAGACAACTGATAGTCTCATATGCGGCCGCTGATTCCGGTACAGTTATCAACGGATCACGGATGGAAAGACTTGTTATTCCCAAGCTCTTTTGAAAAAATTCCACAACTGTCCCGTTTTGCTTAGTTTTGACCAATCTGCATAAAAATTGACCGAGTTTGTGTATTCTGGAAGTAGTTTACCAGCAAGTCGAGGGGGCATATTCAATCCAGTCTATCGTTAAGTAAGTATCGTAATAGTCAATCTGTTCTAGTTCATGGAAACTTTTGAAATTATTAATATGATCGCGGTTTGTTAGCTTTCATTCGAAACCCTCTTGCAGTCTTACCGCAACACAAACATCAATTCATTAACACATATGAGCGCTATCCTCTGACCTTTATAGAATACAAGTGATCTATTCTCTCACGAGTGTTGGCTACCAGATCTTTAATCTTAGCACAAGTTTTTGCTTCTTGAACTCGCCACAGGGTAAAGAGAGGTCCTCGTGGAATTTCTATACTGGCTTCACTGAATTTCTGGACCAACCGCAGAGTTAGAATTCCGATTAATGTCAAATATGAACAATAACTTTCTACCATTGTGATGGTAATATCATTATGCCTCTCAACTAGAAACCCTTATTCCTATCAGAAAAAAATTTCCGTAGACAGGAGTAGATGTTAGTCACTTCGTGCGAGGTGGTGGATGCGTAAGAGCCTAATCAATTTTTGAGAGCTTCTGTCAAGTCACTATCGATGTGTATAGTCTGGCGTTGTCCTGATGAAACACAATTTCCCTCCTGTTGAAGGCTCATCTGGGCAATTTTTTCATTCAGATGGTCTCCTTGCTGACAGTACAGGTTTTAATTGAAAGTTTGACCGTAGTGATAGGCGACCGATTCATTTTTTATCACCAGTCACCAACCGCTTAGATATGGGTCGATTTTGTAAGGATTAAATTCGTAATGAATATACGATCCATGATGTTTTTTCTCACTAAATCATGTGTCACCCATACATTGCCTATCCAGGATTTTTCAAGTGGTTACAAGATATTTTCTGTGCAATGTTTAGCTAATTCAAACAGTGCTCGTAAGATTGTTGACCTTGTCGATTTCCCTTACTTTAATGACGTTTCAGGGAATTGGCCTCGCACACCATGAACCATTGTTTACATCAAAATTACCGGAATGAAATCGACGAAACAAACATTTGGGGATCCCCGGTTCGGTTCTTTTGAAGAAATCAAAGAATAGCTCAATTATTGGATCGAGGACAGAGAGGACTAATTTTTTACAGATAATGTTCAATATTTCCGAGTGAGGTAAAAAAAGTAGTAGTAGTAGTAGTAGTACGGACCAACACCTCTTACCCATCCTACTTACTTTTAATGCACACTTAATTACTTGATAATGGAAGAAATGAAAAATCCTCAACTCAGCTGTCAATGAGTTTGCTGACTTAATAATAGTAATTTAACTCATCTTAAGCTTGATAGATTTCAACGTGGCATGAGGGTGCTCTATAAAAATCGCATAAATTCAGGCGTGTAGTTATGTGCAAGTACATACATTAGTATTTATATACACATAAATTACAATACTCCATATGACAGCGTAATATGTCAACGCATTTCTTGCATGCCAACACGTCACTGCCATTCAACAATCGAATGTCGCGTGTCGGAAGGGTCGCAATAAATCAGTCATTAGATGAAAACTCTGATTGTGTGAGACAATAATAATAATGATTATAGTAATATTTTGTTTATTATAGGTTTTATTTTCATTTGTATTTCTGTGGTCTACATAAAGTAGGAAGGTAAGGCTTTAATGAACTGCTCCAATTTTGATTAATACAATAGAGAGAATGACTTTCATGAGGAAGAAATGGCTTATTGATTTTGATAATAATATATTTGTGTGAAAATTAAAGTTGATATAAATACAAAGAAGTCGATGATATAATTTTATGATGTGAAGTTCCTTATGAATCATTGTTTATACATATTCTCACCTCGGTAACTACAATTTTATTCAATGGTACAATAGTAAAAATATGTTTCCAATAATTGTTGAGCTTAATTACTAGAACATCCCTGTAGGAAAAAGGTAGGCTAGTATGCAAAAATTCTAGTTTTTTTGAAGACAAAATCATACAAGTTTGTTTTAAACTAGAATTTAACTAGTGTTTAAAGGACAATAATATACAAGTTTGTCGTAGAATATAATTATAATAGTATTTTTTTAGTAAAAAAATATATTAGTTTGTCATAGATTATAATTATAACAGTATTTTTTTAGAAAAACCTGGACTTGTTTGCCAAAATTCTAGTATATGAACTAGTATTTTACGAACAAATTCAAACCAGTTTGTCGTTTTGCAAAAAATCAGAAGACATGAGTAACTAGATGTTCCGACTACACATTATTAGACTTCCCGCTACAACAACAATAATAACCAAATATTATTGTGGTTTTTTGTATTTTGCTCAATTGTGAAAATTGATGAACAGTCCTAATTAAGCATCAAATACATAGTTCCATTTTTTTATTCGTACGATAGAGACTAGTCTGAGGCGAACTAGTTATCAACTGGACTAAACGAACCAGCATTTTAACTGGTATTTAACTAGTATGAAGCTGATGCATAAACTGATAATTGGCAGTTCGTATCACGTCCCCTTGTTAAAAATACCAGATGCTTGCATGGAAAAGAGATGGAAGATGACATAGTTGGTGCAAAAATGTAAACTAGTTAGATTATAGTTAACAACTATATCCCTGCAGGGATATTGTCTAGAGAAAAGAAATGGTAAAAAAATAAACACTATTTTTTACCTTAGCAAAAAAAAGCATGTAAAACTAACTTAGTTCGGTTTGAGAATTCTATTGCACTACCACTACAACTATTGCAATTTAATTAAAGCTTGTTATGAAAATTGCTGCAAAATTTTGAATTATCCATTTGCCACTATTGATTTTCTACTTTATGGTTACATTGTTGCGCGTTTAAATTTGTTGTTGTCATTTATTTATTTATTAAAAATGCTCTTCACGTTAAGTGAAGAAATATTGGTATGCGAATTATTAGGTATGTGGCATATGGGATCACGTTAACCGTGTGGTTGGAAATGAGTACCGACTACCAAACCGACGGTGGTCATGAGTTCGAGTTTTGACTCGACCAACATCTAAATTTATAAAGAATTTATTTTCTTAATTGCGGTCAACACTTAGTGGGAAATGTCAAGCCTTCCGAGTGTCTCTATAACTTGTCATACAACCTTCTCCTAAAAATTCATCATAGAAATAATAGCCCAGCTTGGCAAAAAATTTGTTCAATTATTTATAACTACCGGGAGTAGAATTTTACAAAAGAAGAAACATTTTTTTTAGTGATAGAGGACGAAGAAATGGTTTACTGTTCGATTTACGTGAAATTTGATACACTAGTAGCTTTTTGCATAAATTAAGTTAATGACCACATTCCAGATTTCTGAATTGAATTACTGCTAATTTTTACTTAATTTTGAGAACCTTAATCCTTTTATTCACTCTGATTTCTGACAGAGAAAAGCGGACTAGCAATTATGACACTCCGAATTAGATAATTGAAATTTATACGATGGTTTCAAGCTTTAAGACAATTGCTAGAAAAGTTTGCTCACGGAACTCTTGTTTTGAATTCTCATTCAAACTGCACAATCACTTTAGGTTGTTTTGTAAGTAGAAACCTCTCCCAAATGAGTTGTAGGGCACGTACAACTTCTCTGAGAACGGATGATATTTTTATGTAATTGGCATACTGATGAGGCATTACTTTATAGAATGGATTTCAAAACAGCTAGAGGTTTCTTATAAAAATTGTTGTAGCGTCTGCAGAAATACCGAAGGGAAAGAAAAGATTTTTCCGCTGTTGGGTTAAATTTAAGAGTCGCTTTTATATATAACCTTTGTCGTGTTACAGCTACTCAGTAAGTGTTTTAGTAAAATATATTAAGGAGCCTCAGTGAATGAAATGGTGGACAGAAGGTCGGAATAATATCATTTTATCTCAATGGAACTACTTTGAAACAAAGTGTCGCGATATTTTCAAATTACCACTTTCACCCAACTACAATTTTCGTATTCAACTGTTGTGAGCTCTTTTTACTTGCGAAAAAAATGAATTACACTTATATATTTTTCTAATTTTTTTTTTAGATATTTATGTTAACAAGACGGTAGGGGCCACCACTTTTGTGTTGATTTTTCTTCAGTATGAGCGAATAAAATTGGAAAGGGGAATCTAACTCAAGTATAACAATAGAACAGGAATTCTCGAAAAATTTTTCTATAGAAAAGTAACAATTGACTTTGGATTTAGTTAAAACTTAGTACCTTATCCAAACGATATGAAAAATATTTTTAATTTTATTATTTTTTTTTTTAATTTAGTCAAAATCTCTTTAGGGCAGTAGTAGTAGTAGTCCATTAAACAGATAATAAAAAATCAAAATTTGAACTACAACTTCTAGTCACTTACTGTTTTTGCGCTTTTAAGAGCTTACCCAAGCCTCATAATAATTACAAAATATATTGTATGAATGCCAGTCTGTTCATCAGTGAGCTCAAAATACTAGTTTCAATGCAAACTAAGTATTTTTTCTTTACCCTCCTAATTAAATAATTATTTTAGTTTTATCGTAAACAATATAGAGAAACTCTAGTAAAAAGCATAAGCCTATGTCGCCTCTAGTGACTGAACGACTGTGTCTGTTCAAGGCTAATGCCAAGGGTTAAAGTAGAGGTAAGCGAATTATTAACGCATCCGGAATCAACGAACTTCTTTAAAGTGTAATATTGATGTATAATTAAAAAAAAAAACTTTAGCCTACTCTGTCATTAAAAAGTAAAATCAATATGAATTTACAAATTTGTTCTTTTATCTTGTATAATAAATTAAATATTTTTCGAAAATCTTATATTTCAAAAGCAAACAAATTTTATATTTATATACGTTTTATATATTCATACGTTATAATACAAAATTTATTGAATCATAAATGTCTGATTTTCCACTTAAACTAACAATCAAGTGCCAGCCAACGTAGTAGATAGATACTACAAACGGTAATAAATATTAATCTTGCACTCAAGAAAGACTATAAAACTAAAATTTTATAACCACATAGAAGTAAAGAGCGCGAGCACGTAAGTGGTGATACAAAAAGAAAATTAAGTGTATATGCAAACAATATACATAAACACAACTAAGTCTATATGTATGCATATATGCAAAATTGTATGCATGTAAGAAAGTTTATGTGAGAAAAATGTTTATAAGTTAATGCAAATTCGGATATACATACATAGAGAAAGTATATACATATATGCCTCATAGTTTTCTTGAAAAGTATCCATTAATGTGTGTATATATGTATATGAAAATTTGCATGTTTACATATCTACATGTGAACTAACTCAAATTCTGCTTGCAAAAGTATTTCAGTAGCGCAAATTTTGCGCACTATTTTGAAATAATGCAAATAAACAAAGCAGTGTATAGTAAGCCAACAACAACAACACAAAGAGATATACATGCATACATACTTAGCAAAAAGCTGCATAATAAAAGATAATCGCATACAAATGCCAACAGATGAATATAAAAAAGTTTATTTAAAGCCATAAAGATGAAAAGTCAAAATGTTTTCAAAATCCGCATTTTTTTTTTAATCTTCAATAATTGATTTTCACGCCAAACACAACTCAAAGGCGTTTCAGCGACATGACAGTGAAGGAAATACCAAAAAATAAGACAACAAAAAATTGCAAAAAATTAGTAAGAAAAAAAAACTAAATTAAAAAAAAAAACTAAAATTACGCTGTGATATAAACATTACCCAATTTTTTCCACAAAAAAGAAAACAAAAATTAATTAAAATTTTAAAATTTTAAAATTTCATCATCCCTTGATGAAATTTCATTTCATACTCAGCATTGAAAATGATTCAATTTTCTTGATCTAGTATATTTGTTATTGAGTTTCCAAATTTATTTGTTTAAAAGAAATCAATAAACAGAATAAGGCACCTGCGATTGTAATGTTCAGTTGTGGTTATTTCCTTACATCCATATATACAATGAGGCTATATGTGGTGTGCAAAAATATAAAAAAATTTTCCAGTGGTTGAAAATGCTGAAATATGCAGCTGTTCGTCGAAATGCAATGCAAATTGTATGGATAATTATTAATTATTTATTAGTAGCGCTGTTGTACAGGGCGTATACGTAATCAATCTTCTAGCAGTGGCAAAATACATGCAAAAACACATTTCTTTGAAAACAGCTGCCAATTTCAGAAGACATACAAATATACTACACCGCAAATTGTAAAATCAAACAGCCTTAATTCCAATAATAAGAAGAAATACTAGTATATTAGGCTTGCTTGTACTTCTAAATTGAAATTGTTCCAAGCAAATGCCTGATTGTTGATTGCTTCTACATTAGCTACGTAATACACAAATTGCTTCTCAAATTTACTAAACAATTGGCTCATTTTTATAATAATATTTTTCTCTGAAAATCATTCCCAAATAAATTTTTACTAATAGATGGTTTTAATAAGGCCTTTACATTAACAAAAAAGTGTACTTATATGCACTTAGGCCACTGAAACAATTTTGGTGTCCAAAACCATTCAATAAAATAGTCAAAAACGAATTAATCTACTGACAGAGATCTAAATAATATTTTTGGAAATATTATACATCGTTTAATAGAAGCAATATATTTAATATGTAAATATAAACGGTTTATTTGTATTTAGGAGACGTACCAGTTATTTTAAGCTCCATAAAAAAAATTGAGTTCAATATGTGTATGTCATACCAATTTCTGTATATACCTATATAACTTGGAAGTAAAACACTGCAGACAATCCGGGTGCACTTAACGCAAATTGAGCTACTGCAGCAGGCATAATTGCAAAATTGCTGTATATATCTGTATATCTTAACATGTATGTATATACATTAAAGTGGACAAGTAAGGAAACACAAAATAAAATAAAATTCAATAAAAATAAAAAAAATAAAAGCAAAAATGATAATATAATATATTACACTAAACCAATTAAACTAAATTTAAGAGTATAAAATCAATTATTTTAAATTAATATCAATTATGATATTTGATGCAATATAAAACTTATTTAATTTAAATAACAAACTAAACACTATTAAAATAAAAATAAAAAGTAGATATAAAGCTAAGATAATAAAATAAATAAACTGCTTTAGTTTAATTAAAAAAGTTTAAATAAGACGGAATAATATGGAGCAATACAATATAAAACAAACTAGTATTATAAAAAAAATTAAATTAACTTCATAAAAATAATAAAAAATAAAACTTAGTTAAGTAAAACAAAATAAAATATAATATAGTTATGAAAAAACCCAATAAAAAAAATTTACTACAATACAAACAAATCTAAATTGAAATAAAATTAAAATAGACCAAATAAAATAAAATAAAATGAAATAAAAAAATAAACAGAGAAAAATAAAACAAAACGAAAAAAATAAAATCAAATAAAACAAAATAATATAAAAAAACATAAAATAAAATCAAATATAATAGAACAAAATAAAATTCAATAAATTAAACGAAGTAAAATAAAATTAAATAAAATTAAATAATTAAATAATATAATAAAATAAAATAATAAGATCAAATGATATAAACCAAATTAAAATAAATTTAATGAAAATAAAGTAAATTAAAAAAAAAAAATTAAAAAAAAAAAAATAAAATAATATAAAACAAAATTAATAAAAATAACTAAAATAAAATAAAATAAAAAAATTAACTAAAACAAAATTATGCAAAGTATAAAAAATTAAAAACAAAATTAAATTAAATTTAGTTATACTGATTTAAATAAAACTAAATAAAATAGAGCTAAGAAAAAATAAATAAATTAAACAGAAAAGAAAACAAAAAAAGAATATTAGCTAAATCAAACTAAATAAAAAAGAAAATAAATTTAATGAAATAAAGTGAAATAGAAAGGGAGAAGTTGATAAAAAATTTATTTTGTATTTAAATTTATTTTCTATATCTTTTGGATGTTGGTTATTGTTGTTGTTGTAGTAGCGGTTCGATGTTGGTCGTACCAGGCTTTGAACAGGGCCTTCCGAATGGCAGTACGCATTGCTTATCACCAATTTATTTTAATTAGGTAACATTTTCTTGTCAGTTTTTTCCCAAAACCATTTCTGTTGGCTTTTATAAAGTTTTCTGTAATTTGATTCACAACCTGCCCTCATATTCAGTCATGCACTAGGAGTATGTCGATGTATACCACTTGTTAAACCAAATGTCTGTATCGATTATACTGCTGGAGCATTCAGCACACAATATTTGCCGCAGGCAATTCATTCATTCAATAGCAGCTATTAAATGCATAAAATATATGTAATATAGACATGAACACAAGCAATGAACAAATTTCATATGAATGTATAGGAAATAAACAATTGGGTTACTCATTGATTAAAATCTATCCAATTTATTTTTGATAATTAAAATGTGTTAATAAAATATTAAACTACATTTCCACTGTTATATAAACAAAGAAAATTTAATTACTTTTTTATAATGTTTTTTTTTGTGTAAGAAGTAAATTAAAAAAATTATAATAATTATTTAATATTTGCGTTCCTTCACTTTGCTTATATCTTCGGCATTTTATGTGCGATTAATGAATTTATAATGTTTTAATTCCACATCATATTTTATTTGATGCTAAATGTAGAATTTTTATGCACTTAAAACATACTTTTTCATTCTTTATGACTACCCACGACCCTCTCAACCCTAACATCCTCCCTTTTAAAACCCTTAATTGATGATTTCAATTTAAAATGTTTCATCTACCAGACGGCGGACTGTTGAAAATGGATGAAGTAAATTACATGAATTAAGTATAAATACCCGTGAAGTATATTATAATACAAGCATGCGCGACTTTACCCCTGAAGCATAATCAAGCGAAGAGCAATGATAATAGAAAAATATAAATGTTAATATTCTATTATACGAGAAATTCATGATACTAGAGTCTATATTTAAGTTATGATTTTAAAAATGTCAAAAAAAAAATTATGTAGGAAAAATGTTTTCCCTATGCTCTTGTTCGCCAATCCGAAATTATATTCATTGACGTAGGAAATCGTAGGGATACGCCTGAAAGTAATATTGCTTTTAATTTAGCCAGCTTAGTACTGCTCATAGTGAAGGACTCTAAAAAAATATTCTAATATATCTTATAAATAATTTTTGTAGACTTTGCTGTAACCGAACTTCCCAAATACAACTTTCCGATGTTTCTCTTATTTTTGGGAGAAAGAGCAACAACGCACTAAGAGCTTAAATTTGTTGCGTATTTCAGTGAGCTTTGAGAAAGCAGACTTAGAAGCAGAATAACATAAAAATTTTAAAAATTATTACCTCAAGTATTTCACTGTATTATTAATTACTGCAGAGTAATGCGAATAATATGAAATTTCAAACTTTTCGACTGTGAAAAAATTTGATCAACCCACACGAAAGATTGAAGTTGAGAGAATTTTTTGTCACAACGATGACTTGTTAATTTACCAGCGACCAAAAGTTTCTAAAACTTCTACCCGGAAAGTAAATTGGCAGTTAATTTGCTTAATATGCAGTGAACTGAAATAGTTGAGCGTTGAGGTGTCAATGAAAAGCAAAAATTAATGAAGTAATCTTGTTGAAAATGGAAATTGTTGATAAAGAGCACTAAATAATTATTCAAGTTTTAATGAGAAAAAGATAAGTTATTATAATTAAATGATTATTATTTACGTGATAATTTTTCATTAATTTCCTAAAACATAATAAATTCTTCATAACCCAAAAATACTGCTTTTTATCTACTTTCACACCCATAGTTTTCCCACGATACAAAAGTAAAAGTGAGATTTTTTCGCTTTAAAAAACTTAAGCTTTTACTCTCTCTATGCACCACTTAGCCAGCTTTTGGCATTACACTTCTGCCGCACGTACTCATAGCACACCTTCCGGCGCATTGCCACTTGTGGCCAAATTTAAATTTTATGCATGCTAAACTTGGTTCTTACTCATACTGCACGTGGTAAAGGTTTTGTTGTATTTGCTTTGGAAAAATTCGCGCCGCTACAAAGAATGTGCGAGTAACTTTCCACTTAAGCCTTTCAGAGAGTCACTGAAATAATTCGTATGGTAAGCACAAAGGTATGCAGTGTTTATTTTGTAAGTTTGTTGGTAAATTTATGCAACTAATGACTTTTTAACTCTAAAAGCAAAGCAGTGGTTAAGGCATATTACGC
Source organism: Ceratitis rosa (assembly GCA_037013455.1). NCBI lineage: Eukaryota > Metazoa > Arthropoda > Insecta > Diptera > Tephritidae > Ceratitis > Ceratitis rosa. Next base: position 17,646,566 of record JAWMAG010000004.1, read on the forward strand.
AGCTAGAAATTCAGAAGATGTCTGGGCTATGAAAAGAGTATTTTCTTAACGCCTAAAATGAAGTTTAAACTACGTTTTGATACGATTGTACATTGCATGGGAGAACTATTTTTTTTTTTTTTTTTTTATTGAAACATATAGTAAGTGTCAATGAATTGAAAGTTTTATGAAGCTTAATTCTCCCTCTGCACTTTCGTCTCATAGTTATGATTAATATTATTGATATGTAGCAGTAACTGATGCCGATAAGAACTGCCACCACATAACAGTCATAAAAGGGCGAGAAACGTTAAAGGAGTATCATTTTAGATAGGTTTCTGTGGAGATCTACCAGTGAACGTCCCGCATAATGCCCACCTTTTTGTTCTTCTTGATTCATATTTCCAAAAAATCTATTATATTATTTCAAAATGCCTGAGCAAGCATTATTTTCTCACTCTAGCTCCCAGAGACTGTTCATTAGAATGGTTCGTTGGTTTAGGTTCACCATCCCATGGCTGAAAGCTAATTCCAATAAATACTTCTTTCCGACTAATATCCTTACTCTTGAACTAAAAGAGTTTTCTACCCGCAGACCGCTTGTGTCTAAAAGATTACCAACCCAAAACTATAACGATTACCTAGGAACATAACAAATAAGTTGATATGAATGCTGCGCGAGAGATTTCAACTTCGGGCCCAATTAGACCAGAATGCGACATTTTGATGGACATGGTGATGCCTTTCATCGTTGCGCTCTCACTGAAACTCATACTTAACATACATTCAATATGCTTCTTGCGGACTAGTACTCAAGGTTTTGCACCTAGTGAATTCCAAGTGTTTTATGTCGAGTTTGTGGTAGAGCTGAACGCTTACAGAGAACATAAAAAAACTTTTTCCTTATACCCTTCTAGTTCGCAGCTGCGGCTATGGCTGTTCAAGGGTAAACCCATTGTAAATACAGGCTCTCCAAGAGATTAAGGCGCCTTTTTTGTGGCAAAGTCTACATATTCTTTTTCCAAGACTTGCGAGGGAATTAACAAAAGTTTGGTAAGAAAAGAAAATGAAAAATTATTTTGTTATTTATTCGTAATCTTTGTCTTTTTTATCTTCTCTACATAATCGCCATTGATTTCAATGCATTTCTTAAGCCTATAGAAAACAGTCTTCAAAATCTTGTTTTTAAGCTTATCAAGTTCAGCATAATTTTCATTTAAATTTTTTTAATTTTTGGAAATAACCAGAAATCTTAAGGTGCTATATTCGGGAAATATGGTGTTGGACATATTTTTTCGATCCAGTGGAATATCAGTTATGATCTTAGATCGGGTGAAGTAAACTGACATCATTACTTTTACTGCTGATTTTTGTTGCTTAGATTTTACGGAGAAGTTTGCTCTTGTTGGGCTCCCTACCATTGATTGCGGTTTGGTTTCTGGGTGGTAATTATAGAACCAGGATTCGTCACCAATAAGGACTTTACTAAAGTTGCTAGACTGACCATTTTCGAATTTTTTTAGAAAAAAAATTAACAAAGTGCACTCGATGATTATTAAACATTTGCGATTCAGTCATGGCATTCAAGTCCAATTCATTAGCAATTATTTCTTGTGTCCATCGTGGGTCGTCGTCAATTTTGGGCTTTCCCAGAGCTACAGTGACGTCATCAGTGGAAGATTTTGGTCGACCTACTCGGCGCTCGTCCTCTGCGGAAACCACTTAGGAATAGTCCTTAAAGACGTGGAATCGTTCCATATGCAATTTGGCATTTGCTAAATATTTGTATTGGCTGTAAATCATGCCGAAACCTGAAGAGAATCACATGGCGAATTTCTGTTTGCTTTAGTGGTGGAATTTCCTCTGACCTATCCTCAGCTATCATGCGTTTTCTCGCCTCCATTTTAGCCGATCGTTCTAAAATTTTGATAGGAAGACTAATAAAGTAATTAAAAAGGATTTGGTATTTTTAGATTTAACAAAGACAAATTGAAAGTTACTCACTGACCGAACTTGTGTTATTCCCATCGTGTTTAGTAAGTTAGTTCTTATTTTATCATACTTGAGCAAGATCTCATTGATTAACTTACAGGTGGATTCGTCAGGTGAAAGAGCTTAGAAGATGTGGCCCGTGTTTCGTCACGATGTAACTGATGCCTTCGTGGGTATTCCTTTCTTCTTTGCATTCTAGAATATCTATCCGTTATGTTTTTGTACCCATGTGGTTTGTGTGGATATTAATTTCTCTTTCCTCTACGCAGCCGATCGTTTCCTTCTCCTTCCCATTTTTATGTCCACCGAAAGGTTTCATTATGCGGCCAACGAATCTGACAAAATGGAGAGCAATACAAATCGAATTGCAGTGAGGGTAAAACTGTCTCAAATTTCTACAGAAACCGCTCACATGACCCACTCTTTTAAACCTCCTTCTATCTAGCAGCCTAGTAGAATCCGATGTGGGTTTCTAAGAGTGAAAACAGCCCCTAGAGTTGGTGGAAATACCAATTCTCATGAAGAAAAATTAGCTGAAACAAGGGCCTGCAGGGGTAAGACGTAAAACTCCAAATCCAATCATTCCGTTCTATCCGCCAACACATCTAGCGTAACAACGCGAAGAGATGTATCGTCAGAACACATATCGACTTACAAGAAGTCCCAATGGTTTTGGAGAGGCAAATTCAAAAAAAGTCCTTGAAGCCAGAGATACGCCGATTTTAGGAAAAATAGCCACCAAGAGCCCGCTACCCACCTCTATATCTAAGAAGTGAAGTTTTCAAGAAAACACGAAAGCCCGAAATGAGTGGAAAGGAGTCATTCGGATAGATGCATTACACTCTACAGTTGGAAGACAGTGTTGATGAGTCTATGCAGATTATATAAGTGTATCCCACAGAGGTCCAAAGTTATCAGTCGCAAGCTGGCTCAAGGATAGGGTAAAAAACTCGTTAAAGAGAATTGTAAAACTTTATAAAAATTGTGATCTAGTGTAGAGGTGAAGAGCCCCCAAACGAAAAGAGATTGTCTAGCTCATCCGATAAGGAAACGAGAAACTGCCCACCAGTAAATGGATTCTAGTTGGTGAGATCAAGAAGAAGCAGCATTGCTCGGGATTCAGGATTAATGGTGTTTTCCCCTTCAGGTCGGGAGAGCACTGTTTGAGCTAATAGCTTCGGCTTCTACGTCAACACTTTGAAAGTCCATTAAAGACGGATGCACAACAAAGAGGGGAAGAAAAAAAACGAGAGCAATACGGCAGTCTGGCCGATAAGTCTGAAACTGGCTAAAGCAACACCAAAGGCGCGACGTGGGTTATGCCCCGAAGTTGTAGGTTATATCGCGTGCGATGCAGGTATACCATAGTCTACTGTATGATAAATGGGGGACTTCGCTGTTCGAGAACAGGTGGCTCTACAATTATTTTGATTGGCTGTAAGGAGGAGTAAGAAAAAACACTATTTCTATCACTGCCCGGCACTAAGCACCGCGGAACACCACTTGCTTGGCACAAATCGCATCGCTAAGCGCGGCAAGCATTAATAATCTTAAAGAGTTTATTATCTATACTAATCGAGTGTCTGAGGAGGTTATATGATATTTATAGCATTATCACAATGGACTAACATGGGCCAGCTGTGAGCCATCCCAACTCAACTATCAACTCAGTTCCTTAGTACGCAACGAGCTAACTCATGTAAATATCACATCAACTCATCGAATAAATTTCTTAAGTAGCTGAAAGTGCTCGTAAGTTTTGATTTCAAACAAATTCCGATGAAAGAAAATATTTATTTTAACGGTAACAATTCCGGCGGAAATATTGTGGTAAAAAACTTTAGGTGATTTTACGCATGAACAATATTTTATTTTTCTTCATTGAATAAATTATTAAAACGCAACGACCAATAGCGTGTGGAATAACAAATACGGCTGAGTGTCCATAGTACAGGGTAATACATTTGGGGCTAATATATTTTTACATATTGACTAGTATAATTTTGTTAATGAGCGCAATATTTGTAGCTTTTTAAACGAAAAAGAAATCAAAAATAAATGCGAAATAATACTTACCTCAAATACTTTGAAGATCACCCTACACCACTTTTCATACATACAGAATTATGTAGACTCTGCACAGTCTGTAGTTGAATATACCTTCATGTGCTAGCAACACGTTGCGTTGACCAGCAAACAACCGCCGAATGTTGGTCACACAACGGATTTATTATTGGGCGGCGGGGATTGCTTGGATTGTTGCCGCTCAGCTGTTGGGCGCCGCGTTCGCAATGCCTTCATTTGTTTGCTATTTGTTTGCGGGCAAAAAATTGAAAATGCACGAGATCAACTGTAAATGTGACAAAAACAACAAACAATAATAATTTTACCAGAAGGGTTACCTCAACATCACCCGTTTGCTGTATGAATGTGACGGGCTGAATGCTTGCAAATATTTTTATTCGCGACAAATGCAACAGTCTCGGCCACATTTAAGCATTTATAGTTGTTTGTTCGTTTGTTGTTATAACGGTGAATGATTACTTTTTTTATTTTCAACATTCGTGGAATTCAGTTTTATCGCAAAGTGTTTTTTATTACACATCGATTCTTGGTATTGTGGTTTGTGGAAATCCAGCTTTGCGTTGGCTCATAAATTGTTGGCGGGAAAAAGGGAAAGAAAAAGTCTGGTATGTGTTATCTTAAAAGGCTTATATGCATACAGAGAAATACATTTTTTTAAATTACTTAGAATATATATTGCTGGAAAGAATATATGTTTGAACGGTTTTTGTTAAAAGACTATAATGTTTTTTTTTTCGAAGAAAAGTCAGAATGGCTCCAAAATGCTTTCAAAAATACTTTTCGGGAATAAGTGTAAAACTGTATTTATTTTTTAACATTTTTAAGCACGCTGGGAAACCCGTTTTTACACACAGTGATCCTCTTGCTACGGAAACTATCTGTTTAAGATTGAACTTACGTATAAAGAGCTGAAGCTCAAATTGTTATGTGTCTATTTTTTATAGAAGAAATATTAGATCCAGTAAAACCTTATTCTACGACTTTTCATCGGTAAAATGTGAATAGTATTTGTGGTCCTGGTCCTATAATAGTCAATCATGCACAATTTTGGTTTCGTCAATTTCATTCTGGTAAATTTGATGTGAAAGACGCTCCACAATTTTGAAAGCAAATTGTCGAAAATGTCGATAAAACTTGGAAGTTTTCGAGTTTTTCAAAGTCATGCAAGCACACTTTCGATTGCTCAAGAGTTAAATACTAGAGTATCCAAAGACTGGAAACACCAGGATGCTCGCTGAATGAGTGCCACATACATTAAGGGGTTAGGGGTAGTCAAAAGCACGAAAAAATGAGAATTTTCAGTATTTTTTTTTTGCGCTTAAATAATTTTATTTTACAAAAGTAGTGATATGGTATTATTAAACAATGTTTTGACTTGAAGTCACGAAAAATTAAAAAAAAAAATTTATTTCCGAAGTTACAGCTGTCTGTGTTAACCCAGTTCCAAGAAAAGGTCCTTGCGGTGACAATCATAAGTCCTTGGAGATTCATCTGAAATCAATCGGATAAAGAAAATTAGTTTTATAAATAAATAATCCTGGGCCTGATGAATGAATTTTTGTCTAGATTTTTGGGAAAAATCAATTGGTCTTAAAAAACGAAATTTTTCAAAAAAAAAACTTTGAATAAGGCCCGAGCTTATTATGTATTCTAAAAGCTGTATAAATTTCATTAAAATCAACTGAGCGGTTTTAGAGTTACAATTGTCACCAGTTCAAAAAACATAGTTTTGAGAAAAACGCGTTTAAAGTTTCACACTAGATACTAGCTACCTGCTCCCGAGCGCTTTGAAAGGCCCGAGCTCTCTTTGTTATTTGTCGAATAACTTAAAAACGAATTATCGGATTAACTTGAAATTTTCAGAGATTATTTTTAAGATATTATACTTAACGAAAATGCAAAAAAAAAAATTTGATTTTTTGAAAATTCTGACTACCCCTAACCCCTTAACGAGAAAAAACTTCATGGACGAAATTTCCACCAGCGAACCGGTTCTAAATCGTAACAAAATCGCCTCAAGTCGGCAAAAACAGTCCCCAAGCCAATATTGGTGATATTGGTTTGTTGAGATTGGCAAGGAATCATCTACTATGTACAGCTTCCCTACGGTCAAACTTTTAGTTCGGATCTATACTGTCAGCAATCTGAAGGAAGCTATTGCCCGGAAAGGCCCAGCTTTAGCCTTTGAAGGGGAATTGTGTTTCATCAAGACAACACCTCATCTCTATATTGACTCGCCTGAACGTCCGAGAGCTTGGTTGGGAGGTTTTTATGTCCGGACCACGCACTGAATGATTACCATCTGTTCTTGTCTATGGCGAATGATTTGACGGGTGAAGAATTGACTCAAGAGAAGTCTGTGAAAATCAATTGTCCGAATTTTTTGCCAACTGGGACGAAGATTTCTATGAGATGGGCGTAATGATTATTATTTTCAAAGCTGCAAAAAGCCATCGAGCAAAACGGTGTATATTTGACATGGATGGATTGGGAGCTAGTAGATCGACCTAGCCAACCCTGTACTAAAATTCTAGTTAAATACTAGTATTATAAAGATGAACCCAAACTAACTCCTTATTTATAAAGGTGTTCACCGGCACAGGCAAGTTTCATTTTCTGACGCAACGGTCGTTGTTTCTAAAAAGAAAAAAAACAACAATCCTTCGTCCGATCCCTAGTGAATTGAATGAAAGAAAACCTCTATGAATTTTCATTAAGATCAGTTAAGTAGATTTCGATAGTTTTTGAAAACTGTCTTTGAAAATAAAGTATCGAGAAAAACGAATTTAACATTTAAAACGCTGGGCTTACCTGCCTTTCAGTGTGTACCTTCACAAGGATACATCTCATCCTCAAGATTTGGTAGAATAATCATTGGTACGACAGTTGGTTAACTCTGAATTTTATTCATTTTTGGAAGTTTAAGTTGAAGTCAGATTCACAGATGTTAATTGGTGCTTTTTATAATCGCTGAAGCGATTTTCGGCCGAGCTCCTCCTCCAATTTGTGGTTTTGCGTCTTAATGTTTTTCCAACAAAGGGAGGGACCTACAGTTTATATTAAGCCGCCTCCGAACGGCTGATAGCTGATTTTGTTCTGTCTTTCGTTACAAATTTTCAACACATTATCGATTGTGCAGTCCTCTATCACTACAATGATGACTTAAGTTTCGTTTACAATTCACGAATCGTCTCTCCATCGTTGGCATAGTAATTATTCCTATTTGCTTTCTACTACGAACTTGTCTAATGGAGTTAAATCTCTGCTGCGGGGTGGTCAACCGTTTCGGTTAATTAATACTACAATACTGGCAATTAGCGCCATCCGTCACGTGGTACTTGTCATTCTCTTCAACATTTAGACCCAAAAAATTTCTGAGCAAGGTTACCGTTTAGTCTTGACGGTGACGGCAACTTCTTTCTTGTCTCAGCAAATAAACGTACCAATAATAGCGTCGGTTCACATCCTGCACCAAACAATCACTCGTTATGTTGGCTCTTCCATAGTTACTTTTGGGTTTTCTGAGTCATAAATGCGTCAGTTTTGCTTGTTTACGTAGCCGCCGAGGGGAAAATGAACTTTATTGGTACACAATTTCAACCATCTGCTAAAATCGCCCCGAACTGTCATAAAAGTTTAGCTCTTAGATAGTAGAGCTTCATAACAAGGTCTTTATGCAAAATCCTGGATAGAAAAAAAACAAACAAAATACCGTGTGTCCTCCCATTTGTTGGAAAAACATCAAGACGCACACCAAAAATATATTAAAAATAAATGATAAAAATAAAAATATATAATAAATAATATATTAAAAATAAATAATTTCATGAATGATAACCGCTAGTTTTGGAAAGCTTCATGAGACCCCTTTTGACCAACTATATGTATATCTGTATCTCTTCAAGCTTTGCGCAATTGATGACAAAAATATCTGATAAGGGTAGCAATCTTCATCAGGGCTATGCAACATCCGAAGAAAAATTTTAATAAGTTCCAGGAGTAGATTTAATTTAACCAATCATAAGTTAGTTTAGGAAGAAGGGGCTAATCCGAAATTGATATTTCATAGACACATACTTACAGCAGCTAAGTTAGAGCTCTTTTAATTTAGTGAATCACTTATTGATGGCCAACAAATCTACAATTTCATCTTATGTCAATGTCTGTTAACTCTTTTCAGTAGGTATCTGCACCAAAAATTCTTAGCTTTAACCTCGCAAACGGAGAAGAGTTCATAAGATTTAATCTCTTATTCCAAACTTTAGTATTCTTTCAATTTCCCATTACCTCCAAGCGAAATTTTATTTATCATTACCGGCATCAATGTAGAGCCCATTAAAGCAACCAAAAAGCCGTGAAAATAAATCAAGTATAAAAAGTGAAATATATTTTTGCCTGTATAAAAATCGTCGCAGAACTATAAGCACACACGCAGCACACTGAGGCCTGAAAGTAGGCTATGAAAATTTAACATAACCGGAATGGACAACATGCGAGTAGTATAATCGCGGAAGAGCGGCAATGAGAGTAAACAATTGCTGAATTTTTTAAGCCCAAAAGAGGAAACAAGAAAAATAAAAATTGAAATGAATAGCTGCAAAAAAATAAATACAAGGGAAAATTAAAAAATAAAAAATAAACAGAGAGAAAATAGGAAAAAAGAAAACCCACTTCAGCAAGCGCATGTAACAAGCTGGGGAACGGCTACTGTTTTTCAGCAAAACTTTTTAATTTTTTATCGCATTTCGCATGCGAATGAATTTGTGAACAGTGAAAATTTATTTATTTCGCCATCCAACAAGCGCTTGCAGACACACAAAAAATGGCCTTTTCACGTTCGACTGCACAGAAAAGATGCCGCGTGGGTCACTGCCAGGTGGCCTTAGGCGTTTTAACGGCCAGTTTTTGTGTCACCAAAGAGGTGGCTAGTCATTGCATTGCGAATATAACCTGATGCTGTGGGTGTATAGTTGTACTCATACGCGGGTGTGAATTTGCCATTCACTTTTGTAGTAAGTTGGCGCTTATTGATTTTACACCTGTGCCTGTAGGCGTTTGGAAAAGATATTTGCATGAAGTGTATTTTTAATTACATTGGCAAAATGGTTGTTGAGTAATAATAATAATAATTGGCGCATAACGGTAAATTATTAGTTACCACAGCGTGTTGAATTTGTGTGCAATTAGTGCGAGAGCTAAACTAATTTGAGCCAATCTATCATTATTGGACCAAGAAGTACACAGCGGAGAATAGATTAAAGTAACAAAAGTCCACGCAATCACCTTGATTGATTTACGTTTGAAACACAAAATGATATTTTGAATTTTTGAACTCAATTTTCATTTTTTCATCCCTTCAAAATTCACAAATTGTGTGCTGAATTCAATTTTTTTCACAACTCAAGCACCTCCCAAGCAGAAAATTACCCGCTGAAATGTTCATGCGAAATGATAAATTGCACTTTCAAACTGGCAGTTGTTGAAGTTGCAACACAAACACACAATACCACATACTACCAACATACAGCACACAGAAGGCGCTTCATGGCTCAACTTGCACATTCAGCGGCCGTCAACAGAAGAGTAACTTGGTTTGGCGAAAATTGTGCGGAAAAAATGTTGCATATTTTGAGGCGCTCAGCCGAGTAGTATTCGCGCATATTTTTCGCTAAACTGAATTTCTTGTATATATGTGCACATGCATTTTGAAGTGTTGACCAGTTAGAATTTTGTGGTCGCTGGCAGATCATTTCACCACACAAAAATCATAATAAAGCTGGGAAAAGTGCAGCGGCAGCGCTGTTATATTTTTGAAAACTTGCCAATGCAAATATATTCATACGCTTCTATATGAGGGGATTAACAAAAGTTCGGTCAGTTGGCTAGAAAAAAAAATTCGTTTTGTATTTATTAGTAATCTTTGTCCGTTTTTATCTTCTCTACATAATCGCCATTTGTTTCAATACATTTCTTAAACCTATAGATTCACTTCTGAAAACAGTCTTCATAATCTTGCTTTTTAAGCTTATCAAGTTCAGCATTAACCGCATTAATTATAACCAGAAATCACAAAGTGCTATATTCGGGGAATATGGTGCTGGACGTATTTCTTCGATCACAGAGATCGCAATAAAATTACTCGTTATTTCAGCAGTATGGGATGGCGCATTGTCATGATGTAAAAAGTAGCGCCGCAAATCCTCTTTTTTCCTATTTTCCAACAAATTTTTCAAAACTTTTGGTAAGCACTCTTCGGTGTAATATTTTGCAGTTACCGTCTGATTCTTTTATAGTGGAATAGCTACGATTTAGATCGGGTGAAGTAAACTGACATCATTACGTTTGCTGCTGATTTTTGTTGCTTAGATTTTACGGGTAGACTTGCTCTTGTTGGGCTCCATATCGTGGACTGCTGCTTGGTTTCTGGATCGTACTTACAGAACAAAGATTCGTCACCAGTAACGACTTTACTAAAGTAGCTAGACTGACCATTTTCGAAGTTATTAAGGAAATTTTGAGAAAAATACACTCGAGCCTCTTTTTGGGCGTCGTTTAAAATTCGTGGTACCCATCAAGCAAATTACTTAATATTCGCGATACATCCATGGCATTTAAGCCCAATTCATGAAAAATGATTTCCTGTTTTAATCGTGGATCTTCTTAAATTTTTTACCTCACCAGAGGTACAGTGAAGTCATCAGTGGAAGACTTTGGCCGATCTTTTCGGGGCTCGTCCTTTACGGAAAAATGTCCGATCTGGAATCTTCGGAAAATAGTCCCTAAAGACGGTGCAATCTTTCCATATGTAATTTGGCATTCACTGAATATCTGTATTGGCTGTAAATTATGGTGAAACCCGAAGAGAATCACATGGCGAATTTCTGTTTGTGCTGGTGGTATAATTTTGGCTGACCTATCCTCCGCTCTCTTGCGTTTTTTCGTCTCCATTTCTACCGATCGTTCTAAAACTGACGTATTCACCATTGATGAGATCGAAAAATCATTCCAAAGCTCCTATAAGCCTCTGTGCAGCCGCACGGAAATGTTAAGAATCTTGTTGAACTTGACCTCTTTGACGTCTTTACTTGCCACTTATCTTCTTAGTCCTAAGTAGCACTGTAAGAAAGAGTGTCTTTACCAGCGGCAGCAAGTTCCAAGTTAAACAAAATTTGTAAGCAGTGATCTGAGAGCCGTAATGCGATTTTATATCTTCGTTCATTCCTGCAAAAAGATTGTATTTTTTCTACTAAGCCATTCACTTCGATTTATTCCCTCCGGATTAAGTCAAAAACTCTCAATGACTTTGAAAATCGTGAAATAAAGTATCTATCCGTTTCTGACAGAGCTTTTAGTGTCTACGCAGCTCAATAGTACCAATAGTTTCGTTGGCGGATATGTATAAAAAGCTTTAAATGTCGTTTCGTAGTTTTCCTGTACCGAGTAGTTGATGAGCATTCTCAGAAAGTAGGAGTACAAGTCACTACCGGACCCATTTGCTTCGCTTATTTATCAAGTCTGGATAAAACAGAACTAACGGCGCGGTTGTTTATGCCAATAATGTCAATCTCATTGACATACGCCAAAAGTTGCTCACTCTTGTAAAAGATTGTAATTTCTTTATTTATATCTGCAGCTCTTATTATTTTCTCTAGCATCAGAATGAAGCAACCACACGAGAGGTCCTTCTCAATGCCGACTGTGCTTCTGGTGTTGCCTAGCGTCAGTTTACTTAGCCGTATAAATTTTGCGTTGATACCAAATGCAGACGTAGCGGCATAGAGACAGCTTCTTTTCGTTCTGTCGAAGGCTGCTTTAAAATTAATGAAGAGTCTTTTACAATATTTGGCGCATATCATATTTGGTGAATATCCGGCCAATGGTTGATTTACACAGGTCTGAAGCCACACTGGTAGAGTCCAATCAGTTTGTTGATTGTGGGCTTTTGTTTTTCACAAAATACACTCCACAGGACCTTATAGGTGATAATGAGGATGGTGTAAAGCACACTCAGGTTCCAATCATCAGGCATGCTAAATGTATTTTCCATCGTCATCAACTGGTGTTTCGGATTCACCATCTCCGGGTGTTTCATTTTCGCTGCCACTCAGCAGGCTGGAGAAGTGTTCTCACCGTAAATTCAGTATACTCTGGGTGTCCGTCACTAGATCACGCCTCTGAATCCTAAAAGAGTTTTCTCCGGTCTAGAAATCTTCCGCATGTCGACGTATCTTTTCGTAGAATTTTCGAGCCGAGTGTGACCAGTTTCCCAAGCTCTTCATACTCCCGCATTTTGGCCGATTTCTTCTCTTTGCAGCACCCCGTATTTCTTATGTTTTATACTTTTTATATTTATTTTTCTTTTCGTTAGTTTCTTCATTAAAATATTTACATTAGACAGAGAGTAATGTTTTTAAGCAATATTCTACTATTAAAATATTATTTAAATGAAATCTTAAATTTCCCTTAAGCAACATCCTCTATTCAGCAACATTTTAACTTAAATTCAATAGTCAAACTGCAAGTAAATGTGCCTTCTCATATTCTCCAGAAATATTATATTAGCGTTAAATATACAAATTTATCTAAGTTTATGCGAGCATATGCCTGTTCTTCTGAGCATACATGTAAATAAACAATATAAATACATATAAGCACTTAAGTCGCTTATAATTAGCGCAGTAATTAAGTGTAGAAAATAGAGCAGCAAAATGCAGCGTGAGACTACAGAATCACAAAACCAACGAAAACAAATTGCGAACACACACATACATGTATACCCAACCATGAAATGCGACATTTAATATGAATTGCCTGCGAGAAAATATTGCCACTGCAACAGTAAGTAAAATGTTGAGCAAAGCGCATTTTGGGGAGATCTAAAAAAGCCACACATTTATCTCACACACACACTAGAATATTTGCACACTCGCATGGCAATAAAATTTGAATAAAGGCAGTAAAAGGTGACAAAAAAATTAACATAAAATGGACCCAGCAGGAAAATGAGCACTTGAATGAGACAAATTTACATAAAAGCGGACTGTAACCGCTTTAATATTAATTAAATAATATTTATTAAAGAATCTTATAAGCTCTGATTGGTAACGTTTCAAGGTTTTGGATTGACTCTTTACACTAGTGAATACAAAATATTTTTAAACTCAGATTTTTCATAGAAACTGCATAATGTTTTTCAATCAATATTTTACTCTTTCAATTTTTATAGAAATTCTTTCTCTCGACCGACTTGCGAGATATTTCTATCATCCATGCCTTCGCACGGTATAGCAGGACGGGAATAATCAGCGACTTGCAGAATATGATTTTGGTTTGTCGAGAGAGGAATTTACTCCATCCAAAGTATCACCTGCCAGCAGTAGTGAATATGTTGTGAACTTCATGGCTGACCTCATTGTTTGGGTTAATACTGGTCTCAAGGTAGACGAAGTTATCTACGACTTCAAAGTTATGACTGTCAATAGTGATGTGAGAGCCGAGTCGCAAATGTTCTCTTCCTTATCCAGTCTGGAGAAAGGAAAACTCAAAACACGGTTGTTGAGACCAATAATACCAATATCATCGGCCTACACCACCATCTGCACACACTTATATAAGATTGTACCTTCTCTAATCAGCTCTGCAGCTCGCATTATTTTCTCCAGCTTTAAATTAAAAAAGTCACACGATAAGGAATTACCCTGCCTGGAACCTAGTTCGGTATCGAACGGCTTGGAGTGGTGCTTTCGATCCTGTTGGAGATTTTGGTGTTGCTTAAAGTCTACATAACCGTATAAGTTTCCTTTTTGTGGTGTCGAAAGCTGCTTTGAAGTCGACGAAAAGGTGGTGTGTGTCAATCCTCACGGACTTACAAGGTCTGAAGCCACACTGATATAGTCCAATCAGTTTGTTGATAGAGGGCTCCAGTCTTTCGCAAAGTGCGCTCAATAGGAGCTTATATGCGATATTGAGGAAGCCTATTCTACTTCCAATCATCGGGCATGGTTTCACACGACCGTTTCTCAAAAAAGCTGATGCATGCACCCAATTAGTTTTTCACCACCGAATTTGAATAGCTGAACTTTAATTAGTTGGGAACTATTTTTTTTTTGTTTCCGAATTTGTTTAAAATATTTTTTGCACGTAATGGGGATGTCTGCATTATTCCCCAAATTGGAACTTGAACTGATTCTACGAAGTTTCAAATATCCGATGCCACAAATGTATATAGTGTTACCAGATACACTCTATGGTCACAAAAGCCGAGTGGTTAGCACAACCTACTACAATTCGGAAGACCAAGTATTGAAAATTAATTTTTATAACTGCGATCGCTCCTCGGCAAGGAATATCAAGCTTTCTGTCTATGTACATTCCCATGCTCTACAGTCTATGCACATTTCTTGCATTTTCTTTACTTTCTATATTCTACCAGATCTAGTTTGAAGGGTATGTGACGCAATATGCAAAGCGACGTTAATTGTTCTACTACCTACCTCGAGTCGAACCTCTTTATTGCTGGTAAGCTTCGCGTCACACGTTTATCACATAATTTTTCGGTTGGCTGGCCTAACAAAACCGATTTTTTGCGCGTTTTACTTCCTTAAATGAGACCGAAAAGTCCAAGGCTACCTTTCGTTTTTGTTTTTAAAGGACACCCTCATCAGCTATTTCATTGGTTTTGATACACATAAGCCCTAAAACCTAGTGAAGTTTTCTGTTCTCATCAAGCCTTTTCATCGCCTCTTTACATGGGGCAAAACCTGTGGATTTCGATTTTTTTATAACAAATATCCCGATTTGAAAAATATTCTAAGGGTGCAACAACTAAAGCGCATTGAACTCCCTCTCTCTCTTTCCTTATCCCAGTAATTTGCGTAGCAAATTCGGAAAGATTAAAAAAGTATTCGGGCCCATATAACTATTTAATAAAAAATCTGTTCGATTTAAATCCATCCATCCATCCAATCCATCGAAAATTTATTTATATTTTGTCACGCACCAATTGTGTCAATTTATAAATATGATGCATCAGTTTCGACTGTAATGCTGACTGTAGCAATGAAATTAGTTGCCGACGTTCGATGTTGTTGTGTGATCATCTCAACTACAGAAACACTTTCGATCATATAGGAACTAGTGCATGATGAAAAGGAATCGTTTTAGATCAGCACCATATTTCTGCCGGACTAATTTTTAACGTTTTTAATCTAATTCAACATCATTTTGGAACCAGTGGACTATGTTGTTCGTATTATTATCGCATACTATAGATAAATGTTTTTGAAATCTTAGCATCTTAAAAAAATATTGACGTAGATTTTATTTAGGAAATTATTAAATACATAATGTACAGGTTGCGCAATTTTCCATGTCGGTATATAAACATCGAGTAAGAGAAACATATTTTTAAAACGACGTTTTTTCTTTGCGACGAACCCATTGACAATCCGGACTGTGCTGAGATTTGCTCTTCAGCTGATATAATTTACAAACATCTAAAAAGGTCGCGCATTTCAAAGTTTGTTTTTCATGAACGCAATATCCTTTTAATTGATTCAGGTCTAAATGATCTTAAAGGAATGATAAAGTTGAGGTCGCTATGTAGGAGACCTTTCCTAACACCTCTTATCAATTTAGTTAAAAATAAAACTCCAAGCATTTTTCTACAACTATGGAACGTAGGTAGATTAATGAACCGTAAACGACTTTTTTAGAAGGGAAGTTTTTATTCGTATCTCAGTTTAAATTTCTTAACGCGAATAGTGGGAGTTGCTTTTGTGCAGATTCCAAGTTTCCACTTTATAACTGAGCCATATTCCAAAATGGACCTAACAAGTGGAGTAAAGAGACATAGGAAATTATTGTATTAACTAAACGTTCATATCGTAGAAAATATCACCATATTTTTTTCCAAAATTTTTGTCGAATTTCGTTGCGCACAAGACAATGAGAGATTGCTAACATGCAGTCGAATGAACTCATTGAAATCACTCTGCGACATATTTTGAAGGACTAAATTGAATTTATTTCCGTTTAAAGTCTATTTAAAACAAGAAAGAGGTGGTGTCGTCGTCAAACTTATTACCATAATATTAATTCCTACATCTGAAAAATTCGATGATTTCTGGATTTTCGAAAAAAAACTTAATTCTGAATAAATCGGTTGTATGGGGGCTATATGATGTAATTCTCAGATTTAATTGATTTTCGTTGACAATTTTTATTTCTTGTGCGTGTATAGAATACCGAATTTTATGCTCGTTGATGGTTTTTCCAAGGAATCTTAACCCAAAATCTCAATTCTGAAAATTCGGTCGTATATACATACATATGTTACAATGGTTCGATCTAGCCGGTCGCGACAAATAATCGTTTAAATGTAAACGCATCTTTTGTTCATATATCAAATAAAGTAAAAACTGAGGGAGCAGTTTGCGTACAAATAGGCGGACAGATGGACAGACATACATAGCTAAATCAACTATGCTCGGCATTCTAACCCGATTGGTATAAATTTTGTGTCCAATTATTTTCCTTGTGATACTTACATGCCAAGGACCATAGAATTTATTATTATTTCATATACACGAAAGGCAGAAAAAGAAAGCAGACCATGCACATCACTTGATTTACGATTAAGCAATAATAATAATAATCTATAATTAATAAGCAAAATTACTGCATTTAGAAAACAGAAAATCCACTCGAGATCAATGACTTTTGAGCAAAAAGGCACTGTTCTGGCCGGAATAGGCGCCAAAACCATCAATGGGTGGATTAGTTTCAAACTATACGAAACAGTTCGACCGCTCAAGAGAAATCGTCTGATATGCTCGAATGAGTTCCCTCCCCAATATATGGTGTGGGTGAAGATATTTTTGCAAACAATCCGATCGGTCTAAGGATTTTTGTGAGGAGCTTATATTTGCTGTCATAAATACACTCACAATTGTCGCAAATAAATTATCGACGTAAAAGATTGCCAACAATATAAATTTTAAAAATATGTGATCATTTTGAAAAGTATTAAAAAATATTTAAATATATGTATGTATATACTATATGTATTATTTATTTCATTTTCCTTGTGATATATACCATTTAACTATTTTAACAATTTGTATAATTCAAAATATTTACCTTAATATTGTGATAATAATATTTCTAGCTTTTTCTTATTTATATTAAGCTCAAAATTTTTTCGAAATACAATATAAGCGATATGTAGTTATGTACTACATCTGAAAAAATAATAATAAAAAAATAATAATAAAAAATTGATTTTTTACACATATTTTTATTTGTAATATTTATGTGTATGTATTTACATGCATAATTAAAGTTTAGGTTACAAGTCGAAAAAAGCCAAAAAATGTAATTTATTTATTTATTTTTTTTTGGTTTTTGTAAATCTTCAATATTTCCAATTGTATTCCCTACCGAGCCCATGATATATTTCCGCTACTTATTTTACAAACAAAAAAATTAAAAATAAAAACACTAAAAAATGTTATTGTCGCATGAATGAATGTAAGCCACACTAAAAACAGAAAAACTGAAAAACAAAAAAAAAACTAACCAACAAAGCATGCAATATTGTATATGTGTTTGTGCATAAGTCAACTGAAAACACACAAAAAGAAAACACCAAGCAAACAACATGACAGCTTAACGCAGTAACACTTTATGTAAATTGTTATAAGAAGAACAAGAAAAAATTTACACGCACGCACTAATTACCACACGCTCGAACACACACTGTTTCACATATATGTATGTACAAGCACACGAAAGCGGGCAAAATTTGTATGAATGTGTTTGTACAAATACACAAATGTATTAATGGATGAGCAAAAAAGTATGCTACACTCTTTTCACACATACATATGTATACATATGTTATCGCAGAAACAAAAAGCAAGTAAATAACATCGCAAAGAATTGAACAATTTGGCCTCACATATATGTACATACAATCATGCATACACACACACACACCAAATTATTTTGGAAAATTCTAGAATGAACTAACGAGACATATTCTCTCCTTTTATATTTTTCTGCAGTTTTTGCAACATTAATATGGTGAGAATTTCAAATAACAGCGCTTGAAACTATGCTACAAATTAACATAGCAGTAAAACTTACAGCGCTTAAATGTAGGCAACGTTTTTAATGGAACATGAATAAACGGTGATCAGAGCGCTGTGAAATTATTTAAGTTTAAAAAGCACAAAAATGTTAAATGAGTTTAATACTTAGCTAAAATCACGGATTATCACGAATTACAGCTGTAATTACAACAGCGCAATTACAAAGCTAAACAAAAAATATGAAACGTCAACTTTATGTAGAAAAATACAGTTAAAGTAAACATAACATCCACAAATTGCTGAGAAGGACAGAAAAGAAGACATCAACAACAATTTTACTAATAAAATTAAAACAATTTTCGCGGAAAAAAAACTAAGGCAAAGGAATTTCATAGAACAGTAACAAAACACCGAAAGAGGAATTGCTAAAAAATACAATATAATTCAATAGTAATACAACAAAAAGGGATTAAATTAAATTCAACAAGGAATTGCAATGAGCATAGCCAATGCTCTATACCAACAAATAACAATAATCGGCCAAGGAGCATGAATTTAATGTTGAGTATGTGAGATGCATAAAAGCTTCTTTTTCTGAGAAAAACCATTGACTGATTGCAATAGCTAAGCTTCAACTAAGTACTGAGTACAATAGCCGAGCACTACATACTATTCGAGAATCGCATGCGTAAGGAATTATATTTTGCGAGGTCTTCTAAGTAGCAGCAATCATGGCGGAAGGCGATAATTATGATGATGAGGTAATTTATTTGTTTATTTTTATATTATAACTTTTCTTTTTGGCAGACAAAATTATTTTAGAAATTTCCAAGGCTTTACTATCATAATTTATGGTAATTATTTCATGAATATAATTAAATTTCTGGAAATAAGTATATCGACTTAAATCAGTTTACTTTTTATGCTGACATACCCAAAAAGTCTGTACTACCAACTCAGTTAAATTACTCCAAGTAATTCTTAATAAACAAAACTTATCTAGATAAGACATATCCAAAGCAGATTAGTAAAGCACTCAGCAATGGGATCTTTGGGCCGGAATCGGGAATACGACCACAAATGGTGCATTAAATCCACAAAAGTATTGTGAGACCCATATCGACGTGCAGTATGGCTTACTAGTATGTTAGACGACGCAGGAGCAGAATTCACGTATGAAGCTTCTGGAACAAGTTCAAAGTACCTGTTTACTACGTACATCAGGCCTCCACAAATGCCTTGGGTGTCATCTCCTATTTCAGGCTAATCAACTTATAAATGATAAATAATATAGGGTTATCCATTTTGTGGTTTCCAAAGTACAGGGTTGTATTTTGTCATCTGTCAAACTTAATTGGCATACCAAACATGTTTTGTTGGTTTCGTGATTTAAAGGGGGAGATTATGTTGCACACAATCGTCCAACTACTCAAGCAATTGATAAAATTTTAAGGAAACTTCAAGAGGCTAGATCAGTGACAGATATGGCAGGGTCTTTACATTATCGTTTTGCTTATTCTATTTCCAGTATCGCTACTATAAGTTAAAGTGTAGTCGAAGACCAGAATGTACCTATTTCTCAACGTTCTCAAGAAAACTTTCTTACAACACATTATAGCGTATTTTGCACTTGGACTTACACCTACGGCGATTTGAAGTCCAGTTCACACAATAACTGACGCCTGCTGACCATAAATACGTCGATTGGGCGCTTCAACAACAAGCTGTGGAAGGCGTTTTATCTAGCAAAATATTATTCAGCTACGTGGAACATTTCTCATTCGGGGGATACGTAAATAGACGAAGTTGTGTTAATGGTCGTATGATAACCGCTTTTTTTGGTCTGCAATTCAAGAACAGCACTTGGATAATAAATGGGTTCAACAAGATGGTTCCACATGCCGTACAACACGGGGGGAATATAGCTTTATTACGAGAGAAATTTCCTGGCTGCGTAATCTCTCGTCTTGACGACGTCAATTGACCTGGAAGATCGTTGAATTTGACACCGTTGGACTTTTTTTGAAGTAGCTATGCGAAGGGTCTTGTTCATGCGGATAAATCTTTAACTCTTGAGTACTTGAAAACCAACATTCCTCAAGTTATGACCGAAAGAACAAAACAGTGTGTCACGTGCATTCCACCCACGCATTTGCTAGCAAGTAAGAATTGAAAATCTATAAACTCAATAACTTCCAAGCAGAAATTGTGGGCCATAATGAAAGTGTCAAATGAGCAATCGGTTTAATTGGAAAATCTATTAGGTTTCTGGACAGTCAAGCGGCATTTAGGAGAATTACTCGTAGGTGTATCAATATAAAGTAAAAAATGTGTAAGATCAGATAATTAGGTATTTTACACAAAGAAAAAAAAAAAAATAGCCAGAAAACAGAGCTGAAGAAGAAGGGAGTCCAAAGTCTCATTGGAAGTCTGCCACCATCTACTGGCTGAAAACTCTCAGTACCTTCTAATGTTACCTAAAGCAATGACCCATTGCACTTAGCACCTAGAGCGCGCAACATTATATTACACTGGGCTGGGTTGTATAAACTATTACTTACTTTAAGTAAATGAAAACATAGCATTCATGTGGGTGGACTGGGCATCTGCCATATCTTCTTTAAAAACTTGCTCTTCTTCCCTATGAGTGTAGACATCGCTTAAGCGATTAAGGTCCAGTTAACAGCAGCGCGCTAAGCGTTTCACTCCTTAGCCGTTCAGCTGGTCCGATTTTTATGAAATTTTGTGTGTAATGTATATCGGGTAGGCATAAGGATCGGTCAGCATCTAATAATCATATAGATGTAACCCAGGAACCGACTAATTCGAAATAATCGTATATATGGTTCGATTTACTTAAAGTTTGCTGCGTAGGTAGCCAAAATATCTTACTTATGGTTCAAATTCGGAAAAATCGCATTCCTATTTAATTATCACTCAGAGTTAATCGAATGGCATTAAATTGAGGCTAGATGAAGTTCACCGGGTCTGGTAGTAATAATAAATATTTCAACTACTGCAACTATTTCAACCACAGAAGTCATTTTCGGAAAAAAAACCTATACAGAGACATTGATTTTATATCATTTATCTGTAAAGTGTAGAGGTTGTGTTACATCGAAGGTAATTATTTTTCCCACATTCCAGACCGCATGAAATTTTAATAAAAAAGTTTAAATTAATCTTCCATAACAAAATTTTCCTCGCCTTTTATAATCTTTTTCGTAGTTTCAAATTAATAAAATAAAAAAAATTCTTTTTCACGAACGAAACCCATTTAAGCGGTTATTAAAGTATTCACAAACACACTAAAAAAACGAAAAACCTCTGGCAATATTCAATTGAACAGAAATACCCAAAAATACACACCAAAAGTTCACAATTTTCCAGTTGTAATATCGACAAATAACCGAAAAAGTTTTTTGCAAATCGATTGTTGATATGTTGCACCAATTTTTATCCGCCTTCTGATTCCACTTCGACTTCTTATTCTTCTGAAAAATTTTGCGAATCATCACACAGCCCATTTTCGCACAGACAACTTTACAGCTCTTTAACAAAATCAACAAAAGGGAAAGTTTCTGCCGTGCAGCAAAAAGTTCGAAAGACTCATAGCTTTAGATTTACTGTTACAACAACAGTAAACATATAAAATGCTGTAAATATCAGTCGCATTCAGTGGAATTTCATACAATTCTTAAATACATATAAACCTTCATTTATATGTATGTACATAGTCTGTTTGAAAACAAGTATTGGGGATGCAGAGGCTGCATAGTTTCGCGATAACAACGCGCATCCTAACTCACTCCACACTCATGCACAGACGTTGAAAAGTACGAAGAGGAACTTAAGGAGCATAAAGTCTGTGTGAAAAGTAGAATGAAAAAAAGCACATATAAAAACAAATTAGAAAAACTTTTATTTTCAAATTGAATATTTTGCTAGTTATTATTGAATAAAATTTTTTCGTTTTGTTTTTGTATATTTGTCCTCAATTTACTTGAAGTTTTGAATTTTTCCCATAAAAATTACGAGTTTGTAGTAATTACATATATATATATATATATATTTATATATATTAATTTATGTTATATTATATAAGTAAACAAATATTACTTTACTAATTACTCCTCAACAAGAAGAACTACAAAAACTCCCCTGAATGAGGGTTGAAGTCTTTAAGTCTCGTATTTTGATGCGTAAACCTCGGCTACAATTAAATAATAAAAATTAATGAAGTATCACTGATTTCCTTGACTATATTTAAGATACAATGACGCCAAAGAAAAATTATATTATCTCTCAAGTATCTTAGTTATATGTGGAGTAAATGAAGAGGAAAAGAAGAGTATTAAGTATTACGAAGTGTAGCGAAAATGGCAGCAGCTACGTCATCACCGCTTCAGAAGAAAACAGTTAGTATGTAATAGGAGAGGGTAGGCAACTCTAATACAAGTATTAAGCTGGATACAACACGCAATTTGAGCGTAAGAATTCAATTAACTACAGCCTAAATTAATTTGTCAAAATATTGCGACATTTCGTGCTTGAATTGAGGTCTAATTATGTGGAACCGAGCGAAATGGATGAAATAGCAGAGAAGTTGGTTGAGAAAAGGATGCGAAAAAGAGGAAATAACTTTTTTTTTATAGCGACCGAGGAAAAAGAAAATCAGATGGTTGTTAAACCAGGCAAAGGTATTTGATGAAGCACATATTTTTTCTAATTAACTTGCTTTATTTTTTATTTCCTTTTTATTTTGTTCCATTGAATTCGCATTACTTTATTAAAATCGATTTATTTTTTTCTATTGTACTTTATTTTATTTTTATTATTTGATTTTGTTTTAATTCATTGTATCTTATTTTTACTTTTTTAATTAATTTTATTGTTTAATTTTTTTTTTAATTTTTTTTTATTTTTTAAATTTATTTTAATTTTAATTAGTTTTATTTTATTTGATTTTAATTTAGGTATTTAAATTTATTTTTAATTATTTGTTATATTCATTTTGTTTTATTTCAATGAATTTTATCTGAATTCATATTAATTTATTTATATTATTTAATTTTATTCCATTTATTTGATTTTATTTCAATTCATTTTATTTTATTTAAGTAATTTATATTATTTTTTTTATTTTATTTAATTTTATCTTATGTAATTTAATTTAATTTTATATTAATTTATTTAAATTTATTGAATATTATTTTGTTTTATTTTATTTTATTTTTTTTATTTTATTTTACTTTATTTTACTTTATTTTATTTTATGTAATTTTATTTATTTTCTTTATTTTTATTTTATTTTATTTAACTTACTTTAATATAATTTTATTTTATTTATTTTTTTATTTTATTTTATTTTATTTTACTACATTTTACTTTATTTTTACTTGTTTTTTTTTTAATTTAACTTATTTAATTTAATTTTATTTTATTTAGTTTTAGTTTATTTTATTTTGATTAGGTTTTTTATTTAAATTATTTTATTTTGTTTTTGTTTTGTTTTTATTTCAGTTGGTTTTATTATTTTTTTGAGCCTAAAATCTCAAACAACCTACCCCTTAAATATATACATTGGTCAAAATTACGAACCAGAATCAATTTTCTTTGGTTTTTTGCATTTGACTTGATTTTATTTTATCTTAGTTCTGTTTAAAATAATTATTTTATAAATTTTGTTTCCAATAAAATTTTATTTTATTTTCTATTAACAGTAATAAAATTTTATTTTTGATAAATTGTTAATATCAAAAGTCCTATTATTTTCTATTGAATTAAGTTTCTACAATGCGTGTAGGCAGTGAAGCGAATACTTTCTGCAGAAAATTTACTCATTTCTATTGTTAATACGAATATCTGCTTCAGCACTTGAATTTACTTTCTAACGAATGCGCGCTCAACTTTGCCCGCTACCCTAACGCGCCACCGATGCGGCTCACATATATTCAAGTTGAAAGGATCAAGTTTGCAACTTTCATTCATTAGTAAGATTTTAATATAATTAAATGTTTGTGAGTGTGTTTGAGGTGTACATAGCGATTTTGAACTTTGTGTTCAGCCGCACTGTTAGCGCCACAAACTTCAATCTTTTGCACTGTTATTTGCATAGTTTTCTCAACTGCTACCGCCGATGCATTTCTTTCGGTTCTACGAACTCTCGTTGCAATGTTTACTCGATGTGCATTAATGAACGCATAATTCTATGGAAATTAATTGAAATTATCTATCTATCTGTTGAGCTACTTGATGGGCCTTTGTTGCAAAGAGAGTCTGCTTAATATAAGTTTTTCATCAGAAATTGAAGGATATTTTGAACCCATTGAAATTGACTGAATGCATAATCTTCATAATAATAATCAGTTTTTTTTTTAAATCAACCAATTTATGGAAGAGAATTTAACTGAACAGAGATGGAGAAGTTTTAACTAAAAGTAATTTTTGGCCAAGTTAGATTGATGAGACTTTTTCTATTAGTATGAACACCTTTGAGATGTAATGGCGTATAGTCAAGCTTCTGGGTATGCAGTTATAGTCGCAGGGCTGTATTCATCTAAGCGGCCACTATCTTATAGCATCAAGGATACGCATCCGCCTTTATGAAGCAAAGAGCCTCTGTCAACAAACAACGCAACAAAATACTCGACTATGCCGAGAATTGGAGATAGAAGTAAGATATGCAAACAAAACAATAAATAGGCCAAGATGCGTGAGTAGGGTAATGCTCGAAAATTCTACAAAAAATTCTGGAGACCTACGGAAGATTTCAAGATCAGAACAGACTCTTGTAGGACACAGGGAGGTGATCTAGTGACTGATGCCCAGAATATACTAAATTTATGGAGGGAACATTTCGTCACCCTGCTGAATGACAGGAGATAGCGAAAACGATTCCACAATCGATGAAGATGGAAAAGACATTCCATTACTCGTCTATGACGAGGTTCGAAAAGCAATCGCGCGCGCGGCGAAGAACTGAAAAGTTGCATGCATCAAGTCAGACGAGAGCATACCCGACGATTGGAATGGCGCCCCAACCATCACCATTTGGTAGAACTAAATGGGAATACTGTACCTGAGCTTCTAATGAGTGGTCAGACAATCGAGCGATTGTTTATAACGATCGAAATGGGCTGCCAGACGCAACCCATTTACTCTTATAAAAGCAGTGCTTTGTAGCAGAATGCAAAAGGTTCAAAACGTCTCTCGACAGTGTTGAATGGGAAGTTCTGAACTAATTGCCTTAGGGTTCAAACCTTATAGTAAGGCTATCTATCTGTCTGTCTGTTCGAAAGCATGTGCTCTCAATGTTTCTACAGAACTGCACTAGGTACCGCATCAGGGATTAGGAAGAAAGTTGGTTTTGCTTGAAATTCAGATCATAGGAAGCTTTTTTCATAAATTAATATTTCATGATATTTTGTAATTTCCAGCTGAGTCCTCCATTATATTTGTGTCTGACACATTATCCTTTTTGGATAAAAACATCGAAATCTTCTTGTAAAATACAATTTTTTTACCCATTGTTTCCTTACAAAATCTACTTGATCGTAGTATTTTCATTATCCTAATAACTCTCTTATGCGCAACTTCCACTGAAACTTTCAACTTTCAAACAAAATTCCTTAAAAAAATTCTGTCTTAAATTCCCATATGCTAATATGAGAATTCCCTAAATGCAACTAAACAAATCACATACATGCACATGTACTCCCAAATGTTTTCTCAGTAAAATGTAAATAAAAAATCCTCAACAAAAAATTCAAAGGTCGAAGGTCAAAAGTGGGGAAATACAACAAAGCACATGCATAAATGATGCAAGGCGTGGAAATGTGAATACCATTGGTTTGCCAAAGCGATGGCAGCTCAAGTGCGAAATGTCATTGCATATCAAATCGATGCTTTGATGCAGAACGCACACTTGACGTGAACTTATCTGCATACACGAATGTACGCATGTACTCGTATGCTCATGTACCTATGTGACAAAAGAATATTCGGATCTAGTGGAATATTAGAAGACTGTAAATGAAGAGCTTGAGTGATGTGTGGGTATGTAAACGATTGGTGCGTGTGTAGTGAAAGAAGATATGCGTCCATATGCATTACTTAGATACCCTGTGAGAAATTTTCGCAGGAAATGAGTATAATTGGATTATAAATCAATTATGGTTACTACAATTTACAGTTTGAATCATTTCAAGAGAATATATAATTTATGCTCTATTCCATTTATTGCAAATTAACAGATTTCCTACAGGGTCTGTTCATAAATTGTATCTCATTGCAAGTATGTTGAAGCGTTAAAATGTATTCATTGTATTTCGAGTGTCATAGAATTGTTGGTGATGCAATTTACGCGTGTCACATTGAATTGAGTCAAAGTTGCTTGGGAAATGAATTAAAAAGTTCTAGAAAAAGTAGATAAAAATTGTAAAATATTTACGACATATTTTCAGAAGCGGAAATGTACAGAAAATTAAACTCTGAATTCCGACTTACGTTACAAATTCTGAACTGATCTGAATAAGGATGTTTAAGCGCCCGCTTAAACCAACGTAAACATTTATTGTAACTGCCGTGCGCGTGGAATTACCCGTCCATTCCCACTATTTCCGGGTGTCCCATCACGCGCCAATTCCTCTATCCTTTGCCTTGAATTTCGTTAGCCGACCGACAGCTTAGCTGCGGCCGTTCGAGCTAACGAAAAATCAATATAAAACCTATAGCCCTCGCTCGCGCACGCGCACGGCAGCATTAAACCGCGGACACTACATTTATAATTAAACTAAATTAGTGAAAGGAAACAAATTTGTAATATTCATTTAAACAAAAAGTTATTTGTGAATTAGATCAAATTAAATTAATCAAAGTGAAATAAACAAATTTAACATTTAATTAAATTGAACCGGTGCTTTTTATTAAACGTTTGGGCCCGCTCGATAGCCGGCACCCCCTTATTTTACCTCAAGTCCTTAACGGCTTGAACAAAGGAATTGCTCAGAATGTTAGAATTTAGTGATATGCGACTGGCGAACATCTGATCAGTGGTGGATTAAGGGGGTCTAAAGTAGAGCATGGGGTCATGTGTAGAAGTTAACGAAAATGTGGAAAGTTTTTGACTGCCATTCACCTCGGAGGGGCCAGAAACGATTCTAGGTAGCCAACAAACAACTGCTTGGGATGAAGCTAAAGTGAAGAGGCGTATTCTCCTGCAGTTGGGCGTAAAGTTTGGCACCCATCACATAAGAAATACGTGACTGTGAAGAGCTTACCAGATGCATGCATCAGCTTATTTACAGAATATGGCCGGACAAAAGAATGTTCGACGATTCGAACCTAAGTGTGTTCCCCGCAAAGCTTGTACGACTGTGTCAACTGAGAAAAAGCAACATCAAAAGCTCCGTCAAGATCGAAGCCGTTTGATATCAAACGAGGTTTCAGACAGTCTGATTCTTTATCGTGCGATTTATTCAATGATGCTAGATAAAATAATAAGATCTGCAGAGCTAAATGTACAAGGCAAAGCACCGTCAGTTCTGTTTTCTTCATGCTTGACAAGGAAGCGAAGCAAACAGATCTGGTGGTGAAAGAGGACCAGAAGAAATATCTCCTGCCATCAAACAAACAATCGGCGCATTTGCATCTGGGTTCTCAGGCCACTGTTGACAGTCATAACTTCGAGGTCGTAGATAATTTCGTCTATCTAGAGACCATTATTGATACCATTAATAATGTTATCGCTGAAATCTAACGCTGAATCACTTTTGCCAAGAGGTGCTACTTCGGACTGAGTAGTCAATTAAAGTCCTTTCCCGACAAACGAAAACTAAACTCTACAAGTCGCTCATCGTTCCTGTCCTACTATATTGAGCGGAGCATTAACAATGACAACATCTGATGACCCGTCGTTAGGAGTTTTCGAGAAAAAGGTTTTGTGTAGGATTTAACACCGTCTGCATGTTGCCAAATGCGAAAACTTCAGCCGATGGAATGATGAGCTCTCGAGATATATAGCGACCTTGACATATCTTAGCATATCAAAAGTCAGCCTTAATTTTACGAGTATATCATTTTATCATTAATGATAATTTAAAACTTGCGAGTAGTATAGGTTAGGTTCGGTTGAACTGACTAATCCATTGCGTCTCACATAGACAATAATAGTGCATCCATACACACTGCGACCAAGCAGCACTGCTACACTCTAATTGTGTCGTTCTGGCTCCTTTGGCATTGCCGTTTGAAGATCCTCTAGCCGTTCTGCGCCAAATTATCATCATAGCCTTTGTCTGCCGAATGCTGGCCACTCACAGCTTACGTGTTTCACTGTCCCCACACATTCCTTACATTTCTTGCACTTTTTGTTTTCAGTCAGACCTATTTTGAATGCATGAGACGCCAAAGAGGTAAACCCGCGCTAGCACATAGTCTTGTGAGCGGCGTGGAATCCGACCACTTTGCAGATAGTACAAGCTGTGTTAATGCATCATCATGCGTTTTGCATATAGTTTTCGCAATTGTGCAGCCATTCCTCATTCTCATAGTCTATTCGCCTGACGAAGTAGCATTATTTCTTGCTTTTGCTTCACTTCTCAGAATGGAACTGTAAGGTGCATTTCCACGTCCTGTTCTAAAAAAGACACCTTCCTTAGACAGTTCGTCAGCTATCTCGGTACCTCCAATGTCCGTGTGACCTTAGCTCTTCTGTTTTCAGTTAGTACTTTATATAGTGCGACCACAGCTGACTTCGTGCTATATGAAATTGAGGTCTTTATGACCGTTTGGCTATCCGCACAGATGTGTATTCTTTTCTTTTGAAAGCCAGCTTACTGCAGTAGCTTTGCTGCCATTTCTAAAGCATATATTTCGGCTTGAAAGATGCTGAAATAGTTTGGTAGTTTAAACGACTTTCTTATATCTAGTTGGGTGCAGTAAACTGAAGGCCCTACTCATTCATTCATTTTAGAACTATCTCTAAAAATATTAAGAGCTTTGTCCGCAGACCTTTGATCTAGCCATTCCCTTCTGTTGTAGCTGACAACAGTCTCCCGAAATTTAGGCGCAGGATTATGTAGTCTATTCGTACGCTCAGGGGTAAGGCCATAATACTGTGCATAATACTGTGCAAAAATAGCCTCGCAGCAATTAGGATTGCTCTGATTTTAGCTGATAGCCTTGGGACTTTTTCTTTTGGGACCACGTTAAAGATAAGATCTACTCCAACAGTCCAACGTCGGTTCAAGATCTCAAAGATGGAATTCGTGAAGCTGTTGAGGGTATACAGCAGGCACTTTTTGGTGATGGAAAAATTCATAAAAAGTTTACGGTTCTGTAAGCGTTGGTATGGCGGCCATTTGGCTGATATTTTTTTACCATTATTAATGGCATATCTTCCTCTTTACAATGAAATTAACATCCCATCATTTATATTAAAAAATTACAATTTTCTTTGAATATCCATAGACCTCATATAGGAAAACCCTGTATTAATAGAATTTATGGATTTGGGAGGATGATAAATGAAGGTTTTTAAAACTTTTGAATTTACAGCCAACCAGCTGTTCGTTGAAATTCACTATTTGTAGTTCGTAATCAAGAAGAAGAGAGAATAACAAATAAATGCTTTTGCAAAATATTAAATCTTTTTCAACCGACTTCATTTCAATCAACTAATCAAATCACATCATCAATTCGCTAGTTTTTATTAAATTTTGAAGTGTGATTGCACGGCAACACCTACCAAAGAAGCAAAAGAGTCAGCATTTTTTCCGCGACATGTGCTTGGCTCACCGCCAATTCAAAAACAAAAAAGCATCAGCACTTCTGGTGTTTTTTCTAGTCACCACACTCAAGTTGATTGCTTTTTGCTTGGCTTTCTTAACCACAAAAGAGTTGTGTCAACAGTATCCTTTACTTTCATTTTCTTTTCTACGCTGGCATTTGTTAGTTTTGTCAGCTTAACTGATCCTTCCGCCGAGATACTTATCACAATACACTACCAGCGGCACTCCAAAGGCAGCCTCAACCAAATCGTACAAGTGTCAACACCCTCTACGTAACGGAAGCGCGCTATGAGTGTGAGTGTATGAAACAAAAGAGCGAATGCGTTGTTCGAGCATTCGAGTATTTGCTTGAGCTCCAGAGAAAGTGACACCGTTAACAGAGGCACGAGCGTATGCTTTGTTTGTGCGATTCTTAGCGCCACACAAGTGTTTGTTATTGCCGCTGCTTGTGCATTGTTTGGTTGTAGGTAATCTTATCGATGTTTAGCACTCGCATTCAATGGTGTCAGTTGTCGTTACATAAATGGTTTAAGTGAAACAATTAAGACACAAAATAAATTACAAACAAATATTCAGCGTGCCAAAGTGGGAACACCGCCGAGGGAGCGCTCACAAGCATGTCCTTACACTCTTCGGTTCCACACAAAAGCTGCTCTATATTTGGAAACAATAATTGCTGTTGGCCTTTGGTATCTACTTGAGGTGTGAGAGCATTATTTGTTAATGGATTTCGGTGTGCCAATTCGGTGAAATTGATGATTTTAGATGACCTTTCTTGACAGCGATACAACGTTGTGTGAACAGGCGGAATTGGGAGATATTTATATACATATAGGTATGGGCATGTTCAAATAATATAAGTTGTTACGCGATAATATCTAGTTATGGACTAAATTTATTATACACAGGGCAATGGATTATTGAATATAAATATTAAAAAGAAGAGAAATATTAAAGAGAAATTGTTGTGGTAATCTGTAGTAAAGAGCATATGAGAATGTGAAGGTGTTACAAATACTTCTGGCTCTCCGGTAGACCGGTAGACTTATCCAGCTGTTTCAGCGGAGAACTTCAAAATTATTTGCTACGCGTATGGCTTCGTCTATCTTCGGGCAAATATCCCGATCGCCTATCATGGATAGAGAGTGCACTAGAAATCTCATCGGATTTGGTTAACAAACAAAGAAAATAATTAGGTTTGACTCTTCACCAGGGATATAAAAATTCACCAATTCAACCCACTACTAACGTGATACAAAAACAGGTACTTTTTTCAATAATTTTTTTTTTTGCAGACCACGCTTGAGTCGTGTCAAGCTGTCATGTTATTTTTGTTCAACGTTATTGGGAATTTCACCATTGAAAGGCTTACGTCTGAACAACGTTTACAAATCGTTCAACTTTATAACGAAAATTCACTTTCTGTGTGTTTTGCGCGCTTCGCTCAACATATGGTCTACATAACGGATTTACTGAGCATACTATTCACAACGCCATCACCCATCTTGAGACCCAGCATTCATTATTGGATGAAACTCGACCGAATTGCCTACGTCCAGCACGCCGTGAAGAAAATACAGCGAACGTAGCTAAGGGTGTACACGAAGACCGTGGAAAGTCCATTCGGTGCCGTTCGCTACAACTCGGACTTTGCACATCTTACGTCGAGATCTTAAATTGAAAACGCACTAAATACCGCCTGTGCAAGAACTGAAGTCGCTCGACATCGATTCGATCTGGGCTCTTGAAAAGTTGCAAGGAGATCCCTTCGAGCCAATTTTTGTTCAGCGATGAGTCCCATTTCTAGCTCAATTTAATTTAAGCGAAATTGCCGTATTTGGGACGAAGGGCAACCTGAACAAATTCAAGAGCTGCCATTTCATCCAGTAAAAACCAGGGTTAGATGTGATTTGTATGCCGGTGGAATCATCGGTCCATATTTCTTCAAAAATGACGCCGGTGAGAACGTAACCCTTAATGGTGACCGTGATCGTGGCATGATAACCGACTATTTGATGCCTGAAATTTTGAAACTCTTTATATCGGCGGCATTTGGTTTCAACAAGATGGGGCCACTTCCCACACATCACATCAATCAATGTGATTTATGGTATTGTGAGCAGATAATTTCACGTATTGGGAAAGTCGCCAAGATCGTGTGATATCACACCGTTAGCCTTTTTTTTTGTGTAGATATGTCTAAAGTCTATTGGGATAATCCCGCTGTTCAAGCCTTAGAGCAAAACATGACGAGTGTCATTTGCCAGTTATGGTATTAGTCGAAACGAGTCATCGAAAAGTGGACCTTCTGAGACGTAGCCGCAGCAAACATTTGATTATTATTAAAAAAATAATTGCCAAAGAAGATAATATACATTCCCCATTACATTAGAAATGTATGTTTTTTATTTAAAAATGAATCACCTTTTAAAAAGGTAAATATCATAACACTCTTCAATTCAGTCAAATATATAAATGACGTATTGGATTTACAAAAGTGTCAAAACTTTAAGTACTTCTCCATGGTCTAGTGGTATTGAGCATGACACACCACTACACCATGGAGAAGTTCTTAAAGTCCTGGAACACTTCCAACCTTAACCGTACCACTAAATTGTGAGGTAGCAGCGACAAAAAAGCCTGGACAGACCAACTTGTTACTGGCATTAAGCAAAAAATAATTTAGTATTTTTATGGGTACATTAGCGCGTACGGCTGAGATATCCTTTCTACAAGCTAGGTAAAGCATTACGCTACTTGATCAGTATCAAGAAAAAGTTATTCCAAAAGGGTGACATTAATAAGTGGACCAAATACGTTTGTACATCATCCGAGAAATATAGTCACCCCACAGAATATAGAACTTCTGGATTTTATAGCAGCAGAAGTTAATGGAAGACTAGTCGCCCTTTAAAACCTTCCCATATAAACGTTTCACAAATCTGTAGTAAAAAATTTTATTGTAAAACTAAACCTCAATTACTGGTTACCTATAAAGGTATTTACTCCAGAAAGACTATATGTTTTTAACTTACCTGTTTAATTTAATATTTAGACAAGGATTTTTTCCGGTCAATGAATTTAAGTCATATCAACCCATTAACCTGTTGCTCATTATATCCAAAGAAAGTGATATTCTTCAAAAGATTTCTTCCAGTAATTGCGTAGAATGGTTTCAGGGGGCGGAACAGTCTCATCAAACTTTCGCTGAATCAGTATCATCAACAGATTCTTTGTGTGCCACAAAATCATAGAACTAAATAACTTGGTATACATAAATAAGCGGCTACTAGTGGGGCTACTGTATAAAGCTGTTAGTTCAGCAGCCAACTTCTTCATAGAAATTCTGCTATATCTTATCAGCCCCCAACCACTATTTTTAACGAAAAATAGAAGGGAGGTGCATAAGATAATATTTTAGTTGAAAAACTAATGTTTTTGTAGGCAATATTGGCCCAAGGATCGTATTAAAGTCAATAAAGCTGCCTCTCCGTACTTGTAACAAGCTGCTGAAGTGTCTTCAGTATTAAGCCTAAAATATAACACCTAAACTATGGCCAGTATAATAAAACATAAAAGAATAAAATACGCAATCAAATATAAGGTAAAAAATTTTTGAAGGCACATCAGGAGGGCGTTTCTCTAGTTTCATATCCTCTACTAAATTCAAGGCTTAGTTAAAAGATTCACTACCATAAGGCAGGCAAAATATTTGGAACTCACATGTCACTTACACTCAACAATACTTTCATAAAAAAAAAATCAAGTTGTACTTTTTCGAAAAGGTCCAGGAATAAGGAAACAAATCAAAACCAAGATATTTTTATAAATAAACGTTGAAAGTAAGTAAATATTTCCACAGATGTGAGTATGTTATTTGTGTTATTTGTTATTTATGTATAAATGGACGAATGTACTTACACACACATTTATATTCTTCAATTTAAATTTTTAATTTCTTTTCATAAAAGTTTACATTTAACATGCAAACGACGTGATGTTGCCCAGTGTAGCATAAATTTCTAAGCAATTAATTTTACAACACGAACACATGTAAGTGACAACAACAAAATAATAATCTGCAGAGTGTTTACATAAAAGTTTCAAATAAATTTGTATTTACCTCTCAGACATCTGGGACGTGGACGGAGGTGAAAGTTGTATTGTCCTTAGAGAGTGTAGAATAGGGTGTCCGTTATTTCCCAAATTGATTTTTGACTCTGCAGCGCCCCTAAAATTTTTAGTAAATGCCCTAAAAAAAATTATGAAACTCATATCAGCTCTTAATATTGATAATAACCCGTGCCGCAAAGACGATTCATTTCCCGTTTAAATAACATGGAGTTTTCGTCCAGTGGACATGTCGTATGAGCAACATTTAGTCATCGAAGGAAAAATTAAAAAATATTAAATTGAAATATATATTTCAATAAGTGTTGAATGTCCTTTTTTTAACTATTCCCACAGATCCAAAAAATCGTTGAAATAAGATATTTTTGGCGAAAAACAATAAATTCTTATGTAAAAAATAATAGTTTTTTGTTCAAAAAAAAAAATTATTTTTAGTTGAACTTTGACCTTGAAGAACTTTGACGTAGTGCTTTTTTTGCAAAACTTCAGAGAAATTTTTTGTAGAACGTTCAATTTCCTACAAAACTAATTCGATGCCGCAGCATTATATCAACTGGCTTCGCAAAGAAAAAATTAATAGCAAAAAGTACGAAAACTCCATGTTATTTAAACGGGAAATGAATCGTCTTTGCGGCACGGGTTATTATCAATATTAAGAGCTCATATGATTTTTTTTAGGGCATTTACCAAAAATTTTAGGGGCGCTGCAGAGTCAAAAATCAATTTGGGAAATAACGGACATCCTAGTGTAGAAGAAAGACAGACGCAATATAAAAGAGATTAAGTTAGAAGAACAATTGAATAGAGAAACACAACAAAAAATTAATTAACTAAAATAAAATAAAATAACACGAAATAAACTTAAATAAAATAAAAATAAAACAAAATAAAATAAAAAACCAAAAATAAAATAAATTAAAATAAAATAAAACAAAATTTAATGAAATAAAAAAATAAAAAATTTAAATCAAAATGGAATAAAACCAAAAAATGTAAAAAAAATTTATTTAAAAAATGAAAATAAAATAAAGTAATATATAAGAAAAATTTTGTTTTATTATAAAATAAAGCAAAAAAAAAATAAAACCAAAAAAAATTGGCAAATAATAAAAATAAACTAAAATGAAATAATCTAAATTAAAAACAAAATAAAATTAACAAATATTAAATATAGGCCAAAAAAAAAATAAAATAAAATAAAATAAAACAAAATAAAAAAATATAACGTTATATAAAATAAAATAAAATAAAATAATATAAAACAGAATAATATAGCATGATATAAATAAATTAAAATAATATAAAATTAAATTTAAAATAAATAATAATAAATAAATTTAATTATAAAATTTAAAAAAGTGAATTATAAAAAAATTAAGTAATATACATATTATATAAAGTAAAACAAAATAAAATAAAATGAAATAAAATAAACTAAAATAAAATAATAATATAAAAATAATTATAAAAAAGTAGAACAAAATATTGTAGACAAATGAAATAACATTAAATAATATAAAATAAAACAAATAAAAAATAAAATATAATAAATACTTTAAAAAAATAAAATAAAATAATAAAAAAAATAAAATAAAATAAAATAAAGTAAAGTTAAATATCTTAAAGTTAATTAAAATAGGAAATATTAAATAAAATCAAATAAGAAATTTCAAATAAAATACAATAAAAAAAATTATAAATAATAAAAAATAAAAAAACAATACAGTAAAATAATATAATAATAAATAATAAAGAAAGTAATATAAAATAAAATAATATAAAAGGACATACATTAAAATTAAATAAAATAATATATAATAAGATAAAAAGAATAAAAAAATGAAATGGGATAAAATTAAATTTAATTTAATCCCATCACATGAAATTTAATATTAAAAAAATTAAAGTTAAATAAAATAAATTAAAGTACAATTAAATAAGTAAAACAAAATTGATTAAACTCAAAAAGTAAAAAAAAAGTACATGTTTTTTGTTCCTAATTATATTTTATGATTTTCCTTTTTTGGTATAAAGTTTGCGGTTGTGATAATTAAAATTGGAATATTTACTTTCCTCTAAATACAAAAGCAAATTTTTTCATACGTATCATATATTTTTCCCTCGTCTAATCACGAAATCGCCCAACATATTTGAGCATACATATTTACTACACATTGCTCTCATAAAGTATTTAAATTGAAGTAAGTACATTACAACTTACAAACACACCTTTTGGTGTTTTCTTTATTAATATTTAATGCGTCAATTGTGCACTGAATTGGAAATTTAATATGAAGCTGCGTGCAAAAAGGCGCAAAAAAAAAATATTGTAAATATTTACGCCATCTTAAATTGATTACACGTAGAGGTACCGTTTGGATGCTTTTGTGCTCTGCGATATGTGAACTTGCGCCTTACTAATGAACTTAAAAAAATTTCCATAAAAAAGTAATTTATCTTAATTTTTCGGCGATTTAATCTCTTTGTCACTTTGGCTGGCTTTGCAGACACCATCTTAATTGAATTGTGAACTATTTCCAATTGGTGTCGAAGCGGTTGGTGTGGTTATTATTTAAATAACTTGAGCAAATATGATAGAAAATGTAAATTAAAGATTTTATAATATTAAAAATTGTTAATTTTATTTCAAAAGTGTTATTTATTTTCGGCAAGTAAATAAATAATTGTTATAATTTGCTTTCTATTTGATTTTCTTTCATTACTTCCTCGCAAATTTGCTGCTTGTTGCATAAAATAAAAATTTTATTGGGAATGTGTTTTTATTACTTTCATTATTTTTTGGCGTTATATTACCCAAAATAATGCCCACAAATGTTGCTAAAATGATACAAATAAATAATCTTAACTAACATACACACTACTACATGCAAAAAGTGGCTGAAAAGGCGGCCTGTGCTGCATAGGCAATTGAATGAAAGAAATTGGCATGAATACGAAGAAAATGAGGAACCTTTAGAAAAAAGGTAGTCAAGTGCCAAAATATTTGTTCTCACATACATATACAAACAACTTCGCTATGTATAAAAAGTAAACTTGTGCACGCATGAAAAATTACACTTTCGCCACGTGCCCCAACCGAACCCCCAAACCAACGAACCAACCTCTTGTTGCATTTGTCGGAGGAAGTTTGAAAGTAATAGTGTACGTCACAAAGCAAAAAAAAAAAAAGAAAAGGGTGAATCAAAACGAAAAAAGGTTTTTTCAATGCCGAAACCAAAAATGTAGGCAAATAAAAATAAATGTTTAGATGAGTGAAAGTTTAATATGCGTTTACTTAAATTTGTTACAGTGTTGTTTTTGCAGTGCCCCTACGTCCATGGGTGGCTTAAATTGCGTAATGTATGGAAGCTGTCAGCCCACAGAAACGCCTCCTAATCAATTTGGCAATTTGGCAAGGAAAGCTTGAATTGCATTGTATTTTTAGAACAAATGTCGGCTCATTATTTCGAAATTTTATTCTCATAACTTTCATTTAAGGGTTCTTTGCTAGTATAGTGTTAACTGAGTTTCGTGCGTTAAAGTAACTAACTAAATAATTAAAAAAAAATTTAATAGTACGATTTGTAAAAGCTTATGATTTCAACGAATAAGTAAAAAGTACCCTTGGTTAAGTTGAACTGTTTGGATTTACTGGGTCTTACTTAGATTATACGTCCATTGTTGAGTGAAGACCCTGGAGCTTTTCATGGCCAATTGAGCTTAGCTCTTGTCTGGCTTTGCACTCACTCATTTGAAAATGGCTGGATATACAAAGAAGCTCGATGTATAGGTGTCATAGTAATTATAGGGAAAAGCCTCATGGCCGAATTTCCACCTGTAAAACGAATGGAAACTTGTGATGAAAAGTGTGCCACTTAAAGCAACGTAAAATAGGAACAGTCGTGCCCAAAGAGCAGTAAGCCTTCATAAAGGATATCCAAACCAGGATTGATGACCAGCTGCTCCCATACGGTTAAACTCTTAATTAGGTCCTGTACTATTAGACCGCCTGAAGTAAGCAATCGCCCACAAACGTCCAGCTACAATGGTTTCGCAGCCTAAGTGACCTTCTCATCTCTTGATGGATGAGATAAGTTACAGCCTTCACATCAGCACTCATTTTAAATCTCTCTGTAAAAATATGCAGAGCTTGTCTGTAAACCTAAGTCATTTTCTCCAACCATGCATCTCTCTTGCAGCTATCTTAAGTGTTCCGAGCGTCAGCCGTATGAGTACTTAGGAATAACGCTAACTTCCGTTCCTATCCTTAAATACATAGTGCTAAGTTTCATTTGTAAAGTTTTAAGTCTATCGACAAAGTATCTGCTAAGACTAGCCTTCACCGCAAGGGCCAACACCAAATGGCAGAGTGAAACCATGTGCAATGTACCAAGATAAACCTGGCCATTAATCATGATAAACAGAACAAAGTTTCTACTCCTTCTAAGCCGGCCCACCACAAACAGAACATCCGACGTAATAACCGGACATTGACTTATGGGGACTCATGGTAACTTCCCAAACGACTTCGGCCGCAGCTGCAGGGACATAGTTGAGGAGGAATCGTTAGAACATTATCGTTGTCACTGCCCAGCTCTTAGTGAAGTCCGTAATCGTTTTCTCGCGAATTTCTTTTTCGATTGCCTTGCAGAGCTTTAATCAGTTGGCACCATTATTCGCCTCAATTTTATAAAATATACTAAGTTGCTTCAACATTTGGAGAGATGAAATAAATCTCGTTCCCAAGACCAACAGGTGCATCACAACGGGGCAGTATCAAGCAAGGTTGTAAACTAACTAACCTTAAGTCCCACTGAAATAGCTCAGTTCTATATTGTTGCAAGTGAGCGAACCAAGGTCTGCCAAATACTTAGCGCTTAATATAACTTAAATGTCTTCATATTTTCTAAGCATGACATCCGTCTGCATCAGCAATCTATTAACCGCCTCAAAAAGAGAAACTCCAGACTGTGTTAGATCTCGGTGCACGTGAAAACATTTAATCACCAATTCGCTTGAATTTTCCTTCAGTTTTCACAGAAAGAAAGTAAAGAACAGACAAAAAATACTACGGAGACTAAAGATTATACTCTCGATATAAGTAGTTTAAGACTTAAGACGCGCTTGTACTTGAAATAATTTCGAAATAATTCATGTGAGAAGTATCTAAGTAAAGTACTGAGCTTTAATGTGGCATCCTAAAAGTATGCAAACTAAACTGTAAATGAATAAAGTTGAAGGAATTAAATCCAAAAAATTAAAAGTGATTAAGGTTGAATCAGAATGCAGGTTAATTAAGAAAACTAACTGCAGAAAGTTTTTAAATAATTATTAATTTTAAATTTTAAAAATGTTGGTCACGAACATGATACTCAATACTTACATTCAAATTATATTATTTTTAATTGGAGCATTCTTTTTCCCCTTTTTCGTTGCAGTTGGTTTCCAGCAATCCAAATCAGCGCAATTGGCGTGGCATTTTCATCGCTCTGTTGGTTATAATAATTGTGCTCGCTTTAATTGTTACCTCAGTGGTGAGTGTGAACGCAACAAAAGTACAGCAAATATCAATAAATAACTGTAAATATGTTAAATGTAGATATGAAAGCATGGTAATTCCTGATATATGTTATATATATGATTGTGTATAAAGTAAATTTGTTATACAGGATTTTCCAATAAAAGGTGTTATTTTGAATAGCCTGCTATTCCGGTAGGTGTCACTTGAAACTGTAATTTTTTTTTACATTTGATAGGTTAGAACTACGTCAAAGATAAAAATGGAACGAAATACGCTTCAACAACGCATTAAAATTATTGAAATGGTGAAAATCTGGTAGAGATGGTTCTTAAATCTAAAACATTTTTCGGTCATCACAAAGCACTTTATCGGCCCGCAATATAGGAGCTGAGGGACAAAAGGAGTTGTTGGGACAAGTTACTGATGTAAAGAATAAACTCGTCTACGTTGTTCAAAAACAACTCAGAATATTGCTGCTGTAGCTCAAACTGTTGAAAAATACCCATGCCTCGTCGTTCTTTGGATTTGAGCATTCCACAAACGTCATTACACAGTATTTTGGTTAAAGACATGGGTCTTAAGGCTTGCAGAGTTCACTTAAGACAAGAACTAAAGCCGGCGGATTATCAACTACGGCGTGTCTTTGCTGATTGGGTCCTTGAAATGCTTGAAAACGAACCGGAATTTCATTGAAAAAATATCTTGACTAATGAGACCCATTTCCACCTCTATAGCTACGTCAATAAGCAAATCTGTCGCTTCTCTAACCTCAAGATGTAATTGATTGGTGCGGTTTATGGTCGGCGGGGTAATTGGACTTTACGTTTTCCAAAATCAACGTACTGCGCTATGGAGAAATGATGAAAGATTTTTTATGACCGGAATTTGATGGTATTGATTTGGACAACGTTTACTTTCAACAAGATGGCGTTACGTGCTACACAAGCAACGAAACGATCGATCTTTTAAAGGAAAGGTTTCCGTATTGTGTCATCTCTCAAAGAGATGATCGCAATTGGTCACCGAATTTTAGTGATTTAACACAACGCCAACAGTTCAAAGTCGGTTCAAGACCTCAAGGATGGAATTTGTGAAGCTATGATTGAGTACAGCAGCCATTTTGCGATTTGGTGAAGGAAAATTTCATAAAAAGGATATGGTTCTGTAAGCGTTGGCATGGCGGCCATTTGGCTGATATTTGTTTTCCATTATTAATGGCGTATCTTCCTCTTTACATTCAGATAAAACTTCCGATCAATTAAATCAAAAAATGTAAATTTTCTTTGAATATCAAAATATCACCACTTATTGGAAAACCCTGTATATCAGGCTTTGCGTTAAAATTTTACTTTTATAATTTTTTTTAAAAATAGACTTTTTGCCAGCGAAGCATTTTAATATTGCAACAAATGTTATGCTTTCTAGGGTGGTACGAATTGCATTGATTTTATTTTATTTTAATATTTTATTTTTGATTTTTTATTAGTTACTAAATATATGCAGTTCAGCGCCACATTGAATCAAATATTTTAAAGAAATAAAAATTATTTTTAGTAATAGAATTAAACTTCAACTTTTTTTAAATTATTTCATTTGTTTAGTACTTTTACTTTAATAGTTTAGTATTTAATAATTACTTTCATTCCAGTTAACAAACCATACTTTAAATTTATTAGAACTTCGTAGTATACTTTCAGGCTGATCTACTAGAATTTCCAAATTTTTCTGTCATCTACAATTTCTAGTTTTTCTCACTATCCAAACGCACTTGTGTCAAATTTTAAATGTACAATATATATTACACGCAAATGTACATATGTATCTATGTTTCTCCTTATATTCTTATATTATCTTTGTATGTATGTATGTATGTATGTTATATGTGTAGTTAATAGAATCTTTATCCGCATATTGTCGTGTCATCCCGCTAAATTTTTTATGTACAAATCTTATGTCATATATTCTTCCAATTTTTTTTTTTTTTTTATTCATTTATTTTGTGTCTCGTGGTGGTCGTGTGTCCTCCCCGGTATTTTGTGCTTTTTTCTTTCTCTTTGTCTGGTTTTCTTTTTGTAGAAAACAACATATAAAATTTCTGCATTTATCAAAAAAGGTACTCCTCACACCACCCGATGAGGGGCCGCGTGTCAAGGGGCAACGCATCAAATTGCAAGATATAGTGGATGGACTTTTTCTGCCGCAACGATCCAATGGTACATGGATTAATGGTAAGTTGGATGCAAACTTTTTCACTTTGATAAAACATACACAGTTTATGCTAAAAAAATCACAATATTTTGCTTCCTTCTAATTCATCGTAGGAGAGGAGTTTCTTTATCAGGATCATTGGGGACGAATTGTGTTATTGAATGCATCAAGTCTCGACGAGCGAGTGCTCATGTCCAATGTGACCTATGTAAGTATATATAATTGTTGTAGAGTGACGAAAAAATTTTGTAGTATAGTGTAGTAAAGTATAGTATAAAGCAGTATCCGCGTAACCGAAAGATTTTAATGAGGTGTTTTGATTTTAATGTCTGAAATGCACTCAAATGGCTTGACATTACCCGGACCTTGTTCGTGGACTCGAACCCACGCATCTATTGCGGCCTCCAATGGATCAAACAACCCCATAAATTAATCAAAAAGTCTTTAATGACAGTTCAACTGCATTTTAACCGTCATTTTCTGAAATTGACCCTTAAACCGAATAAGTCGGAGTGGCTCCACTGAAGATATCTCTCTTTTAGCATGACATAATGTTCCACACGTGTTAATTACAGCGTCTTGGACAAGGGTTGCTCCCGTTTACAAGGTCAGCTACGTGGATACAAGAGTAGGAATTTAGACTGTAACTGCATACCCAGAAACTTGAAGACACCGCATTACAACCCAGATAGCATCTGGATGGCATATTAGTTCACCTTACCGAAGTTTTTATGTGTCTGGAGTTAATTAACCTGGCCGTCCATCTGTCACAGTTTCCTTGTATCCAGCGGCTTTTTATATTAATTGTATTAATTCTTAAATTATTGTATAAAAGTACTAAATTACTTCCACTCGATAGGAATTGTGAAAGAACACTGGCACCGTACGGTACGCTGACGCTATGTTGTGTAAAATACTTTAGCATTGCGAGTCAAATCAGTATTATGAGGAGCAATTATTGCCGCAATGTGTATAAGGCATCTTGGTAATTAATTGTCCTTATCACTGATAAATATTGAGAATCGAATCCTATGTTACACCTGCAGTGATCTTTAGTTTAGAAGTTTTCAATATAGGTTCAATAGTGTACTTTATGAGCTTTTCAGTGGTACTTGGCACCAATTTGTCGGATCTGAATCCATACTGTCTTGGTGATGGACCGCACCATGGATAGCTGCTTATAGCTAAGATTTAATCTTGCTTTCCAGCAGTTACCCAGCGGTGTCAAGTATACACTTAGATAGTTTTCCATCGGATCTAGCCAAAGGGTGATATTTGCAGGAGAGCTCTTTGATAATATATTTTGTCGTCTCTTATAGAACATTAATAAGTTGGTATTTTTTTTTTTTGAAAGCGCTTAATACGGAAGAGGTGTTCTGCCACCTAATTTTCCCATGACTATTTTGTAACCTAATCTCTAGGGATAAGTGTTGAAATTGTAACACAGCTCTTCTCATTATTATTTTTTACTTCCATCAACATCAAGTTTTGGTTCTCTCTTCGCAGCAGCATTTTCAGCTGGAACACTCCCCTGTAAGACCCATCTCTTTTATGATTTTCTGTTTTTCGAAGATTCTGTCTATCTCCGCACGTTATAAAATCGCTGAAAAAAATATCTCATGTTACCTACACGTATAATAGATCACGCGAGCGTAGACCACAAGTATTTATAGCAACATGTATTCAGAGACGGGACTCAGAGCCGGAACTCAGAGGGGAGTCAGGAGCTCGTTTCAATAGAAACTGTGCCTCAAATTGGATGCTTTGAACGTACTTGAAGACCCGTCAGCATTTAAAGAGACGAGGGCAATTTTAAAACAAAATTATTAAACTTTTATAAATAAAAAGATATAAAACCAAATTAAAATAAATAAATGTAAATTACTTTATGTATTGTAATACTTAGCTTAACATATTCTTAGCACTATAATAGTATAAACATATGAATAATTAACTAATGCGTGCAGACAAAAAACTATAATATAATTGTATGCAAAACTATTTGCTAATGCATTTCAATTAATTCTACAAACACCCCAGAGAGCCAATACATTACCCGCAAGCC
Source organism: Ceratitis rosa (assembly GCA_037013455.1). NCBI lineage: Eukaryota > Metazoa > Arthropoda > Insecta > Diptera > Tephritidae > Ceratitis > Ceratitis rosa. The sequence goes on from JAWMAG010000004.1 coordinate 17,690,432, forward strand.
ACAGAAAAGCACTCAAAAATTCACATATACATAGGGAGAGGAGCAGAAATATCTGTTATATAGAATACACATAAATCAGTTAAAAGTCAATAAAATAAAAACTAGCTAGTTATTATTATTTACTTAGTAGTATTGTATAAAAACAATAAACAAAAAACTAGTGGCTCATACAAAAACTAGTAGTTTTTGCTATTTGCTTGGTTATTGTGCCTACAGACAAATAAAGTACTTTACGTTTTCAGTTACATTTGCCAAAAGCATACACAAATTTATAATTACGTCAAACATTGTACTTTTTTTTTATTTATGTTGTAAAAGGGAAAATATATTAATTGAAAGCAACAATTACGTTTTATGTATTTTTAAATATTTTGAGTTTATTTTGATTTCGTGCAAAGCAGTATGACTTAATTTTTGATATACGTAAATTTATCGTATTTTAATTTAAAAAAATGTTTGTGGTTTTATTTTATTTCATTTTTTAATTTTATTTATTTTATTTTGTAATATTTTATTTTTTTTTTATTTTATTTTATTTTATTTTATTTGATTTTATTATATTTTTTTTCATTTTATTTCATTTTATATTATTTTATTTGATTTCATTTTCTTTTATTTTATTAGATTTTATTTACTTTTATTTCATTTAATTTAATTTAATTTTATTTAATTTTTTTATTTTTTTATTTTATTTTATTTTATTTTATTTTATTTTATTTTATTTTATTTTATTTTATTTTATTTTATTTTATTTTATTTTATTTTATTTTATTTTATTTTATTTTATTTTATTTTATTTTATTTTATTTTATTTTATTTTATTTTATTTTAATTCATTTTATTTTATTTTATTTTATTTTATTTTATTTTATTTTATTTTATTTTATTTTATTTTATTTTATTTTATTTTATTTTATTTTATTTTAATTCATTTTATTTTATTTTATTTTATTTTATTTTATTTTATTTTATTTTATTTTATTTTATTTTATTTTATTTTATTTTATTTTATTTTATTTTATTTTATTTTATTTTATTTTATTTTATTTTATTTTATTTTATTTTATTTTATTTTATTTTATTTTATTTTATTTTATTTTATTTTATTTTATTTTATTTTATTTTATTTTATTTTATTTTATTTTATTTTATTTTATTTTATTTTATTTTATTTTATTTTATTTTTTTTTTTTTTATTTTTTCTTATTTTATTTTATTTATTTTATTTTATTTTATTTTATTTTATTTTATTTTATTTTACTTTATTTTATTTTTTTTTTTTTGATATGATATATGTATTATTTTTTTATTTTATTTTATTTTATTTTATTTAACTTTATTTTATTTAATTTTTTTGCTAACTTATATTGTAATTTTTCTTCTTTTTCCAGAAAACATTTGCACCCTATACATTTTCGTTATCAGCTGATAAGCGTTACATCTTGTTGGCACAAAATGTCGTTAAGCTTTTCCGGCATTCATTTTTGGCCCAATATACGCTCTTTGATATACAAACGAGGTGAGTAAAAGAATAAATGTTTTTTTTTTGGGCCATGAAGTTATGTTGTAAATTCTTAAAGAAATAACTATTATTACTTATGAAATTAAATTCTACAAAATTGTTGAGTTAAGCTGTAGTCTTGCGAATGTGTATACCACACTTCCTGGTACTTAGTTCAATACTCACAGTGTACAAAACTTTAAATAGAAGGCATAATTTACTAACGCAACAAAGGTTCGTTGGCCAACTCATGAATCCTTATGGTATCTAACGGTAATATCGTAAATTTAATAACTATCGTCTAAAAATAGCATTTTATCTATTGAACTTATATTAAATGCCCTACTTCAGCATAGCATGTCTCTTCAAACCCTGCTTCTTGTATATGCCATAAAAGTGACCATGAATTGTGTGTACGCTGTCTTTGGCTTATCTACAAGAGTTTATTCAATTTCTATTCATATCTACTTATAAACTAACTGCAAAAAAGACATCCACTCTGCACTGGTTGCTGTCATTTCCTGTGCTTGCTCTATTTCCGTACTTTCGTTCTAGATAATAGCCATCATTAGGGTGTGCGTGAACGAAAAAAATAGTTCTTTCAAATTGAGACAGTTAAATTATTAGTATTAAATTGCCAAAATTGAAACTTGTAAAATTAGGTACAAGATTGAAAATTGTTGAAAGGAGTGGTTTTTAATAAAAATAGTGCGCAATTTTTAAATTTATGGAAAATTTAATTCTGCACTGAAAAAAATTATTAAACAATAAGCACCTTAATGCATTATTTATTTAATTTATTTATATTTACTGCCTGTTGTCCGCCAAACAAACGTCACAGTTTCCTCCACTCAACTCAACTCAACGATGTTTCATTTTTACAATTTTTTTATCTACTTCTTCTTGATTTCCTCTTTACCAGTGAAAGCATCAAATTGAAAATCGATTCACATAGCGATGAGTGGCCATATCTACACTATGCTCGCTTCGTAAGCACAGCTCGAGGCGACAATGCTACAACCTCCCCAACCGCCAGCAATGCGCTCGTGTTGGTCTACAACTATGACATCTATTACTGCCAAGGGCCACGCTCCACCAACCATGTGTACCGTATAACACGCGATGCTGTGCCGGGCATCGTCTATAATGGCATACCAGATTGGCTCTATGAGGGTAAGTAACTGGTTGGTGATGGTGAGGTCGCAGTGGCCAGTTCATCTCAGTTCTAACTTTAGCTAATTTTTTTTCATTCCTTCATTTGCTTCATTTGAATTCATTTGCTCGTTTATTCATCATGCATTCGCCTGTTGGGCTGTCCATTCCCATTGATTGCGCATTTGATTAAATTGATTTAAATCGTAATTGAATTTCCTCTCTGACTTTTTTTAATTCACTTTTTTTCTGTTGCCCACCTGTGGACCACTCAACAAATCGCTAACAACTGACTTGTCTCTTCAACTATCCTGCTTACTAATTGGCATTCAAATCATATACTCGTATATACATGTGTGTTTGAATTTCGCTTATGACTCGTAATTGGAATTTCAAATATGCCACTTCTGCATCATCAACCCATCGCCCGCTCCAATTGACTTTTGCTATTGACCACTTCTTATCTGCTTTTATAGAGGAAATCCTGCATACAAATAATGCAATTTGGTTATCGGAGAATGGGCACTTTATGCTGTACGGTGCGTTCAACGACTCTTTGGTGCAGGAGCAACATTTCGCTTGGTATGGCACAACAAGTGGCGGCAATCCGAATGCATATCTCTATCCGGAAATCAGATCATTAAGGTAAGTGGCGAAGGTGTCTATGTATGCACCTTAATGCGAGAAAAATACAAAGGTTTTCAAATGAATTTGTAAATATCTCGGAGGAATACAAGTACGAAGAAACAATATTTACTTAAAGGATATAAATTAAACTGAATACGAAGTGGGAATTATGTATGTTATATTAAGGGGTTTCAATATGCCACAGTCTGTACGTTTAGTTTGGACCACCCGCATAAAACTTTTGTTTCAAAGAAATAAAAAAAATTCGAATCTTTTGATAAAGTCCCATGCAAACTTTTTTAGGATCACAAGTACCTCGAATGTTCGGTTTCCTAATTAGAAAAGTGTTACTGCACAGCTGGTTGATGAAACTGTAAAATGAATGGGACCAGGACAGAAGAAGAGGACCCTGCTGGCAAACTACGCAAATCTGACGTTTTAAATGTGGTGGTAGAGGGACTCCGTCACCAAGTCCTGCTATACAGCGCATTGTATGAGTGCCTTGTCCCAACCCATATCAGAGCGCAGTTTTTCAACTTATCACGTAATCACGTAGAACACTGAGAGGTAAAATGGTGACCAATGCCGAAGGCATACTGAATTAATATATAGGCCACTTCACCAGTGAGGTAATAGAGAAAGTACAACTGTTGGTGAACCCGAATCCCTACATGATGATGATCATGATGACAGCAACGTTCCGTGTGCTCAGCACAATGCTTAAAAAGAAAACCCCATAGTCTGCACCAACTACCATGGAATAAGTTCCCGCAATATTGCATATAACATCTCCAAATCGTTCGATACTGAAGTCGATACCAAATAGGGGTACCCTTGAATAAATTATAAAAGCTACAGAACTAATGAACGAAATACACATTTCAAGCTGGATAAGGAGTATAACGACAGCCTTTACTTGATATGACTGCATTTGTATGTATATATATGTGTGTGTTAATGTATATGGGTACCTACTGTCACCTACAGTCAGTACCTTTAAGCGCAAAAGGTTTGATCACCATGTCGTCCAGTGAGTATAGCAGTTATAGGTTTGTTTGGGTTATTGATTTTTGTGGAAGGTGGGACGACTCCAACTGACCGGGCAGTGCTGTTCTGCTTCCCTATCTTTCATTAATATTCCTCTCATCTCTATCTCATCTAACTTTCATGAGAATTTCGTTCATGGTGGGGTAGAAACATATGGCAAGTTGTTGTTAACTCGGCTCTAATCGCAAATTAATTATATCTTAAAATATTTATCACTTCCTGAAAACTAACATGTTGATTTTCAATGTTGTCCATTTCATTGAATATATATTGAAGTATAAAAAATATTCTTTGATTATTATTTTGTTACAAATTGGTGGTGATAAAGTCCATTATTTAATCCATGAGGGGCTGCAGCAAAATAAAAAATTCAGCTATTTGAAATATTTTTTTAACTTTAAACCCAATTGTATATTATTTCCAGAACCCAAGGGTACCCTATAAGCAAAAAAAAATTTCGTTTTCCAAAATCCTACAGTGGCCTTCCCCCTTAAAATAAGTGACGTACGACTAATGCTATCCTACCGACTCAAAGAAAGATTACATTTATCTACATGAACTATACATTAGGCATTCTACTAAGGCTTCGAGATGTGTTTGTATTTGCCCCGAAGGCCCAGGAGTTTAGCCGATATATGTATAAGGAATAGAATTTTTTAAGATTGTGAGAAAACCCTTCATTTCTGTAGGAGTCTTAATTGATACGAAGTTTAAATTTTCTATGTCAACAAGGGTTCATTAAAAGACTTTGAAGTTACCTCTAACTTTAATCTGCTTAATTATAACCTTATCTACGACGCTGCAGTAAAGGAATGGGAAAATGACCTGCATATGTTTATGTAGAAGAAAGTGTGGTCTCTACTTTGCTTGGATATCTTTAATGAAGATTCTTTACAAACTAGAGAAGTGCTGGGCATTTTCAATATAATGCCTCAACTCCCAAAATTAACCCAAGACTAGCTTTAAATAGAAAATAAGATTTTTGGGGAAATGGCCCCATGGCTCTTTACATATGTACGGACTCGTTTGCCGAAATTTTCCAGACTATTCTGCCAAAATGTGGTTGAATTTCATTGATGCGGCGTTGAGCCTCCAGGTTTAAAGCACGTGTTGTTGTCAGCTTGTTGTAATACACCTGTAATTTTATATAACCCTATAAAAGGAAATTTAATAGTGTTGAGTCACATGATCTAGGAGGCCAATTCTGATCACTAAAACAGGAGAATACACGATTTGGAAATGTCTCATCAGTGTTTCGCGGCCTGTATGACATGTGACACCGTCTTGTTGTAACCACATATCGGCCACATCAATGTCATACAATATCGGCAAAAAGAACTGGGTTATCATGTCAGTCAGTCACTGTCAGAACAGCCTTGTTTGCGAAAAAAGATGGACTAATTATGCCTCCAGTCCGAAATTCACACCAAACAGTGGCAATTGTGGATACAATTGTTTTTCGACAAACACATGTGGGTTCTCAAAACCCTAAAATCGACTATTTTGGCGATTAACAAATCCATCAATGTTAAAACGTGCTTCGTCGGCAATTATTTTTTTATGCTCAATAACCCATTCAACAAACCCTCTTCGCTGTACATGATCGTTAGGCTTCAGTTGTTGTGTTAATTGAATTTTGTAAGCATGGAGCGCTTCTTTAAATTTGCAGATCTTGTCCTCGACGCCGATAGTGCCATTTGAACGACTTGTTTTGAGGCGGCCAGTGTGTTTGGCGTCTCCAACGAATTCCATCAACAATTAATCTCTTCACAATTTACGAAGTTAAGACACTTTTCCGACTATATTTTCTATGCCGCGGCCGTCAAGCTTTCATTATTTTTGAAATATTGCTCAATAATGGAGACCGTTGTTCTATCGTGTAACGCTCCATTTTTACTAAGCCCAAACTGAAAATGTTTAGATATTGCCTTAATTTTGGAACACCTTGTAGTTTCGTAATATCTATACACTTAGAGCACAAGACGGGGAAATGAAGGGCATGTGTGTGTAGCTAATAATATATGAGCGAACAAGAACAGAATCATAAATACACTATCTTGGAATAAGAGTATCATCATTAAGCGACCATTATGCCATAAAATATCACAAAACATTAGGCAATTATGTGGTAAATATTGAACCTGCATGAGCACATACATTAATATGTACATAACTTATGTATGTACTATAAGAGTATATTTGAAATTCCATGAAACCCTGCGGTATTTATACGAACACACAAAAGTATTTATTTGCAAAATGACACCTGCTTTCCTGCTACAAACATCAATAAATACTAAAGTAGCGTCATTAGATTTTGTTAAGGATGTGAAACCAACGGTTTAATGTTTTCCTTTAGCGATTTGTTAGAGGAAGCTTAATTCTCATTGCGTGTAGTCTAAGGAGCATAAATAGCATACTCGCTTATTCTGCGTCATTAGCTTAGGGTTGGAAAATCTGAAAGGGAAATTTCTAAGAGGATGTTATCTGAGATGTAAATAATGCGATAACATTAATGGTATCTGGAAAGTGGTGCAAGGGCCCATTCTTCGAATAATCGAATCGCATATTTTTTAATGCTCCTATTAATAAACGAAGAATTCCATAAAAAATGCATTTTTCAATCAGCCTTACAACTTTTCTTTTAGAAATCTTAGAGAGAATGCTCTGCACCTATATGTATGAATAGATAACTTCGAACAGCTTCTTGGGTAACCAAAATGCCTACTATAAAAACAAATCTGTCTCCACGATAATGTGACGAAGATTGAGAAGGTCTTTGCCCTAAAAAAGTATATACTGGGAGTTTTCCTCTATATTTATCGAGCTTTTAAGGAGTAAAGCCACTCTAGAGGTTGAACAATAGGCTAATTTTTATTAATTTATTGCAGGAATATGGAAATGGAATAGATTTTAACCATTTTTTTAAACATATATTGCAAAAAAATATTCTTTATTTATTATTTTGTTACAAAGTGGCGTTGATAAAGTTCATTATTAAATTCATGTTTTTATTTGAAAAGCGTACACGGGAGGACTGATTTCTTCTAAAGGATGAGACCTAGAACAGAAAATCAAAAAGTTTTATGATTTACAAACTATAGCCTTTGGAAGTACGTACTCTTTCTTTTTTTTAAGATTGATTTTTGACTAAAAATATGCACTAAATAAAAATATTAAAAAAAAGGTTTACATTTAATCAAAAAACGGCCACCTACTTCCAAAAAAAATGTGTTTGTGAAGATACCATCAAAATTGCTTATAAATCGATTCAATGGGGTCCGAATAATCTGTCCTCCCAGTTTGAAAAATGTGATTTGAGAAAAACGCTTTGTACTCAGCGCACGTTCTGCAGCAAAATAAAATGTTCAACTGTTTGAAAATTGTTTCACTATAAAACCAATTGCATATCATTTCTAGAACAAAGGTACCCTGTGAGCAAAAAAAAAAAATAGCGTTTTCCAAAATCCTATAGTGGCTTTACCCCTTAATAATGTCTTACCCAAGATCTCCACAAAAAACTAATATTGTCGAGCACTTAGTAAAGCTTTTGTCAGGTTAGGTCAGTTTGGGTTACACTGGTCAACTGATGCGCCTCACATAGACCTTTTTCTCTTCCCGAAGTTCAAGAGAGCTTTACTATTGAAATATGAAGCCTTTTCGAGTCCTTTGAGCTGCGGAGTCCAAGAAATCTAATACGAGTTCTAGTAAATGACGGGCAGAAACAGAGGAGATATTTTAACGTCTTTGTCATGCCTTCTTCCCTGCACTTCCTACATGTGTGACTGCTACTAATGCACAATACTAAATGCCATTCTGCTTGCATGGGATGTCTGTAGGTTGTTATAGCTCACCATAAAGCTAATAATTATCCCACAGTCCTTACGTGATTACACATGTTATTGGTGGATTTGCATATCGTTAAGGCGTACCTTTACATCCTGATTCGACACCCCGCCTTTTCGGAAATTCCATTATAAAGAGTTTTTAGCGACTTTTTCCTATACAACCGTTTACTCTCGGCCTGTGTTGAGATTTTTGCCTTAATTGCCAGCGTGGCTATTGATATATATTGATATTTTTATATATAATAGTTTTCAGCTTTGCTGGCTATCTCAGCAGCTTTCCCTATTGTGAAGAGTTCCGCTTAGAAAATACTGCAGTAGTCTGGAAGCTTGAAGGGTTGTCTGAGGCCTAACTCAGCGTAATGGATACTGGAAGTGGGCACCGATATTTTTGACCCATCCGTGTAGATATTGTCCACTGGCGGGTCGTAACTCCTTGCGCCTTCCGCCCTTTCGAAATATTGCGTGAACCATTCTATCCCTGATGAAGCGTGGCCATATGTGATTTATTTGATCTTTTATCCCCTGCATATCGAGCTGCGTACGAAGGTTCTAGAGGAGAATTCACATAAAGCCCTCAATCACATTGCGAACTTCATTGTCGTGCTCTCCACTGTAATGTCGATTGGTGATAGGTCAAGTATCCTTTTAAGGGCTGCCGTTGGTGTGATTCTTAACTCTTCTATCATGCACAGTATAGCGAGCCGCTGTGAACGTTCCAATGATTTTTTACACGATATTTTCCTGGCAGCGGTGCACCCCATCAGTGCGCCGTAATTTGGCGTTCTACGATCTTTAGAGCGCTTTCTTTTATGTTACTATAGCTATATCGTCCACTTTAGCAATTATTTTGGGTGTTGTCTCCTCGAGTTTACCCAGTTCTTTCGTTACTAGTAGCCACAGGAGTGGTAACAGTACACAACGCTTAGGAGTTCCTCCACGCACTAGCCTGTGCAGTCTGGCTTCGTTCCACTTCTCGTTAATCTTCCTGCAGCTCAGCAGATTTTGTATGCGTTTATTAAAACAGTGGAACATAATCTACCTGGGCTGCTTCTAAAATCTCCGCTCTTGTCTCATAGGAGACATTATAAAATACTACACTTATGTCCAGAAAGACCGCTAAGCGTATTTTCTATGCTCCAGAGTTCCATTTATTTTCGCTATTTCGCGATCGTTCATATGAGCATGCCCCGTCTTTGATAAGATGGCCGACGATAGCTTTCCCTTAATGTAGCCATCCAGAATCTTTTCAAGCTTTTTCACAAAGAATTAGGTTAGACTTCGGTATGAATACAACCCTCACCTCTCTCCAAAAAACTGGCGAGGATTTAAACGTTTTGAAGTCATCGAAGTAGAAGTAGAAGTCAATGCTGTTTTTAAACCCCAAAAATGTGTGTTGACTAAGTCTTCAAATGAATCCTCACTGCTTTGTTTCAAAAGTTAATAGCCATTTTTGCCGTTTGCGTAGCACTCGAAGACAGTACCACTGGCAATCAATATGACCAAGGAATTTCCTGTTTACTGCAGCGTATTTCAATCATAAGCTGATTCCTTGTTACTCAATTCAACAATGTTAACTCATCCTATAGTAATTTAATCTGACAGCCAAACTGTCTTTGAATTTGACGCTACCGCTCAGTATTCGAGTGGTTTGTTGTAGTCGATCAATGACTATGAGTATTTCCATCGGTTCTACTATTTGAGGCGTGGGCTAGCTCATCCGTATTTTTATTACCTTATGCATTCATGTAACCTGGGTCCAAAATGATATTTGCTATGTTTTCTAATATAACTCTGCTTAATGCCTCAATGCATCTTCTCATACGTTTATAGTTTGTGTTAATAAAATATTTAAATTGAAATTGAACTGTTTGCTTCTTATAATTCTGGTTTTCCATGGGACACCACTTGTGATATACATACAATACATTAAAGTCCAAATGCTGCTATCACTTATTTTAATCATAATATTTTCACAGCTATTTATACATACATATATTTGTATATTACAATCATTATATTTACCGTTAGCCGAAGGCATGTGTTAATTGCAAATTTTGTACACATTTTGTAATATTTGCTAAATAACACTACGACGCTCAGTACTCGTTTACAAACATGTGTATACATATATACATAAACATATACATATGTATATATATATTTATATATTTCGAGTATATATACTATATAACAGCAAATAAATATTTTAATGTGGCAAAACATATTTGCTCAAGACTGACATTATATGCATTAATTATTTGCAGTGTTAGCATTTTGTTGTCAAAACCATAAAATACCAAATGCCAAGATTGTTAGACTGTTTGTTTGCAGATTTAACATAACTGCATATGTACTTACTTGTGCATACACACTTGAAATTGTTATATAATTCGGTTAAGAATTTGCGCAAGTTAAATACGCATTCAAGCGAACAAATGTGCAACTGTTTGGATTCTGCATTAATAAATTTAGAGTTATATATTTATGCGAGAATATATACTTATGTTTGTGAGTATATATAATATGTATACGAGTACTCAATGAAACCACACTTAAGTCGTTGAACGAAATTTTTCCGCCCAAATAGGGTGTCCGCTTAAGGTAATGGGTTACTATTTCTGTATTAAAAATATTTAAATCAATAAAATGCTCACCAATTTCATCATTTAAATAAATAAATGTCATATTATATTAATAAAACCAAGATTTTTTAGTATAATTTCAAAGGAATACTTAAATACATACAGTGGCTACTAAAGTCTATATACGAACCCTTTTTTAGAATTTAGCGTCCACAGGAAGAGTAATGATCGAATCTGGTAGCAAAACTCTCACTTATTTATATTAAATATATATATATATATATATATATATATAAATGAATTGCTGTTCGTTAGCCTCTCTAAAACTCGAGAACGGCTGAATGGAGTTTATCTTGTCTTGGTATTGAAATATTCATGAAGTTGTAAAAGGTGAAAAAAATTCGAATAATTGTCAAGAAACTCCTAAACACAGCTCTTTTCTATCTTATGTATAAAAATCTTATGTCCGCTTGGAAAAATCCAGAAAATTCCAAAAATCTCCAAAAGCTACCGACCGATTGCCTTGAAATTTCGTCAGATTGTTTCTAGGATTCCCGGAAAGATTTACAAAAAAAAATGTCGGGAAGTGAACCGGGGTCTAACCTATTCGAAAAAATCTCTTATTTACCTGTGGAATGGGTGTTCTCCAAAACTTACCGGTCGAATGACTTGAAATTTCGTCAAATTATTTTTATGATTCCTGCGAAGGTTTCTTACGGAAAGTGGACCGGGGACTGACCTATTCGAAGAAATCATATTTATGGTTCGATTTACTTGAAATTCGGTACATAAGTGGCCATTTCTTTAGATTAACCGGAAGACAACTCTTCTCTTCGGGAAGTTGTAAAACCAAAAGTTCCCATTAATTCCAAAAAGTCCCATTAATAATTTTTCATACATTCAATAAGTATATGCGACAAAGAAGCGTTGCAGGGTACAGGTAGTTGTACATAAAAGTCTCATAAAGAGATTTTCAATAAGAAAATTTAAGCGTTACAAGCTTCAATAATGCATTGAAATATTAAAATTCACTATAAAAACGGACAAAACATGACAGAGACGGTTCGTAAAACTAAAATATTTTTCGGTCGTCATGCAGCACCTTGTCGGACCGCAATACAGAAATTTGGGACATGTTAGTGATGTGAAGGATAAAATACGTGCACGTCGCTTATGAATAACTGAGAATTTTTCTGCTGTAGCCCAAAGTGTTTAAGAAAACCTAGGTTTATCCATTACTCGTCGGAGCGGTATATGGACCGGTGGGATTCTTAATTTTTCGAAAATAGGGCGCTTCGTGTCACACATGCAAAGAAAGCATCACTTTTTTAATGATAAAGTTTCCTGACCATGTTAGCTCTCGAAGAGGTGCTCGCAATCGGCCACCGAGATCTTATGATTTAACACCCTGCAACTACTTCCTTTGAGGCCAGGTGTAAGATTAGATATACGCCAACAAGCCAACGTATATTTAAGACCTCAAAGATGGAATACGTGAAGCTATTGAGGGTATACAGTAGCCACTTTGCGTTTTGGTAAAGGAAAATTACACAAACAGGATACGGCCCTGTAAGCGTAGCCGTGGCTAGAGCTTATTTTCCTCTTTATATTGAAAAAAAAAAAACTTCCGATCATTTATCTCAAAAGATGCAATTTTTTTGTTAAACATCAAAAAAACACCTCTTATTGGGAAACCCTGTACATAAGTGAAAAAAAAAATCTGAATTTTTTCTAAATAGCAAACTTAAAATTATTTGGATATTTGGTATTACTTTGGGATTCTATTCTTCTTCTGATGCATTGAATTACAGAAGTTATCCATCCGGAAGTCTGTAAAATTGGCATTTTGTTGCTCCCCATTTCCGGGTATTGGCGAACATACATCGGTCAATGGATCATTTTGCAAATGAACATGCATATTGATGGTTAATTGCAGAGTTTGTATATATGTCGCCACAACATTAAGTAATTTAGTCAAGTATTGATCTCGTCCACTGGTGTTGATCGAACATTGAAAGGCAGTATTGTAGTGTAAAAATTTTCGATAACTTTTCCAGATATAAGGATCTTTACAATCAAATGTAAGATTTATATACAATATTAATCTTTCTACTTATTTGTAAGTTTTCATGAAACTCAAGTTTAAGCCGCAGCCGCAAAATAATAAAAATGAGCAGAAACATAAATACCTACAGACGATCTACGCTTAAAGCCAAATCATACTTTTCTTTCCCGTAAAGAAAGTGTTATTTATAATTCGAGCAAATCGAACTTGTTTCCAAGTCCTTTGTCCATTTCCTGGGAACAAAATATTTCATTGAACAATCTCATCCAAAAATTTAAATAAAACGAACCATGCAAACTTACAATTAAAATAAAAACTATCCCCTTCTCCTGTAAAAAGAGACTTCCAACAAAAAGAGTTAGTAATATGAATTTAACACAAAAATCGAACCTAAAATACGATTCTCTACATAGGTCAGTCCGTGGCTCACTTCCCCGAAAGAAGAGTAAATACGCCTTTATATTTATTATCCCGGAAACAATCTGACAAAAAGAACACCGGATCTTTGCAAACGGACGTGATATTTTTATATATAAGATATTTCAAATTACGAGTTCTAAACCTGAAAATTATAAGTTCGCCTTGTCGTATGAGTTTATTTTTGCATATGCCTCCTGTTACCTAAATGTTGCTCATACGGCATGATAAACATTTTATATTTCGGTTAAGAATTCTTGAATTTCACTGTAAGAAAAATAGTTTTCTGATCTAATTATGCTTTAGATTAGTATTCAACGGATATGAAACACATGGCAAATTTATATGTACCTATGTCAATATTTTGCTTAAGTACTCAAAAGATAGTGGAGCCACTCCGAAATACTCGGTTTAAGGGTTCGCTAAAGTCAATTTGCACCGTTTGCTCATCAAAGGAGCGGCTGCAAACGGATATAATGTGAAAGATTAAAGCCCACTGTCAACAAACTGATGTTACATTGACAGGCTGACCTGGTAAATCAAGCATTGGCAAATATTCACCCGAGAAAAGAGGATCGACACACTCCACTCCTTCGTCGATTTTAAAACAGCCTTGAGCTGCACAATAATAAGTTGCTTCTACGCAGTTATGACTGAATTTTATATCCCAGCAAAACTTATTCGGCTGCTTAACTGACGTTAAGCAACACCAAAAGCACCATCAGGATCAGTGCCATCGCATCCAAACCATTCGATATTAAAGATAAGGTGAATCCTTTTCCTGTGACTTCTTTAATTTATTGCTGGAGATAATAATACGAGTTGCAGAGCTGAATAAAGAGCGTACAGCTGCGCAACACCTCTCTCTCGAAAACTCTTAGCGCCGAGCCATCAGATGTTGACATCGTCTATACCTCCGCATCATAAAGGGTGGTTAAATTGTAAGGGCCGATGTTGAATGTGAACCACACCTAAACGCCAAGTTTTTTCCGAATTTAATTTGACATTTCTCTATTTCCAAAATGAGGCCGGTCAGGCAGTTACTGTGAATGGTGTTCGCTATCGTGAGATGATAACGAATTTTTTATGGCCACAATTGGATGATATGGATGTGGACGATATGTGGTTTCAGCAGGACGGTGCCACTTGCCACACAGCTAACGAAACAATGGCTCTTTTGCGCAACAAATTCAATGGCCGTGTTATCTCACGTAATGGCGATGTCAATTGGCCCCCAAGATCATGTGATTTGACACCGTTGGACTTTTTTCTCTGGGGTTATTTGAAAGAAAAGGTGTACGTCGATAAGCCAGCAACAATTCAAGAGCTAAAGGATGAGATAATTCGGCACATTAACGGCATAGAAACTCCTTTATGCCTCAGCGTCATCGAAAATTTGGACCATCGTATGGAGGTGTGCCGCCGAGGTCGCGGCGCTCATTTGGCCGATATTTTGTTACATACATAATTGAGTAATACCAATATATCATAATAAAATAAAATTTCAATAATTTCCTAAATAGTTTGTGTTTTATTCAAAATCAACATCGGCCCTTAAAAATTTAACCACCCTTTACATGTTCGTTCGTCGAAAGAGAACTTTTGACTACTAAGTCTAAAGTAGCACCTGATGCTGGTGTTAATGCACGTGTCTAGAAAGACGAAATTATCTACGACTACAAAGTTATGATTGTCACTGAGTGCAGAGAGCAATGACTTATAAGTTAATTATTTAAGTAGACAAGAAAACCGCATTTGAACTGAATCATTTTTAAAATTCGATGAACAGGTGGTGCTACATGCATAAAATGTTCAATCTCAACTCAATTTTATAGAGAAACAGTGTTTGATTATATTAAGATAACTTTTATTTACATACAATGCAAATACATCAAAGGACGGTATGAATCGTAATTTCTAAAAAAAACGAATTATCGAGCAAAAAGTTCATCCAATTTAATTTTTGTATACTCCCATGCATTCCTTCTGACTTAATAGTATCTTTCTATATTCTTTCAGATATCCCAAACCAGGCACACAAAATCCTATTGCAAAATTACGCGTCGCCGATATACAGAATCCGGAAGATATTAAAATAAGGGAGCTACAACCACCACAAGTATTGCAAAATGAGTAAGTATTTTATCATACACGAATGCACTGCCTTCAAAAAGTATCCTAGTTAAGTAGGGTGTTCCTTCAAGAAGCAAGGAATGAATTTTTTAAAGCTCAGTACTGTCAAAATTCGAAGTCGCCACAACTAGACGGCATTGTTAAAGGATGAGTTGACCTGAAATTAATCCATTATTTCTGCTTTAGTAATCTATATCTCGCATTCTATTAGTCCTATTGGCTTGGAACTTCCTAAAAAAGACTGGATACACAAATACGATGTATGGTTGAATTTCCTTGTGAATCGCGGCTGAATCGTTAGCAAGTCGACCCATTGAAGATGCGGATGGTGCCCAGAAGTGTTCAGCTTTTGACTAACATGAGGGAAATGTATTTCATCAGAACAACGACAGACCACACACATCGATAGTGACTTTCCAGAAGCTCAGAAAGCTTTATTGGGAGGTTTTTTTTGCATCCACCTTATAGTCCAGACCTCGCACCAAATGATTACAGCTGTTCCTGTCTATGGCGAATGACTTAGCTGGTAAAGAATTGGCCTGTGAAAATCGATTTTCCAAATTTTATGACAACAGGAACAAAGGTTTCTACAAGAGAGGCAAAACGGTGCATATTTGACATAAATAAAGAAATAAAGCTTGCAATTTAAAGCAAAAAATAATGGATTTCATTTTATTAGACCTAATATCTTCTTCTTCTTCTTTATTGGCGTTGGCACCGCTTACGCGATTATAGCCGAAGCAATTACAGCGCGCCATTCATCTTTTCTTTTCGCAGTTTGGCGCCAGTTGGAAATGCCAAGTGCACCCAGGTCACTCTCTACTTGATCTTTCCAACGGAGTGGAGGTCTTCCTCTTCCTCTGCTTCCACCAGCGGGTACTGCATCAAATATTTTCAAAGCTGGAGTGTTTTCATCCATTCGGACGACATGGCCTAGCCAGCGTAGCCGCTGTCTCTTCATTCGCTTAACTATGTCAATATCGTCGTATAGCTCGTACAGCTCATCGTTCCATCGTCTGCGGTATTCGCCGTTGCTAATGCGCAAAGGACCATAAATCGTTCGCAGAACTTTCCTCTCGAAGACTCCTAGAGCCGACTCATCAGATGTTGACATCGTCCACGCTTCTGCGCCATATATTAGGACCGGTATAATGAGCGACCTGTAGAGCTTGATTTTCGTTCGTCGAGAGAGGGCTTTACTTTTCAATTGCCTACTCAGCCCAAAGTAGCACCTGTTGGCAAGAGTGATTCTGCGTTGGATTTCAAGGCTGACATTGTTGTTGGTATTAATGCTGGTTCCTAGATAGACGAAATTATCTACGACCTCGAAGTTATGACTGTCAACAGTGACGTGGGAGCCTAGTCGCGAATGCGATGACTGTTTGTTTGATGACAGGAGATATTTCGTCTTGCCCTCATTCACTACCAGACCCAATATATGGTCCCAGAATGCCAGAGAATATGTGGAGCTCAACAAATTTTTTTTTTGTACTGTTATTCGCTAGAGCCTTGTAAGAAACAAATTTCACAATGCCCGAAGTCTTGAGCTCCCAGAATAGCGTAGTGTGTCCAAAGAATCTCAAGGAAAGAAATAATGTCTTTAAAAGTCCAAACAAGCCGAATCGGACCGAATACACATTCTAACAAAGTTCATATCTAATACACACATATACTACAATATACAAAAGAAATCAGTGCACTCATTCGTTAGAAGTCCAGTCACATGTTCTATTAATTTATTAATCAAGATTTGTGCATACCCCGCACCAGAAGTGTGCATAACTAAGGAAAAATCAAAATAAATTGTATAGTAGCTCACACATTCCACCGACAAGTTCTTCTTCTTCTTCTTTACAAGTATAAATACATTGTTTACTAATATGCCCATATACTCTCATTTATTTCTTTTCATGCTTTTATCTTAAACTATGACTAATATGTCCTTACGCAGAGATCACTACTTCAGCAGTGCCAGTTGGGTGAGTGAAACGGAAATCTGCGTTGTTTGGTTAAATCGCCCGCAAAACATTTCAGTGGTGAGCATTTGCCACAGTCCATTGTTTATGTGCGTTGAGGTGAGTATAATCAATGAAATACATACATAAGTACATTAACTATTTATATTTACGATGAAAAAGAGTGAGAGAGTGACAGTGCGTGTATACAAAAGCATCACTAGCATACGCGTTAAGTGTTCTCCAGGGAAAAATGTCCAGTGCATGGTTGAAATTCAGTAATCTAAAAAAAAATAAGAATTTCTTCCTCAAAGTGAAAAAACGTGATTCAGAAGACGAACATATTTAGCGTTGGTGAACTTTTACATATTCTCAGACTGTTCCAGCGTTCATATAGATCTCGGAATATAGACTAATGTGATGTCCTAGGTATTAATGTCGTATAATGCTTATGACTGGCCAGTGGCAGAGGTATTTATCGACAGACTCTTCCTCTTCTTCGTCTCTGCGGCTTCGACAAAAATCATTGGAAAAGTACCCCAGTCTCCTGCCGTGAGATCCCATTAAACAGTGTCCAGTTAATATACCATTAATGGTGAATCGGTCTAGGAGGACTCGATTTTTTGATCTGTTAGCGTCTAACTCAGGCCAAAGCTGTTTAGTCACGTTGAAGATTCTTTCGCTAAGCCATCTGGTGTTGACAGATTTAGCCTCAATTTTATCATAGACAAGGGTACGCCGGTGGCACTTATTCATCATACAGTTGCCTGGGCTGTCCCTGTGCCCGGGCACCCAGACTACGGTTCTGTTGGTTCTAGCTGAAAGCTTGCTTGGAGGGTTTCTTTATTCCAACACCACTTTTGATGTGGTGTAATTGCATTGGAAGAGATCTGATGGGAGCTTGGATATCCGAGTATATACTGATTGATTGGTTTGTAACCAGAGATCCCAGCAAACGTTCAGCGGCTACAGTGATTGCAATAAGTTTTGCTTTCAAGACCATGACCATAAAGACCATACCAGACTACTCGGTATCCTTAAATTAAAATTTGGTGAGATCGCGTTCCCACTCTGATCCGAACTATTTGCATTCTTGTGGGGAAGAGATTGTCAAAACAATAAGTAGTGATGGCGTAATCAAACTACGCTAGAAACTGTGTCAAGGCTGAGCTAGGCTCGATTGAAGTTTACCGTACAAATTCAGGTTCAGAAATTTAAGAAGAGTTTCGAGGGCTTTTGATGGAGTCGACGGCAGAGGCCCTTTAATGAAAAGAGCTGTTGACCGCTAAACTCTATCCGGTTTGCTCCTGAAAGTGTTTTTTAGCTACCAGACCGCCGTATAAATCCAATTAACATTAAACGGTTTTAGACTCCCTCTTTTGCCAATGGATGCTTTTCGTGAGTGTAGTGATAGCTTAAGATTAGCTCGAGATATTTGACTTCGATAGAGAGAGTGATTTCCATGCCTTTTTTTATTGAGTAGTTTAAAGGATAGTGAAAAGAATCATTTCGGTTTCCCCCAAAATACCCTGTATTAGCTTCCTGGTAAGTTTAAGTTTCTCCTGTCGCTCTTAGGGCAATATCGTCGGCGTATAGTTTACTTGTATGTTAATTGGTCTGATATCAAGGATGACTTCCGGAGCCTTTGTTGAGATAGTTTTCTAGAGTCATATACCAAGTTGACAGGTACGTTGCACCTGTTCCAAAGGTTTAAGCCGTAGAGCTCCATTAGTTTGTATGAGGCTTGAGTAAGACCAACTATAAGCATGACCCCTACTTTACCGAAACAATTATTTTTACCTTGGCACATAATGTATTAGTCAGACACATCGACACTGTCCAAAATTATGGACCGTTTGTTTTAGATGAATTCCACTGATATAATAATTCTGTTGCCCAGTTTTCATAGCATATACATCTTACTTTTTGACAAAAGTGATTTCAAGCACGATTTTCTGATTAGGAATATCACCGAATAACTGATTTTAAATCGTTGTTTTTTTCCTCATACGAGTCTCTTAGTTCTTTGCATAACTTGTTTTCCTGCGTCGGAGATGCAACCGTTATGAAGTTGGCTCATATTTCCTAACGGGTCATATTCGTATAGTTCTGGAGCGAGAGTGTGCGTTCGTGCTAGTTTTAGTGTCACTTCATGTTAAGTGTAATTTATCAAAATATAATGCTACTTAAACTTATCCTGGCGATTTATTTTTATTTATTATACGCATTTCTGTTGCACACCATGCCAATCGGTATGGCAAAACGCCATGTTCGTGACCACCAACAGACACATCGGGTGAGCGGCGATGGACGTGGTTGGGTGGACACAATTTCGGTACCATTGTTTGCAGAGAATGCAACTTCCTATGTTGCCATATCGCCATTGCGTGACGGCGCTTCCGGTGAGTTTGAAAACGCCATCCATATTGCCACGACACACAACATCCGTTTTGTTTTCATAATTTTTACACTTTTGCCACACTAAGCACAAACAAAAGCGAAAAATTAAGCAAACATTTTTGATTTATTCACCCGCCATCAGGTTACTTCCGGCACATTGTGCACGTGCATGTGTCCAAGAAGCGTGTACTACCACTAACGCATGGCCAGTATGAGGTAAATGAGTTGCTGCATTGGGACCAGCTTAATAATTGGATGTAAGTATGCTATTAAGTACTTAATTTAATTTGGTAGAATTACTACCCTCACAGTGAGGTTTTCATACGCACACACAGCTACACACACAGAATTTCCTAACATTCGCTTCTTCCCACAGTTACTTCCTCGGCACACCGGAGCGCTTGCCGGGGCAACAGCACCTCTATCGTGTCTCCGCTTTGCCACCACGTCACGGCTCACCACACCAACTACCCGACTGCCTGACGTGTCCCGCACAATTGCGTAGCAGCCATCAGGGCACTGAGGGTCACACAAAACCACCACCAAAACTGGTCACCGCCTGGGATGACGATTGGGAGGATTCTGAAGAGCGTCAAACATTACCACCGCCCACTTTGACGCCCGAACATAAACACGCTAAAGTGCCGCACGCACACCCCGAACCGAATGAATGTCTCTATCATACCGCCAAATTCCCGTTAGCGCTGCAAGCACGTTATGTGCTAATCGAATGTTTGGGCCCGATGGTGCCTACAACCAGTATTTATGCACTAACCAACATCTATAGCGATGAGCATGGCAAGAAGTCGCTACCAAAGAAAGCTGAAGCGCTGGAACTTCTAGTGACTGTACAGAATAATACGCGTTTGAAAGATAAGATGCTTCGTACCGCATTGCCGCAAGTCAAGACGTTCCCCGTTATGATATCCGGTGGTTATCATGCACAAGTACGTCTCTACTTGCCGCCAGTGCTGCGCGAAGATGAAATTACTCGCTATCCCACCATATTGCATGTCTACTCGGGTCCGGGTACTCAACTTGTTACGGAGAAATGGCACATCGACTGGAATACTTACTTATCGGGCACGAAAGATTATATCGTTGTTGAAATTGATGGCCGTGGCTCATCCGGTCAGGGTTATCAGCTGTTGCACGAGATCTATAAGCGTCTCGGTTCGGTTGAGGTGTCCGATCAACTGGAGGTGAGCGAATATTTGCGTGACAATTTGCACTTTATCGATGGTCGACGTATGGGTGTGTGGGGTTGGAGCTATGGCGGTTATACGGCAGCATTGGCCTTAGCCGGCACCCAATCGATCTTCCAGTGTGGCATCAGTGTGTCGCCGGTGACAAACTGGAAGCTTTACGGTGAGTGAAAAGTATATAAAACGAAAGTTTTTTCCCAATTGTTGTATGTACATACACGTATATAGAAAATTAGAACATTTTCGGAACATTTAGGTGTACATCCAGACGACACGACTTTACCTGGAAGTTGTCCCTTAATTCGCTGAACTCTGTCAATATTCTCGTGCGTCTCACAGAGCTTATTTTTCAATGTCTACTGATTATCTACAGCGGTTTGGCGCACCGCTCCTTCGAAGAGTCCCAAGGTCGGATGTTTTTGATTCTGTGCCAAAAAATATGATAGAGTGTGGTCTCCCTTTATCATTTGCCTACTCAGTACTCAGTCCAAAGTGATTGTTGCAAAAGAGGCTGTTTAATAACAGGAGATATTTTGAGTTGTCCTCGTTCACTTGAATACTTATTCGTCTCCCTTCCTTATACATACTGTAGAAAGTAGAACTTACGACGAGATTGTTGAGGCCAACGACACTATAGAGTACGCAAATCAAAAACACTAGATATGTGTCCTCCAGCAGTAACAACATGGTCGATCTGGTTAGTAATCTTTCAGTTCGGTGACACCAAGTGCTAGACTGTCAGCCGATTTTGGCATTGTGATGGTGGTCTCGCTTGTTTGAGCGTCCTCAGCTCTCATAGAAAGATTCCTTGGTTACAGCGTGCTTCAGGATAAAAGTCACAAGGGCTTACCTTTGTTCGTTCTCGTCCCATCCAACGCTATTCCTGGATGACGATAATGTCACTCTCACATTTTAAAGACCATCGCACTTAAGCACCGAAACTTTCAATGAAATCAGAGTGCTGTAAACGTATTACAGTGATCGTCATCGAAATTGGAGGTTCTCATCCAACGATTTGTTTTATCTTTATTTTCCCTCGAAGCTGGTTTCCACGTGTCCAAGAGCCAACATAAGGTACAACCTCACCAAGCAGTATTAGTAGTAATATATTTGCATAGCAAGGAGCCACTTATTTCGAGCCCGACACCTACTCGCAGCCGCATTTCTGATGAACAGACGCTGCACTTAGACGTCAGCGAACTCCCAACCCGAAAATGCTAGAAGTAAAAAAAGGACTATTATTTCATTGAAAGAAATTTCTATTATAGAAAATTTGTGGGAAAAAGCTCTAAACGCTCCAGTACTACAAACTCATCACTTTTCTCTTCTCTCTTAGATTCTACCTACGCCGAACGCTATTTGAGCTTCCCAAATGTGACGGACAACTACAAAGGCTACGAAGAGGGCGATCTCTCTAAGTATGTGGATAATTTACGTGATCGGCAATTTCTGTTGGTGCACGGCACTGCCGATGATAATGTTCATGTGCAGCAATCTATGGTGTTGGCGCGCGCACTCACCAATAAAGGTGTACTCTACAAGCAACAAATCTATCCCGATGAGGGTCACAGTTTGGCGGGCGTGAAGAGACATCTGTATCGTTCGATGACAAGTTTCTTTGAGGATTGTTTTAAGAAATTGGTGAGTTTTAAGGTTTAATATTTTTTTTTTCAAATACTTTTTGTCATCTTTACATTTTCATACACAAAATTTTGCTTTATCAATAATATGCAAATTGAAATTTTGGCAAAACTTAAAAAAAAAAAACTCCCTTTAATAAGTAAAATCACTTACATTAAAACATTTATAATTCAATATATTTTTCTTCCTTTTTCTCTATACACTACACCACTATTGCAATTAAAAAACTTTACTATGGCTATCACTCTTTTTCTCTTTATATATCTATCTTCGTCTAACTTTCTTTTTAACTCTGTCTCTGTTCAAAACACTTTTGCACTAAAAAAAAAACAAAATTTTATATAATTTCATTTCCATTTTTTTTCTACTTTTAATTACACACAATAATGTTTTTAATAACTTCATTTTGATCTTAATAATATTAATATATATTCTTTTTTTGTAATTGCAATTCACTTTATGCTCCCCTTCTATCTTATAAAACCCTTGAATCCTCCAGCTTGAGCAACAACTGAGTAACCAAACTGATTCCGCGGATTTCCTAGACTTTCATAGTCTATATGTAAATATATAAACAGAAAATTAACGGATTTATATAAATGACACGGAGTGTACCAATAGCTTACACCGTGCACACGATCGTCGGGATCGTTTATGTGAAATTCATTATTTAAGGTATCCCAAAAGTGAATTTAATCCTGATAATGGTTGTTTATAAATGTCTCGTAATATTTGTATGTTTTGGTGTCAGTCGATGTTCGATGTTTTATTTTAAATATATATATTTTTGTGTACGTATGTTTAATTGTGTTTTTCTTTCTGATCTTAAATATACCTACCACTCTGTAGCAAATTTAGTAAGGCCTTGCCTATTGGAAGTGATGAGGTAAAACAGATCGATGCTCAAAAGGAAAGAGCAAACACAAATTCTTTTAAGCGAAAAAAGAAAACAAATATATTTGTTGTTGCAGAAAACCTATTGACACATGTTCGGGCGGGCGCATGGTGATAGTTAAAATTTTAGACGTGTTTTGTGCTCTGAGCACGAGCTCTGCCCAGTTCGCAGTATTATTACAAGCATATTTTGCATATATTTATATATGTATATGTATATTTTAAAAAATAAAAAAGTGACTAAGCATTTTAAATGTTAATATTAAAACCCGGAAGGCAACATAAAAAAAATAATAAGGAAAATTCTCTTGAAATAAAATATTGATAGGGTTATCTATTTCGTGGCTTCAAAACCATAGCACTATATATTGGCATTTGTCAAACTTACATGTCAAACCAAACATGTTTTGTTTTAGTTAAAATTCAGACATTTAGGAAAATTGATCGCTTGGTGCACGTAATCGTGCAACTACTCAAAAAAATTGTTAAAACTTTAAACAGACTGGATTGGTAACAGTGTAGCCGTATACCCGAATGTGTTTATTCCTCGACATTCTCAAGAGCTTTAAAGGGCTTTCTTACGGCACATTATAGTGTATTTCGCACTCCGACCTACATTAAGACCAGAAAGTTTCGAGAAATTGTTTTTTTTTTCGATATTCGCGGTTTGGTTCATCATGAATTCGTTCCAACGGGACAGACGGTCAGTAAAGAGTATTATTTGAGCGTTTTGAAAAAAAAAAAAGTCTTTAGTGACGGGACATATTTCTCAGTCAGGGGATCGTAAATGAGCAAAATTTTTGCATTTGGGGCTCCGAAAATCCCCAAAAATTTAAGCGAGGTCATTACGCCCAGAAGAAAATTTACTGTCTGGTGCGATCTGTGGCCCGGAGGAGTGATTAGACCTTACTCCTTTGAAAACAACAACGATGAGACTCAGTCAATTCGGAGCATTTTGGTAGTATGATAACCGACTTTTTTCGCCTGAAATTGAACAACACGTCTTGCATAATAAGTGGTTTCAACAAGATAGAGCCATATGCCGCACAACACTAGCGTTATGGCTTTATTGCGAGATAAATTTACCAGCCGCTTAATTTTTCATCTTGGCAATATCAATTGGCCATCGAGATCGTGCAATTTGGCACCGTTTGCATGTCCCTCGAAAGACCGTGCTTATGCAAATAATAAGTCAGCTCTTGAGCACTTGAAAGCCAACATTCCTCAAGTTACGGCTGAGATGGAACACAATATGTGCCAAAAAGAGGCCGTAAATAACCTCAAACGAATCGAAATTTGGAATTTCATAAAAAAAAATATTTTAAATGCATTTTATTTATGTTTAATTCCTAAGCTGCAAAATATATAACCCTGTCCTAAAATAACCCTGAGGCTGAAATAAGCAAAAGAACAAACACGTTAATAGTTCCCTTAATAGAAAGGGTATTTGGAAAGGAAATTAGGAGGCCTTAAGGTTTATTCATATACCATAAACCCTGCCTAGCTTTGCTTGATAGATGAAACTCTGATTACGGAGAGGAATATGACGCTGATATGCCACAATGAAAACCTAAAAATTAGACGATATTTTTTTTATTTTTGTTATTTAATAGCTTTGTGAAACATCAAATCTACCTATATGAAATGAATTGTAGTATTTTATTAACTTTTCTGAGATGTTTATATATCATGTATTGCATTAGAAATTGCTTTTGACGCCGTGTTAATTTTCAGCGATGAATTCAGGTTTTGACAGTTTCCACTTTATCTCTTCGTTTTTAAGGCCTTAACATTTGCTGCTGGGTACATGTGAGATTTGTTAAACAAAATTAGATTGTCTTTCTTGTATTAATACACTCATATGCATGTATGTATATAACATATACATATAGCTTTTGTGCGCATCAATGATTTTCTCGAGCCAGAAATAACGACTCAAAAAAAGTTGCATGAAATTTTGCTACCAAATTATAAATACAAAAGTATTTAAAATAAATTGTTGATAATAATATACGATAAGAGTACTTATTTTTAATTTTTTTTTTACTAAAATCCCTACCGTAAATTCATTCCCTGCGACTTTTAATTGTGCTTAAGAATATCAGAACTGTTGCAAGCCAGATTACTTTGATGTGCACAAAATGGAATATAATTAATAAATAACTATTTTTTGGGGAAAATTAAAATGGCTCCATATTTAATTGAAACAGACCTCACACATAACACATTAATATTTGGTAAATATTAGGTAAAATATATTAGTCTGGCTGAACAAAAATAAAAAACAAAAAAAATATATTAGGTAAAATAAGAAGTTCGTTCGGTTTTTATCTAACAGATGGCTTTATTATCCATAGTACTAGTGTTACGTGTCGCATCATGTCATACTATACGGTGCTGAAAACGTGTTTATTCGCGCTAAAAGTTTGTCTTTGACAGTTTTTCGATTGATTGACTCAGTACGTTGTGAGCGCTCGTCAAATGTGGACACTAGCAAAGAGAAAATTCGCTTTATTTTACAATTTTTCTTCGATCAAGGCGAAAAATCAGCCAAAGCGGCTGAAAAAATTAATTTAGTTTATGGGTCCAATATTGTAAACGAATATGTAGCACAAAAGTGGGTTGCTAGGTTCCGTGCCGGAAATTTTGATGTCAAAGATGCATCACGCGTCGGGAGGCCTGTCGTCGAAAATTGCGATAAAATCATGGAAATAGTGGAAACAGACCGTCACGTGAGCACTTATTTAATTGCTGAGGAACTAAAGATAAACCAAACGAACTTTTTACTTTACCTAATATAAATATGATTTTACCTTTAAAATAACAAAATAAGAAGCTGTTTCGATTACTAAATTCGTGAAACCAACAAACCAAAAAAGAGCTTTTAAAATCAAAGAAATCGCTTACCTATACATGAAAAAATCAGACATATTAGCCTTTTTCTTGCTACAACTTCACATTTTTAAGCGGATGTACTAATGCTGCCTGGCCTGATTTTATACAGATAGCCTTGAATACACCCTTTTCACTTGCTCTACAAGAATGTCTTCTGGAATTTATCTAACTGGAACAAAAACTACTTCACACGAAAGCCACTAATAATCCTAATCAAGCATAGCAGATAAAGAGTAGTCAATTTTCTTTTATAAATACGACGTATTGCTCAAGATATTTATTTCTCAACATAGTCTCCTTTTAGCTTTAGACACGTAGCCTAGCGTTTTTTTTTTCAATTTTTGTATTTCTTCCAAGTAATAGGTTTTTCCGAGACTCTGAAAGTAGATGTTTGTGATAACCTCTTCATTCGTCCGAATCTCTTAACGCACAGTCATTTCCTCAGGTTTGGAAAGAATAAATAGTCGCAGGGGGCAAAGTCTAGAAGATATGCTGGATAAAGAACACGTAGTGGTGACACGTATGCACCCATGCACTATTCTGATGCGGTCGTTTCTACTTCAAATCAATATCGGATCTGTCCAAAAGCTTTCAAGGTAATTGATAATGACGCCACGTGCATACCAAAATCCTGTGGTCATGCTAGGAGTAAGCCACTGTTATGTTAGTTCTTAGATCACTGGTTTAGTGTGGTGGATCCTTGTTTCGTCTACGGTAACGAAAGGGTGCAAAAATTCATTTGAGTTGCGGTTGAGCATCGTCAAACGCCCCTTTGAAGTGGTTACATGGCGCTGTGCTTAAGGTCGTGTGTGAGTAATCGCGGTATCCATCTTTCGGTTAGATTTTTCTTGTCTAAATATTCATGTAAAATATAATTAACTCGCTCGTCTTAGATACCTGCACTCTCATCTACCGTACGTCCTTCTGTCCTCCGTTTGTTCAATATCATTTCACGGAGTTAACGATGATTTCTGAGATGACGACCTCTTTTGGATGAAGTCGGCACTAGTGCAGGTAAGACGACAACGGAACTCAGTAAACCACTTCTTAAACATTAAAATTAATGGTGCAAAGTCTTCAGAATATTCGGGATGTATTTCCTTGTTTTAAGTGATGGTTTTTTACGTAAAAAGTTATGATTACCATAATCCGCACGAAATTCACTTCTTTCCTTTTCATTGAAATTCAAGCGGTCGTCTGTTTTAAGTGGGCACACACACTGCCCGGCAATTCAGAGAGTCAATGACTTACCAAACAAGTTATGCATCCCCCTTATAGTCCGGACCTCGCAACTCCTGTCTATGACTAATGATTTAACTGGTGAGAGAAACTTGTGAAAATCGATTATCCCATTTTTTTTGTCAATAGGAACAAGGTCTTCTACGAGAGAGGAGTAATGGCATTACCTTCAAAATGGCAAAAAGTTATCGAGCAAATCATAAATCATAATTCTAGCTAGGATAAATAAGGCCTTCAGTTTAATGCAAAAATAATGAATGATTTTTGACTAGACCTTACATTATTTATTTTTTTTTTTTTTTTTACATATTTTATCCAAAGACCACACCATATTCAAAACCTCCTGGTGCCCTACTCTCCATTAAGATAAAAATGCTTGATAGTAAAGAAAACATTTCTTAAAGAAAAAATTGGCATGCGTAGTTAATGTGCTGTGAGTTCTGATATACACATAAACATATTTATAATTTTCTGTTTAAATGTTGTTTCATGTAATATTTAATTAAAAGCTTTGTGTTGTGTGAAAAAGCTTTTTCTTTAAAAAAAAAAAATATTTATATGCAGATAGAAAATATAAAAAATGCATTGATACATACAGCCATACACATATTTATAATGTACATCATTTTAAGCAACTTTTAACCTAACCTACATTTAATTAATTCAACTTCTAACCACACCCACTACTTTATTTAATTTTCACTAACGTTTAATATTTTTTAAGTCAAATATCAAGATTATATTGTTTTCTTTCAATTACTCATATTTTTTTTAATTTTTTGCTCAATGTGCTTACACGCTACTTTAAACAGTCTGTTGTAATATATTGTTAATAAATGCTTTTGTATATTGAATAATAGTTTCCTATGTATTCATGTTGTTTATTATATACATTATATATGATTAATTTTATGCAGAAAAAGTTTTCAGCTTTTTTCTTTTGCTACTCTTCTCCCCTTAGGTACCGCCCGAATCTAAAGCTGGCCTTGGAAATGGTGGTGGTAGTGATATGCAACAGCAATAAAATTATGCAAATGCTTTAATATGAATTGTTTGATTTTTTTTTTAGTTTAAAAGAAAAGAAACCAAGCGCCTGAAATTCTGCTCAAAAGTATTGAAATTTTTTTGTTGTTTCCTTTTTTTTTGGACAAATTTAGGTATGGAAAACAAAAATCAAAATCAATAATAAAAAAGCCGAAAATTACAAATTTTAATGGTTGTGAAATTAACACAAAAAGCAACAACAACATAAACAACTAAATACACGCGCGCTAAAATGTAGACAACCAAATGCATGTGCGCCAACATGTAGGCAACAAAATTATTAAAAAAAAACCAAGTATTTGCTCTCTATATACAGCTAAACAATTTTTTGAATGCAATAAGCAAAAAAATTAAAAAAAGTGCAAAAAACTCAGAAAAGCCAGGAACTCGAAATCAAAGCAAAGCCGTTGTATAGTCAAAATTTAATAACACTAAATATTAAAAAAAAAAATGCAGAGCAAAACAAACAAAGATAGCGCAGTAAAAATGTTTTGCTAAAAGAAAAAATATAACTAAGCTATTTTAAAAACTTTTTAGAGAATTTAGATAATGAAAAGCGTTCAAAAATATTGCAAAAAATACTTTTAGATATTATTTCTATTATTATTTAAATATTATTTGCTCACACTGGCAGTGGAGATCTTTCTTTTAGCTTTTAGTAATTTTGCTTTCGAGTTGAGTTTTTTTTTATTGCATGAAAAACTTTTGTATCAGAAAATAATTAATTAATTAGTAAATTAAGTGGTTAAATTAAGAAGTGTGTAAATTTAGTAACTGAAAAAATAGTATAAAAAGTACATTTCTAAAATAGTAGTGAAAATATTATATTAAACAGATATTTGAGAGTTAAACAAAGGAATTTGAAAAAATTCGATATTGTAAAAAAAATATTAATACAAACATTTCAGTTAATAATAGAAAATTAATTTGCAAAATATGCAAGACGGCAGATTAAGCAAAAGCTTAAGTCCCAAACATTTAAAGAATAATTTAATACTTAATACAATAAATAGTAGAACATAAATTTCAAAAACACAAAATGATTTGCAGCGCATAAAAAGTACTTACAGAAATAGCAAACCAAACAAAACAATATAAAAAAATTAATTTAGAAATACAGAAAAGCTCAAAATAAGCTGCGATATTGAGAATGAAAATTCACCTTGCTGTAAATGTAAATCATTAAAAACAATTTGAATATAAAAATATAAAATCATTAGTGTATGAAGAAATTAATATAAATTAAATAAAATTAAATTAAATATAAAAATTATGCATGAAAGCGTTTTTAGCTTGTTGAATGAGTAGCGTGCTTTCGAAACACTATCGCAATAAAAAGCTTTTTCTTTGGGTTAAAGCTTGAATTTAGAAAGCTTTATTATTATATATAGTAAGAAACAATTTTTTTGTTAATGGCATTAGAGTAGTAATAAGCGCTCATAGTATCGTAGTGAAAAATAGAAAATAAAAATAAATTTGCAAAATCTATTTGTAACCAAAATAAAATGTATTGATATTTAATTGATCATTTTATATTTGAATTTTATAAGTAAATAGTTGAAGCGAAAGGCTATGAGTTTCCAAAGCAAATAATTTAAAATTTATTCCACACTCCACAAAATTTTTCTCCTTTAAGTTGTTGAACTTTCGTAAGCTGAACTTTTCTATGCTTTCTTGGAACTTTAAATGTAAATTAATAGCAGGGTAGCTTGCTAGGATTTCTATTTTCTTAATTATTCCTTTCAGTTTGAAAATAATGAAAATAAAAAAGCATACAAATTAAATTCGCCATTACAATTTTAGTATTTCAATATTTTTGCGGTATTTGTAACTTTGGATATTATCAATATATCAGAATTTAATCTACTACAACTACACCAATACATATAATTTATTTATATTGAATATTAGCAGATTTTAATTAAATTTCCTCTGATTATGGGATTTGTTCTGTTGTATTGAAATGCGCCTAAATGTATACAAGGTCAATCAAACTATCAGGTTTTAGAGCTTTTCATATTAAAAGTGATATTCGTGCTTAAAACCCGCTATTATATTTAATGATAATCATGCGTGTGTGTGTGTGCGTGTATAAGTAGATTTAACCCTTTCAGTAAATCTGTAAATTAAATACAATTACAATAACTCTCTAATGAGTCGGTATTTCATTGTTAATACGTTAATGCGTGAGTGACATTGATGCACAAAGTCTTTGATGCCATAATAAACGTAATAATAATTCAAAATAATTAATGAAAGGCGGCGGCAGCAGCGCCATATGCATACACGCCCATACTTAAAACGCACACACACTCCCCGCGGTATAATTAGCAACGCCATTTGTTCTTATACAGCTTCCACCAGTCGGGTTTTGCTGTACCAAATGGAAAAGAAATGGAAAAAGTGTGAAAATTGGTTTATATATATATGTGTATACCTATATATTATATGTATGTTTATATGATTTGTGTGCTTATGATATAACAAAAGAAACAAAAGAAAAGCGTGGAATAACGACAGTAACACAGTCTAATGGCAGTTAATTATTAAAAAAAATTGCGCTTCCTTTTGCATGACTACACAAAGAGTATGAAAATAAGAACAAGAGGTGAAGTGGAAAATTTCGGAAGCATACTTTTAGGTGCAGTAAAGCCTTTTTCATTTCAAAAAAATTTTTGCCTTCCTTGTTTGTATTTTTACACAGAAAACCTATTTTTACCTATATTAAGGATTGGTGGGCCTATAAGTATGCAACATTTTTTGACTTGTAGCATTAAGCATACCTTTTTTTGCGCCATAAAACGAGTGTGTTTGACTAAAAAGGGTAAAAATTGAGCTTACGAAAGCATAACGGCAACATGTACATATGTGTATTATATACACATATAATAATTACATATGTAAATATGAAAGTGAAATTAACACTATGGCGGCATATAGTTGATACTCCTTCCACAGAAAAATAATTGCGCACGGCAATAATATTCAGGCATTAATAAATTTATGGTTGACATTTTTATTATGTATACATATTTATATAAATAAAATTTGCGTCAAATAAAAGCTTGTTACAATTTCATTACACTCAGTGAAAAAGTGAAAAAAATTAGGGAAACAAAATTAAAATTTGTATTTTTAATCTAATTCAAATGTGACATGTGTGCAGGATTTCATTCGATAATGAGATTACGAAATTTATTATTTTTAATAATTTTTCAAATTATTATTATTTTTTTTTTTTAATATATTATTAACATTATGTTGTTGCTATATTCGTTATAGCGCTTTCCTTCGTTAAAACATTTTTCAAATCCTTAATCTAAAGCCCTCAAAATAAAAAAAAAAATCAAACTATATGGTGTTATTTTTTAAACCCCATATTCATTTTTAAAAATTTAGAGAGTCTAACAAATTCCTAATTTCGGTCTTGTTGTTGTTATTTTACGTCAACAAACGAATTTTATTTTTCAGTATTGAGTAAAACTAAGCTTAAAGTATATTAAAAGCTCAACCAGAAAGCACAAGTTAAAGCTCGATTTGATGTGAAATAAAATAAAAATATGAGTAAAATTATGTTGAAATTGCTTATGATATTTTGAGAACTGTGATGGCTCAAAGTACAGAAACCTATTAACCAAAGTTAAAGTTTATTTTGTGAAACATTAAAAATACGCGAGATCCCAAAAAGTTTAAAACCCCTTTTTGTGAAAGCTATAAATTACATATTGAATTGAAAGCTTTCATAAAATAAGAATTAAAAAAGTAATATAATTGATTTGAATAGAAAATAAAGAAAGTAGCAAAATACTTAAATTATTTAAAAAAATATACCTTTAATAGTTATGTATTAAACACCTAACCAAATTGTTACTGTATCATACACTATTACATATGTACTTTTATACGAAAATTAACTAGAATTAGACTTTGTTAGAAATACTAATATACACGTAATACTCCTAAACCATGAAATGAAATTAAATCTTGAAAAAAAAAATTTTCCTACAAAAAAAAGCTTCCACCAGTCGGGTTTTGCTGTACCAAATGGCAAAGAAATGGAAAAAGTGTGAAAATTGGTTTATATATGTATGTGTATATATACCTATTATATGTATGTTTATATGATTTGTGTGCTTATGCTATAACAAAAGAAACAAAAGAAAAGCGTGGAATAACGACAGTAACACAGTCTAATGGCAGTTAATTATTAAAAAAAATTGCGCTTCCTTTTGCATGACTACACAAAGAGTATGAAAATAAGAACAAGAGGTGAAGTGGAAAATTTCGGAAGCATACTTTTAGGTGCAGTAAAGCCTTTTTCATTTCAAAAAAATTTTTGCCTTCCTTGTTTGTATTTTTACACAGAAAACCTATTTTTACCTATATTAAGGATTGGTGGGCCTATAAGTATGCAACATTTTTTGACTTGTAGCATTAAGCATACCTTTTTTTGCGCCATAAAACGAGTGTGTTTGACTAAAAAGGGTAAAAATTGAGCTTACGAAAGCATAACGGCAACATGTACATATGTGTATTATATACACATATAATAATTACATATGTAAATATGAAAGTGAAATTAACACTATGGCGGCATATAGTTGATACTCCTTCCACAGAAAAATAATTGCGCACGGCAATAATATTCAGGCATTAATAAATTTATGGTTGACATTTTTATTATGTATACATATTTATATAAATAAAATTTGCGTCAAATAAAAGCTTGTTACAATTTCATTACACTCAGTGAAAAAGTGAAAAAAATTAGGGAAACAAAATTAAAATTTGTATTTTTAATCTAATTCAAATGTGACATGTGTGCAGGATTTCATTCGATAATGAGATTACGAAATTTATTATTTTTAATAATTTTTCAAATTATTATTATTTTTTTTTTTTAATATATTATTAACATTATGTTGTTGCTATATTCGTTATAGCGCTTTCCTTCGTTAAAACATTTTTCAAATCCTTAATCTAAAGCCCTCAAAATAAAAAAAAAAATCAAACTATATGGTGTTATTTTTTAAACCCCATATTCATTTTTAAAAATTTAGAGAGTCTAACAAATTCCTAATTTCGGTCTTGTTGTTGTTATTTTACGTCAACAAACGAATTTTATTTTTCAGTATTGAGTAAAACTAAGCTTAAAGTATATTAAAAGCTCAACCAGAAAGCACAAGTTAAAGCTCGATTTGATGTGAAATAAAATAAAAATATGAGTAAAATTATGTTGAAATTGCTTATGATATTTTGAGAACTGTGATGGCTCAAAGTACAGAAACCTATTAACCAAAGTTAAAGTTTATTTTGTGAAACATTAAAAATACGCGAGATCTCAAAAAGTTTAAAACCCCTTTTTGTGAAAGCTATAAATTACATATTGAATTGAAAGCTTTCATAAAATAAGAATTAAAAAAGTAATATAATTGATTTGAATAGAAAATAAAGAAAGTAGCAAAATACTTAAATTATTTAAAAAAATATACCTTTAATAGTTATGTATTAAACACCTAACCAAATTGTTACTGTATCATACACTATTACATATGTACTTTTATACGAAAATTAACTAGAATTAGACTTTGTTAGAAATACTAATATACACGTAATACTCCTAAACCATGAAATGAAATTAAATCTTGAAAAAAAAAATTTTCCTACAAATTAATTATTTAGCATGCTGTATACATATGTAAGTAAGGTTTAGAGGTGTCAACCCTTACAAAATTGAATTTTCAAATTGAAACGCTTTAAAGTGGAACCTTTACCTACTAGTCTAAACAAAAAGAGATATAAAAAAGTTAGCGCATAATTTTTCAAATTAGAAAGCCTTCAAAAGCTTATTATTTTCATTATTAAATAAATTAGTACAATTAAATATTATAATAACTTTCTGTTTAAAAATACGAAAACCTCTCACGAAAATTACTTAAAACTCCTTATAGTACTTCTGAGCAAATAAAAGCTCAGAGAGAAACTAAATTTAAATTTTAAGTATTCATACAAAATTGCAACCGTGCGAAAAAGTATTTAAAAACAGCTTCTGTAGCGATTTATTGAAAGTTAGCTGCAATTATTGGCAGTAGTGAAATTTCCTCTTAGGCTTACAGTATAAAAGCTCTCGAAAAACCTGAAAGTTCTCAAAAATGGCTTTCAAGTAAAAGGCAATTATTGGAAAGCAACGCAAATGAAAATGGGAAAATATTAAATGAAAAATGCTTTTTTTTTGTTAAACTTTAAAAGCTTTGAACATATTTAGGTACTTTCCAAGCACATCAAACTCAATATAGCGTATTATTAATGATTATTGAAAAAAAAAATAAATGTTTCCATAAAAATATTAAAATGGAGTTTAGAACTTTTGCGCAAATTTGTTTCTGCTCGAGTTTGTACAACTTAAAGCTTTAGTTGAGAAAATTTGGCTTACTTATAATTTAATACGCAAAATTGAGAGTAAAAGCAACATGTTTTTTTGGCTTAAGCGAAAGCTTTTTTGAGCAACTTTATTTTCTTGAAAGCAAAAGTTTTTAAGCTTTGGAAGTCGCTCAAAATAAATTCAAACTTTAATGATTCTTATGTGCTTTTAAAAGCTTGCCACAATATTTAGTTTTTGGTGAAAGTTAATTTAGTAAATTGTGGGAATTTATTATAAAATACTATTTGCTTTTATTAAAAGTTTTGAAAGCTTTAAATATATTTACGTACTTCCCAGACATTTTTAATTCAATAATGTGTTAAAAAACATGTGTCTTTAACAAGCTTAAAATAAATTTTGGAACTTTTGTTCAAATTTGCTTCTGCTGGTGTTTGTACAGCTTAGAACTTAAGATGATAAAATTTTGGCCTACTAAGAGGAGGTGTACAAATTTTGCGAAAGCTTTCTGACAAGCTTTTTTATTTAAAACAATTCACTATGATTCTTATATGCTTTCAAACGCTTGCTACAATATTTAGTTTTTGATGAAAATTAATTTAGTAAATTGTGGGAATTTATTATAAATTGAGTGCGTAAAATTGAATGTACCTAAGTTTTAATTATTATTATTATTTCTTGCCTTTATCAGAAAAAAAATTTAATTTAAAAATTAGATATAACGAAAAAGTTGCATAAAATTATTTATATTTGTTTGTAGCCAAAGCTTTTATTAAAAGTTTATTTAAAAGCTGTTATTTTTGTTTCGGCAAAATTTAATAAATATGTATATATATAGAAAACAAGCTTGAATAAATACCGAAAAGCTTTTATTTAAAAATTACTAAGGCGTATAGATTAAGCTCAATTCAAAACCATACATTGAAATTAATCGAAAATAATTAATTACTACTTATAGATATACATAGTAAACTAATGAAATTACTGAAAACTCAAACCTTGTGATCCTAAAAAATTAAAAAGAAAACATTTCTTCTCTTCCATGAAAAGAATTATTAGTTGGTTTAACAAAAACATACATAAACCTAAATATAGCATAAAAGGAATTTGTTATTTTTAATGCTGGATATGACTAATTAGTGAATTTAATCAACTAAAAAAAAATTTATATAACTAAAAGTGATTTGAAAAATAACGAAATATATTCAAGAAATGCCTATCCTACTTAAAAAAAAAATATAAATATATTTAAAAATTGAAATAAATATAGTAAACAAATAATATATTTAGTGGAACAAGTTGAGAGTTCGTTTACCATAACATTTAAAAAAAAAATAATACTAATATCATTAAAAATATTAATGAATAAATTACGTTTATAAATAATTATTGCAATATTAATGAAACTATTTAGTGCATTTACTTCCAGGAATTAATTGACAAACTAAACATAAAAATATTACAAAAAAGAACAACAACACTTAACTGAAGAATGTATACCAAAGGCCACAGAAAAATATGGTACATAATACAATATTATATAATTACGACGAAAACTTACGATTCGATACTTAACTATAGAAAATATTGTATTTAATTGAAACTTTAGCATATAGTAACTCTTATAGATAATAATAATAATACATATAAAAACACATTAATAACTAAAGGGAAATTATGCTGCGCATTGAAAGGAAAGAATAAATAAAAATTAATAGACAAAATAAAATTTATATTGTGTTTTAATTGAAATGCGATGTCTGGAGGATATTTTGAAATCTCCAACATTTATAAGAGAGAAGTTCCTGATTTTCCGTACAATGAAATCGAAGAGAATATAAAGAGAGATTAGACGAAAATTGGCAACGTTGCCACCGATGAAGAATATTAATAGATTTTGTAGCTAAAACAAAGTAATTAAGGAAAGCAATTAATATTGTAACGATTACTTCCTGTGAAATCTACTACAGCGGTCATAAAAAAGACCGTAAATTTGGTGTTGGATTCGTGGTGGGAGAGAAACTCTGTCGCCGAGCACTGGATAAAAGTCGAGCCATAATCCGCATCAAAGCGAAATTTTTCAACATACCGCTTATTTGCTCCTACGCCCCTTACTATAGGCATCTAGAATACGCCTATGAGCGTTGCCTTCGGCAGGATATGAAAATCGTGTTTGGCGATTTTAACACCAAGGTGATCAATGAAGTCATTTTTAGCTCAGCAATCGGTAAAATCAGTTTCTGCGACAAAGAAAAGTCCCAAACGGACACAGACTGCTCGACTTCACTTCGGCGCTACAATCCTGTCGCCGGATCGAAAATCATGTATTTCCAATTAACCCAAAAACAAATTCATGTAGACGAAACGGTATATTAGCCTAGGTTCGAAGTATGTAAGTAACTGTAAGTACTGTTTTATTGAAACCAACCACATCGGACTACTAAGCTTAAGTTGGTTGGCGGTGTTGTTGTGGAGACAGGCGGGGGCACACTCCTACAACAAGGGGTAACGTACGCATCATTCCACTCATGGGTGGTGCGCAGGTCAGAGCATGTCCGAAAATGACACCAGCCGGAGCAAGAGTTGCATCTGACTGTGGTCATGTTCCGACGGGACCAGCGGGAGCAGACTTCCTCACCAAGGTCCTCAGGTTGTCTTTCATACTTAGGGCGTAGAAAATGGGCAGGGTGGTCCCGCAACTCAACCCGGGGTAACCAGCCAACCAAGGAGAGTCATATCGGCCGATAACTCCCCTCTCCCCAGTAGCAAAGAGACTTGAGGCCTTGCTGCTCCCGTCATTCACTCACCATCTAAGTCCCGAGGCACATCAGCGTGGCTTCCGCAAAGTATATAGTGACACACACCACTTAGCCATAAACATTCAGATAGCCAATGGCGTTAACCAAAACAGATCCTGCGCGCGAACTATCCTGGTAGCGCTAGATCTGTCAAAAGCCTTTGACACCGTAAATCATTCAGTGCTACTATCGGACATTGAGGAACCCTTATTACCGCCAGGGTTGGATGGTATACCTGAGCGGTGGTCAAACATCGATAGAATTTCAAGGCAAAACATCGAAACTAAGGAGAATTAAACAAGGGGTTCCACAGGGTGATGTCCTCTTCGCACTACTATTTAATTTTTATATTTCGAAACTGCCTCCTCCTTGACCTCATATGCCGATGATTGTTCGATATTGGCGTCTGGCCAGGATATTGATAACCTTTGTTCGAAAGTGAACGGCTAACTTGCCGACCTGTCGGCCGGCCGGTCATTAACTATGCGGGACCCGCGTGACACTAGCAGAACTTACTCTGGATACTGTAGCAGGTTAAACTCCTACTTATCCAGACTCGACCCCAACATACCCAACGTATGTCCTGCATGTAGAGAGTCTCCGCACGACACTAACCACCTCTTCTCATGCCTCCTAAAACCGACACATCTAACCCCCCTCTCCCTCTGGTCCGATCCCGTCGAAACAGCACGTTTCCTGGACCTCCTGCCTTTTGAGCCATTCAACATCTTACAAAGCTTCTGTCCACAAAATGGAAGGTATGAAAAAGCATTTCAAACATATTTCTTTCGAAATATTAATTTTGGCACTTTATGAATATGTACACATAAATACATACATATGTATATACCGCTTACTTTTTATCATTGTAAAATAATAGCAGTTAATGAATAATATTTACTTATCAATTCTCAATAACTCGAAGTTTCATTTCTTTTCTCTCAAAATTTTTGAAACTTTTGATAACGCAAACACACGATAATTCCATGAGTTTCAAATTAACCAGAGTCGAATGTATATGTGTTTCAAAGCCACCTCACATTCAAAAGCTTTAAAATTATTCAAGCCACAATGCGCTAAAATAAACAGCTCACCTTCACTTATCGTTATCAATATTACTTCATGTCACCAATAGAGGTCGCTTGTAACAAGTGAAAAGCTCTCCAGCTTATCAAGTCAACGACTGATGCACTCCAGCGACTAAGCTTTTCACCACACATCAATTACGTATTTGTTATTGTTTTTGCAATGAAC
Organism: Ceratitis rosa; assembly: GCA_037013455.1. NCBI lineage: Eukaryota > Metazoa > Arthropoda > Insecta > Diptera > Tephritidae > Ceratitis > Ceratitis rosa. The sequence continues at coordinate 17,729,508 of JAWMAG010000004.1, forward strand.
ATTGTTATTGTTTTATAGGCATTATAGTCCACAGAGCTGGTTTGTTTATCAACGGTATGAGTTGCTTTTTGATTTAGTTTATATTTTTAGCCGGAATGGTGTGAATGTGTGTGGGAGCAAAAAATCATGACAAACGATAAACAAAGAACTTTTGTAAATTTTGTGTATTAGTATCAATGTTATTGGCGCATATTGTTGTGTATGAATATTATTATTGTACAAAATTGTTAAATCCGTGTTGAAAGTTTTGTGTAAAGCAAGCAAAGTGAAGTATTTCGCCAAAAATGCTCGACGACTTGAACGATGATTGCTTGAGCGAGATATTTCAATATCTAAATGTCAAAGAGCAGCTGATTATAACAGCTGTCAGTGAACGTTTTTGCGATATAATTGTTGAAAACTTCTGGCGCGTAAAATACAGCAAATTCACCACAAAGGATGATGCCAGTTGCAATGAACTCAACTTGGCGGATTTTCAAATATTCTATCGCTACATAGCGCCATATATACAAGAGTTGACGGTGCATAGTACCGCCAATATAGCATTCACCAGCTATTTAGGACGTTACACGAAAAGGCCGGATCTTGCGTTCTACTTCCATTTTGAGTATCCTGCCTTACGTGTGCTGCGTTGCTATGACTCACAATTTCACGGTGGTTATTTAGCGAGCATACAACGTAAGTGTCCCCATTTGGAGGTACTACAACTGCACAGCTCATATGTGTCCGGTGAACATTTGGCCGAATTACCCAATTTACGTGAACTCTATGTGTGTAGCAATACGTTGGAAGCAAAGTGGTTTGGCACAATCTTTGCGAAACGTAAACTCCTACGTATACATATAATGGGCGAGACGAGTGTTAAACGTGATATGGATGTTGTGTTGAAGAAAATCTTACCACAAATAACTGAACTGTGTTACTATGATGATGAAGCGCATATAGCGACGCAGGATCTCTTTCTGGATTCAGCACAATCGTTACGAAATTTAGCGAAATTATTTTGTGAAAACCTCAAAGATTACGTGTACTCATTGCATACTTTAAGAGAGTTATATTTTGAAAGTCACTTACGGGTCGACGAGTTATTTATGCTTATCAATAATAACGTACACTTGGAACATCTCTATATGGGCACGAACTTTAATAGTTTGCTGCCGAACGCACGCGATTGGTTATGTGAGCTAACGGAACGTTTACGAGGGCAGCAGGCTCGTAAACGTGTGCTGAACATACACCTTGACTTGCCGCTACGAGTTGTACATCAGGTGCGTCAATTGGTGGAGGTAAGTTTCCATTGTTGTAAAGTTTTTTCGTTTAATTTTTTTGTAAAGGGCTTTCCAATAAGGGGTGTTATTTCGAATAGTCTGCTATTCTAGAGATGTCACTTTTAAAGATGTAATTTTTTGACATTTGACAAGTAAAAACTACACCCATAATAAAAGTGGAACGATACACGCTTCAACAACGCATTGACATTATTAAAATTTACTATAAAAGATGGGGAAAACCTGGCAGAGATGGTTCGTAGAACTAAATCATTTTTCGATCGTCGTGTAGCCGCTTGTCGGATCGCAAAACAGAAATTGGTGGAAAAAATGGAGCTTTTGGGACACGTTAGTGATGTGCAGAAAATAAAACTAGTGCACGTCGCTTAAGAACAACTGATATAATGCTGTTGTAGTCGAAAAAATCCAGGTTTGTCTATTCCGAACTTGAGCATACCACAAACGTCATTACACACTATTTTAAGGCTTATAAAGTTCGCTGGAGCGACTTTCGACCGAACCAGAAAGGAGAAGATATAGACTCATCAAAATTTATACCGATCAGCTCAGTTTCGGTTTACGGGTTGGTTGGTTGGTTGAAGTGGCTGCTCACCTAGGTCCCGAGGATCCCGAACACCCCCACTCGCTAATCGAACCAGTGCGTGGAGTTTGGAAAACTGAGCAGTTATCTGCAGTTCTACAGAAATCATTGAATGGCCCTCCTAATCTCCAAGATATGTTCTGTAAGAAAACCTATAACTGTAGATATATCCTTCCGTTTCAGCTCGATAAGATCACGTGATTTTGTACTGTTCCATTCTGATCTTATTGCCTTGGCTACATTACATGTGTTGAGACTTCTCCATCTTAAGTTAGTGAAGAATGGCATGCCCAAATTCTTCACTGATGACGAAAGTGGAAAGGAAGTGCCCTTCTTTGCAAGCTCGTCCACCATCTCATTATCCGGTATGTTACTGTGAATCGATTGGGCGCATGCTAGTATTATCCTGTCCCTAAGGTTTCTATCCGGGATAACTACCTTGAAATCTGTCATGAAGTCGGTGAATGATATGCAGTAATCTGTTTTTTCCAATATATGGAATCTTCTTAAGATGCTAGCGCTGCCGTTTGTACTCTATTGAATTTGGAAATAGTTGACTTTTTCTCAAGTACTGGCCACCAGACTATAACCCTATAGAGAAGTATAGGCCTAACAACTGTGATATTCAGGAATAGATTGCTCAGGTATAGAGGGCAATAGACGCCTTTCGCATTTCCTGTCCAAGATGAGTCCCAGGCATTTCGCAGACTCAGCAATGCGCAGGTCCGTTCCTGAGGGCGTTGGTTTGTGAACTTGGGAATTTTATACCACCTGGTGAAAAGAACGAGTTGAGTTTTCTGTGGGTTGATGCCCAGTCCAGCATCAATGGCCCACTTTTTTGTCGTCCTCAGTCCGCTTTACATGATATCGCTCAAAGTTTGAGGGAATTTGACAATCACAGTAACTGCCAGATCCGCAGCTGATTCACTGCCAAGGCCTATAGAAGAGGCGAGAGGACTACACATTGTGGGGTTCGTCTTTTGACATATGTACCTAAGTGCCGCTACCTTAAGCAGGAACGATATCACACTTATGCGTTTAAAATCATTCGGATTACTATGAGACACCTTTCTACATTTGGGAATAAAGATAACTTTCGATTCCCTCCATAGTTTGAGTATGTAGTTTAGACCGAAGACTCCTTCCAATATAGCATACAACCAGCTAACGCTGATATACAAGGTCTGCTGTAATTGAATAGGTGTAATTTCGTCAGGTCCTGGGCTTTTTTAGGGTTTAAACGTACTGAACGCCCACTTGATCTTGCTTTCTGTTAAGAGATCTTTCAGTTTAGGCATCACTCCATGTTTCGTTGCCCTGCTTGCGGATGCATCAGGGAAGTAAGCACTTATGAGAAGGTCGAGGGTTGCCTCCGCAGACACTCCTCACGTTCCGTCGGGCCTCTGCAAGTATCCTGGCACTGAACACTTTCCTGAGCCTACTTCTTTCTAACGCTATCTCCACATTGCTGCAAAAGTTTCTCCACGGACGACTATCTCATTCGGACCCCATACAACCGGTTTGTTCAAATGTGAGGTTATTGATCAAAAATTCTTTAAAAAAGCATCTGCAAGACTACATAATATAACAACCTCCAAACAATTTTTTCAGATATGAGAATTAATATTAAATCTTAAAACGAAATACCATAAATAAGGTCATGATAGGTATGTAGAAACTTCGGTAAGGCCGAAAACATGAGAGGGTTCTATTCCACTCGGCTATTCCGGCCGAAATTTGGGAGCAGAGTTTTCGCTTTGAATTCCCTTGCAAACGTTCATGTTGTGGAGTACTTCTGGAGTTTCACTGAAATAAAAATGTTAATTCAAATACAATTTTATTACATAAATTTTAGTACTTCTTAATAGTCATTAAAATTAATAATTTTTTATTTTTTCTACTAAACTTTTCCAGGATTACAATCTTCAACGTGGTTATATGAAATCTGTCATCATAATAAGTAAGCAACCCGTCGATACGTCAAAGACTCCGATTCTGATAAGTAAGACCGGCATTGAATTTGCTCTCAAGTGGAGTTGATGTGTATGTATAAAATCTACAAGCAGCAGAAACCTTAATTCCGAAAAATGCGTATTGAATACTGTAAAGAAATTTTGCCATTTTTTATTACTTAAATTATTTTAATATATTTTTGCCTTCCATAATTACAGTATTGCTTTTGAAATTATAAAATTTCTGTGATTAAATGTAATAAAATTTTTAAAAAGTCTAGGATTTGAGTTATTTAATTTAAACCTAATATATTTTTTTAAATACCCGAAAGAGAAGCGGAGAGGAAAATACATAGTATGTACCTACTATTATTCATTTTCTCAGAAGACTCTTTACTCACTTATTGTCTAATTCGGATAGTGACGAAAAATGGTACGATCAATTTCAGAGATGGAATCACCCTCTTTGAGACCTTGATTTAGGAATTTTATATGCAATGGCGATTTTTAACTGAGTCGATATTGAGAATTTCACATTAAAGTCGATTAAGGTAATTTTAACTATTTTTGTTTACTTATAGCGTTGTTGTGCACTAAGAATTCTTGCCTGAGAGTTGAACAGTAAATAAGGAATATTATTTGAGTGTAATGCGGCGTTTGAGAGAACAAATTCATCAAGGAATAAAGAAAAACTAATGCAAATGCACCACTAAAATTCACCACCAGGCAATCATCATCAACGAACTTTTGACCAAAAATTTAACAAATACGATCGAACAACTGCTGTATTCATCTCACATGGCTCCGGCCGACATTTTTCGCTTTCCAAAAGGGCTTTTTCAAGAAAATCTAATCGATGAGATCTGTAACAGAAAATTAATATTTCTAATAGCGGCAGGGAATGCCAAACCATCCGAGTGTAATTCTGACATGAAAATCATAAAAATCTATCAGTCTTACAATCTGGCAACTGGCAACTCTCAGAACATTTTATCATACCAGCGCTATTTGGGTTCTGCCGAAAAAAGAAGCTAGGGGATTATTTTTTAAAAATTTTCGTTGAGTGACAGTGCTTCGATGAACTTAGCTTAATTTTTAGCGATGAAGCTCCACCAAGGAGTAGTCCTTATCGATGGTTTGGTGCATTCAATCGAGGTCGTAGATCACTCCAAAACGAATTTCGTAAGGGTCATCCAAAATCAGTTGTTTCCCCGGAAAATATTGATGCTGTGCGCAAACTGATATTGCAAGATTGTCATAAGATTGAGGCTACTATAGGCATTTGTGGGACCAGCAAGAATTCAACATTGCATGAACATTTGACTGCAAAAAAATTTGTTCACGTTGGATTCCACATAATTCGTCCATCGCTCATAAAAAGACTCGTGTCGATTGGTTGCGAAAAATGTTCAAAAAAATATATATCTGTGACATCGTGACAGATGATGAATCGTGGATTTACGCGTATGAACCCGAAAGTAAACAGCAACAGTAGTATGTATGGGTGTTTAAAGATAAGCCGAATACCATAGAAGTTTTTCGCGCACGAAGCACTTCCAAGCAAATGGTTGCCTTTTTTTCAAAACTGAACATCTCACAAACCTACCATTAGAACAACGGAGAACAGTAAATTCTGAGTGGTAAACAACCATTTTTTTGGCAGATGATTTTGAAGAAATCAGGAAAACCAACCGCCGGACACGGATGCAAGCATTTTTGGGCATTCAAAGCATCACTTTTTAGCGAGTCACCGTTTAGTCCTGACTTGGCACCGAGTGACTTCTTTTCATTCCCTTACGTAAAAAATTAGATATCAACGTTTTTTGACACCTGAAGAGTTGGTTAATGCGTTCAGAACGCATGTTTTGAAGATACCTCAAAAAGAGTGGCAAAAGTGCTTCGACAATTAGTTCAAACGCATGCCAAAGTGTATAGATGTAAGAGAAAACAATAAAGCGATTTTCGATGATTAATTTTTGTTTTGTGCTCTAATTCCCAAATATAAAGGGAAACCCTCGTATAAACCCAGATAATACTTGTAGACTTTTAACTTTATTTTTCTCACGTTAGATCCATTTAGTAAACTCAAAGCAAGCTTTAACGCTATAAGGCTTACTGCAAGTCCACTCAGGAGGAGACAGGAGTACAGGATATGCCCGAATACTAAACTCTACACCGTTCTCGGAAGCGATAATAATACGGGTAAACTTTGAACAAAGAAACCAAAAAAAACCATAACTATTTTTACCAAGGGTTCTAAACTCGAGAGAAGGGTGAGTTTTGGAGCGCACTCGCAATTGATATGAACCAGAGACTTTCCGACCACTTTAGCGCTTTTCAAGCGGAACTAACTAACTACATTAATAGAAGCCACTTCGCTGTTATTTAATTCTGCAATGTAAGCCAAGACGATTCACTACAGGTGGTCGCAATGGCGAAAATGGCGAATATTGGCGTTCCTGTATGTCATAGCATAAGCAAGGAAAAAGAAGAAAAACAGCAACACAATGAAAGCAATTACTTTGAATTAATTGTCGTGTTGTTTACATTTCACTTTTTGTTTTGTCTGACATTCTGGAAATCCAGTATTCGATAGAAGAAAAAACAGTTGTGCGAATTTCGTCTTATCTGAATTCGCCTTGGTATAAACTGAATCTATCACAATATTTTCTCACTGCTTGTGGTGTTTTTGTCACCGGGGACAGAGATAATTTAGAGAACTGTCGAGCTAGCTATAAGGAGAATAGCTCTAACTACGATTAATTCGGCATACGACGTGGGCATTCATCTCTCCTCGGCAAGAGAAAGAGAACAAAGAATTTACAACTACTAAGCCGCGCCTTCATGAGCCTCACAACCGGCGAAATATCTGAACACGGTCACGGTGAGAGAATAACCTATGTAATTCGCTAACGAAACTGTTGGGGCATAGGTGAGGAGAAGTCGGTAGAGCATTACCTTTGACACTGCTTAGTCCTCAGTGCGGCACGACATCGTTTTCTGGGATATTTTTACTTCGAATGCCTTGCAGAATTTACTTTGCACTAAGTGATTTGAGCATCTAGGAGGGTGAGAGTGACATCTTTTCACTGGTCCACTTTAGATATCACAACGGGCCAGCAAGGGTTGATAAGGGTTTTTTTGGTTAGATACGAAGTAAACTCAAGAGAATGGAATCTGAGGCAGAAGTCCACGAAAATGTATAAACTTTTTGACTGCCGTTCTTCTGGGAGCGTCCTTAAAATACCACGTAGAATCAATCTTGCCAAAAGGTTTTACTTTGATCTGCTTAGGTAAATGAACAGTAATAACCTCTCCCGACATACCAGGACAAATCTCTTTAAGTCGCTCACCAAACTCGTCGTACTATATGGCGCTGAAGCGTGGACGACGTCGATTTCCGATAAGTCGTTATTAAAAGTTTCTGAGAGAAAGATTTTTCGGAAGATTTAAGATCCTTGGAATATGAGCGAGGTGAAAAATTGCAAATGTTGGAATAATTTGAATAATTTGTGTATGACAAGATTTGTGAATTCTGCGACTTATCGTCTGTTCCAAGGAGTGACCACAGGAAACCCTTGCAAATGTCCGGCGAGGACTTTTTTTTTTGATATTTACGTTACACAAAATTATTCAATGTATGTACTATGTATAAATATTTTTTTTTATTTATTTTTTTCCTTGCAGTAAGGGAGTTAGATAATCACAAATCAATTGTCGCAGATGACAGATTGTTCAAATATTCCCGCGCTATGATTTAATTATTTAAAATGTAATAATAGTGGATGGAAGCATGCAACTTTTTTTTATAGATGTACATAGGTATACATAGGTATACAGACAAACATACATTGCTTAGTATAGGGTTATCCATTTTGTGATTTCAAAAGTGTAGGGGTATATTTTGGCATTCGTCAAACTTAACTTAAAAAACCAAACATGTTTTGTTTTAGCTAAAAATCAGGCATTCATGAGTCGCTCAAGAACACCACAACGCAAAAGAGTAATTTAAACGTGACCACGTTTCGTACTCTAAGAGGGGAGATTATGGTGCACATAATCGTCCGACTACTCAAGCAATTGGTAAAATAAAAAAAAAAAAATTAAAGAGACTGCATCGGTTACAAATATTATAAGACATTTACAACATCCTTTTGGTCGTTTCACTTTAAAATAGCGCTATTATAAGGGAAAGTTTTGCCGAATACCCGAATGTATCTATTTCATGACGTTCTCAAGAGCTGCGACTTTCTTACGGCACATTATGGCGTATTTTGCAGTTGGGCCTACGCCAGCTGACCACTCACAACGCCGTGTGGTGGGTCGATTTTTCGAAAATATATTCCTACGAGTTAAGGAGCATAACGCTTAGCTGTGCAAGCAATTTCTACTGGGATGTTACCACTTATGGTATTAGAGACAGAATCCAGGCATATCAGAAAGAGAGTTAGTCAGTTAACACCTATAAGAACCTTCTGTTCCTGTAAATGGCATCCTCTCGGAGTCAAACCACCATCCATAGCAGACGAAGAGTTCGAGCTGGCTCTAGAGTCCCGCGTAATACTGGCGCAACTTGGGTCTGAAAATTGTAGCAGATTAAACTCTTACTTATCCAAACTCGACCCCGATATACCTAGCGTATGTCCTGCATGTAAAGACTGCCCGGCACGACATTAACCACCTCTTTGCATGCCCCTAAAACAAACTCACCTTCTCCCTGTCGCCCGAACCCGTCGAAACAACACGTTTCCTACACCTCTTGATAGATGACCTCGATGGGTTAGACTAAACCGCTACCACAATAACAACAACATTTTTCGAACAAAATTTTCTTCAGCGATTATTCACATTTCTTACTCATCGGATACGTAAATGATCAAAATTATCGTATTACATTCTGGTGCGCTCTTTGGTTCGGAGGTGAGATTGGATATTACATATTTGAAAACGAAAACGGCGAGACTATCACTGTCGATTCGGAGCTTTTCGGTCGTATGATAACCGACTTGTTTTAGTCTGCAATTGAAGAACACGACTTGCACCATAAATGGTTTCACCAAGGCCACATGCCTTACACCACGAGCGAATATGGCTTTATTGCGCGAGAAATTTACCAGCCGGGTAAACTCTCGTTTTGGCGATGTCAATAGCCACCAAGATTGTAATAGGTATTCAACACCGTTGGGCTTTTTTTTGCGAGGATACGCGAAAGACAGTGTTTATGTGGTTAAACCTTTAACTTTTAAACGCTTGAAAACCAACATTCCCCAAGTTATGGCTGAGATACCATCCAATATATGCCGAAATGGTCGAAAATTACCTCAAACGGATCGAGGTTTGCAATGATTCGCGAGACGCTCATTTGAATGATGGAGGGTTTCACATATAATGCCAAGGTTCAGACTTTATAATAAAAAATTTCATGAAAAAAAATTATTTTAAATGCGTTTTATTTACGTTAATTTTCCGAACCACCAATTGAATAACCTTGTAGGTTATGTACTCGTATGTATAATTTCTTCAAAGGTCCTTTCCTTACAATTTGTTGGAGAATTTAAAATATAAGACAAGAAATAAAATTCAATCAACTAGTGATACATTAACCCACTTATTGATTTCATATGTCGTGGGAATTATTAGCAATTATGAACACTCAGCGTTCATATGTATGTACATATGAATACATAAATGTTTGAACGGCCAGACTTTTTATGGCTACATATGTATGTATATAAATTTTATTAAATATTTAGTTGCTTAACAAAAAATAAAGTTATTAAGTTATCAAATTAAAAACTTATACATACGTGTATATGTATATATATATATATATATATATATATATATATGTACGTAAAAGCAAAAAGAAACAAGTTTCAACTTCAAAGTCCCTCTTCCGAAATACATTCCTTTCCCTCCTAACACATGAGGCTCCGTTTACGCGCTTATAGCCGAATAAAAAAACAGGTCAGTTGTCTCAACTTCCAGCTGTTTGAAAAATTGATTTTTCTAATGGAGGTGAAGCCTTTCTCTTCCTTCCACTCCAAGGTACTGCTTAGAAAACTTTCAAAACTGAAGTGTAGCCAGCGTAGACACTGCCTGTTTGTTCACAGAGCCAGATCATTGTCGTCGCGTTTCACAAACAGCGCATGATATTATTATCTACGGTATTCACTGACGCTATTAAGGAAAGGTCGAAAACTTCCCATGCCGACTTTTCGGATATTGTCATGGAACAAACATCGCAATCCTGAGAGTCTTATCTTTGTTTTTTCAAGAAAGGACTTTAATTTTGAATTACCTACTTAATCAAGAGTTGAAAGAGTGGTACTTGGTTGAATTTCTAGGCTGCTGGTTCCTAGATAGACGAAATTGTCCACGACTTCGATGCTATTACTGTCAACAGTGACGTGGAGTGCGAATGATATTTCGTCTTGTACCCGTTCACTATCAGAACTCTTCCTTGTCAACTTCGCAGAAAGTAGAACTGATGTTGTTCAACGTCATTTTACGGAGATCAGGCGTACAAGTTTAACTGAGATATCAAAGCAGGCATAGCAGCATAGAGGTAGCTCTGACAGAAGGCTTTAAAATCGACGAATAGGTTGTTTGTATCGAATATTTCGCACATCTTATTCAAGATTTGGTGCCCGATGACTGTCTGGTTAATGGTGGGTTTATCAAGCCTGAAACGTTGAACTTTGGTTTTTATCTTTGAAATTGTACGTTTATTATTAAAGCGATATTGAGTAAACTGGAACAGATTGTGGATTGGGCAAAGTACACTCAGATTCCAGCCACCTTGTCAGTTCTTCGCTGACATAATTGAAGAAGCCAGTAAGCTGTGGGCTATCGCTGCTCTGTTATTATTTAAACGTGTAATAACTTGTCAAACTTTGTTAGATTCGGGCAGCGAAACGTATTTTTCATGAACATCGTTTGGGGATTTGGGTTCATCATCTCCGAGTGTTGCACTTTCACTGCATTTCAGAAGACTGGAGAAGTGTTCTTTCCATAAACTCAGTATGCTATGGACATCGGTCACCAAATTACCTCCTTGATTCCTACATAAGTATGGTCTTGTCTTAAAATTTTCTACGTGTATATTTTGGAGCATTATCCATGGCGACGAGTTTCTCGGGCTCTTCAAACTCACGCAATTTATAATCTCTCTTTTTTTATGTGGAATGCGTCTTGTTTGCCTGTCCCACAGCCTACGCGTAGTAATCGATCACAGCGTTACCGTTTTTTTTTTTTCATGGCAATTGGACATCCATTCTCGTACCATCTCATTCCACATTTCCCTTATATCGAGTTGCTGATGAATACCCTAGGAAAGGAGGAGTCCAAGTCGAATACGAATAGAAAATTTATTGGATATCCTCAGTGTTTGAAAAGCGATGTATCGATATTGGAACTTAAATTTTCGACTCTTGCGCCGAAGATACTTTCTTCGCCCACCCTGGCGTGAATATCACCAAGTCCGACTTTAAAATCTTGGTTGCTGCCGCGCTCAGATATTAGTTATACATAGGTATGTACATACGTGTAGGTACTCGTAGAAAACTTCTTTGGTCATATCATCCATCTCTTGCATCGGGGCATGGAGAAGAACGTGCGTTATTTCATATGGACGCTGTGGTAGATTTTACAAGCATCCACCTTCTTCTGTCCTTACCACGTCCGTCGTACTTCTTGGACAGTGCTGATGTCAGGCTTAATATAACAACTAAGAATGCCAATATTTATACAGAACATAAAATTAGCGAGCAATCTTATAGATTATCGTTTCAACGAGTGAATTTCTGTAACTGAACGCTTTGGTAAGAGTAACGAAAAAACAGTACTTTCAAAATTTCGTTAAAATTTTCTAATTAATATAAACATTTATAAATGTGTTACTAAATCAATACATGCATGCAAACAGTACAATACATACATACCGCGCTTAAGCTTTCTTCTTTTCCTTTCTACATATCAACGATGACACTTCCGCTCTAATTTACATGTAATAAATTCGAGCCACTTCCGTCGCCATCTATGGAGCATCTTATCGTTAACTCATTGACCAGTAATTCAACACTTTAAATTATCAAATCATCGAAATCACTTATGTACATATGTCTAAAATTATTACAATAAATCTTCACATTTGCATATTCAATTTGCTTCAAAGCAACTATTAATCCATTATTTACTGCGCTTATGTCTATAAAAAAAAAAAAACTACAAACACCATACATACAACATAACTCTACTCTACACTGAGGCATCCGCGCATTGAAGAAGAAACGAAACGCGAATAAGAAATGCCGCTGACCGTGGGAAAACAACGAGAAGCAAACAGGTGACGGCACTGTCGCCGCTTGCGTCGCTGCTAAGCGTGAGAATATGCACGCTCCTATAGCAAATGGTACGGTCAACGACGCGACGTCGATCCAAACTGCTGGCGTCGACATCGGTCGTTTACGTTTTCTCTCTCGCAGTCAATTCATCAGCAGTGTTGCCTCACTTCTCTTACTCTTAACGGGGAAAAAATTTGTTTTAAACATTATGGGTGACATAGAGATCCCAGTATATTCCATGACATATACATATATTTAAATATTAAGTTAAATTTCATAATATAATATGTATAATAAAGTAATTCAGATTGGTATAATATGTCACATATTAAAACATATATATCATTTGTTCTTAAATTTTACCCCTTATTGTGACAATACAATTCCCTTTTCTCTGAGAGTCGCAGCATTGGTCGTTGGCAATGCGTCCAACCGGGAATGAAACGAATTTACCAGCGAAACAAAAATCAGCGAGTCAACTGTGGAGCGCTCAGTCGGTGTTTTAACTTTAAAATGAAAATAACTTTTGAAAATTAAATAAAATCAAGCTCGCAGAAGTTGAAAAATTGACAATTCAAGTGTGTTAAATACAAGGAAGTGATGACCATAAAAAGGATTTAATGTGAAGTGAATTATCCGGCGCTTGTGTTGAATGCAATTTGTATGTGAAACAATTGTGAACAAATAGAACGAATGGGAGCGTGAACATCTGTCAGTTTGCGGTCGCGCTGCTTCTTCCTTTCGTCGCCACTGTGCATTATTGTTGTTGTGTTGTGTGCAGTTTTGTATTGTTTTTTGTTTTAGCAAAACGCTTTGCTGCCATTAAAAATATACATATTATCGTGTTTGCAACAAATAAAAGCGAGTATTTAGTCTAATACAAGAATTTACTAGTTTTAATGCATAAAACACAAATTTCGAAAATATATCCAAAAAAATATTGTGCAAATAACAACAAAACCCGCGAACCATTCACAAATATTATACACAGTAACACAAGTGCCAAATTTTTAAATGCAACTTTGCCAAACTTTTACACAGCGGTAATTATTAATAAATCCAAACATTTTATAGAAAGTTCAATTAGCCGTCTTATCGCTTGTAGTGTTGTGCAAACATGGAATTGTACACGCTACCAAACTTAATTGCCTGCCACAGCGTCGCATATACAATCGCTAAATGAAGAGTTATAGTGATTACCATATTGGCACCCCTCCCAGTAGCACCGCAACAGCATTGGAGCAACACTTGGAACAGTATAGCCCCACAGCTATTAGCACTTTAGTCAACGGACACCATCATCATCATCATCAACAGCAGCAGCAGCAGCAGCAACACTCACCAGCACATCAGAATCAGCATCAGCACCATCAACAATTGCTTCATCATCATTCAGCGCATTTACACGACCTGAACGATTCACTATCACCACCATCATCAATACATTCACATAACTCTGCCGCCATATCAACAGCTGTTGCAACATTGTCTCAAATGCCCCACTTTGGACTTGCGGGTGTAGGTGGTGCTTATGCCCAAACACCACCCAGCCCGCCGGTGCATCATGCACCTGGCGTCGTTGGCATGGGTGGTGGTGGCTTATTGCCACCTAGTTCGCCACATCATCATCAGCAGCAACAGCACCAACAGCAGCAGCAACAACAGCAACATCATCTTGCTATGCTCCCGCGTGGTTTGAATACTGGCAACAGCGGCGGTTGTGGTCCACTAATGTCTACCGGGTTGAATTCTAATACGGTTGGGGTGCCATATCGGCCACATATTGAGGATAAAAAATTGACTCGCGATGCAATGGAGCGATATATGCGCGAGCGTAACGACATGGTCATTGTGATTCTACATGCCAAGGTAAGAGTTATTTGCAATTCAACTGCATAAATTAATACCGAGTTGTTTATATATATATATATATTTTTAGTGGCACAAAAAATTAGTAGAGAAAAATGCGTGTAAGGATGTGGGTTAAAATTGCATGATTAGTTTTTCTGGTCATATTGAAGCTAGCAGAATCCATTTAGCGCCTTAAAAGTTATTGCTAGTGGCATAGATTTGTCGAATGGACTATTGTTCAAACTTGATCAATAAAATATTATTACAAGTTAGCCTGTACCATAAACATATAGGCAAATCGCCAAAATCTCTCAGATAGTACAAAGTTGTTTTCGACGGATTCATCTATTTGCCTATGAATATAGTAAAAAAGGTCCTATGCCAATTTGAAAATTTGCTTAATAGGGCGATATATTTAAAAAGTTTAAAATTTAATGGAGTTTGGTATATGACATATTGTGAATTTATGTTATTTTAAAGGAGTAATTTGAATTTTGATTCCTCTTCGGAAAAAAGTATATAAAATAATATATCAAAATAAAATTTAATTAATTAATTAATGCTAATCCTTTGCCTCCAAAAATATCGGAAAAACGTCGTTTTAATTATTTTGTTATTTTCCTCAATTTTAATGACTTGAATTCCTAGAGATTGGAGAGTTAATGGCCATCTGAAGTGGCTTTTTTTTCATTCCATTCATGAAAAGATTTCATAATATTTTAAAAATTGGAAAATCTTTTTAACTTTAAAAATAATGAAAGTGAGCACAGTGCATTGTAAATTAAACACGCCTAATACATACATGTTGCTTCTAAAATTTTGATTATTATTTTAAAATTTTCTTATTTAAATATAAATAAACGCTTTACTCTCTGTAAATCGGAAAATAATTACTCAAGGATTGATCGCATAAAGATGTTTTTAACAACTTGTTTTACATTAGTTACATTTACGTCTTTTAGTTGTTATTCTAATTTTTAGCCTGACCTTGTACCTACTCCAATAAAAAAAAACAAACAAATATTATTATTTTTTCTTTATTAAAGTTCCCACTCAAGTAATTAACTTATATAATAAAACTACCAAACACAATCGCCGATTACGACCCGTGAGCAAAAATACAATGCAATACAATTAATTGCAAGTACATTTCATGCCTCATCATCCATCCGCTCCAATCAAATCTAAATTATAACTTCAAATCACAAAAACAAAAAAAAAATTAAAAATTAAAGTAAACCGCAACAAAGCAATTAGCGACAAAAATTTTTAACCAAAATCAATCAAAAGTGCAGCACACAGCAGTAAAATAAAAACAACAACAACGCAAATAGACAAATCAACCGCACGAAGGAAAAAATTAAAAAAAAAAATACATTATTGTAATTTTAATTTTCATTAATTAAATACAATTATTTGATTGCATTGGTTATTGTGGCAACGCGACTGTATAATGCAGTAGCAACAGCAGCAGCAGGAAAGCACGCGGCGACGTCAACACCTACAGTCTTACAATTTTTACAAGCAGCCAAGTGTGAAGGATGTGGCGGCAACAAGTGGCAGCAGCAACAAATAGCACAATATAATAATAATCAATCAGTTAGCACCCAGCCAAGGGCTATGAATCGTACATGTATATATATATTCCTACATATTTTCATAGACAATAGCAAAACGTCAGCGGTTTAGCGCTACGGCAATTGACTTATGTATGTTGGTCCACTTGTTAGTCCGATTACTTGGCTGATTAGTGACAATTCGTGCAACCGCAACTCAAAATATATATGTATGTATGTAAATAAATTACCGCAACATGCATTTCTTACTACTTTATTAGAATGCTGCGAATGGCTCGCGGTCCGAGAATGTCGAGCGCCATTAAATTTGTTTTCTGACTTTCAAAAAAAAAAAAAAAATATTTGAATGAACTGTAATTTAATAGCTATGAATGATTTGCAAATGAATTTTTTGCATACTTCAGTGCTGCTAATGCTTTTTTCCAGTTGTTTTTGTTGGGCTATTCAAATCAAAAACCGCGCGGTGATCGCATTTTTTCCACAATTATTGATTTGCAATTATGCTGTTTGTCAATTTCGAATTCTTGTGGTTTCCGTTAATAAAAAAAAATGTGCAAAGGAAAAAATTCCATTTTTTTTTTTGTTGATTTTCCTAAATTTTGTAGAACGATATTTACTTATAACTCTTTCTTTCTTTTTTTTTTACCCTCTCAGGTCGCGCAAAAGTCATATGGCAATGAAAAGCGTTTCTTCTGTCCACCACCATGCATTTATCTCTTTGGCAGCGGTTGGCGTCGCCGTTATGAGGAAATGCTACAAAAAGGCGAAGGTGAGCACTGCGCGCAGTTGTGTGCCTTTATTGGCATTGGCTCCTCGGATCAGGATATGCAGCAACTGGATTTGAATGGCAAACAGTATTGTGCCGCTAAGACGCTTTTCATTTCTGATTCGGATAAACGAAAACATTTTATGCTCTCGGTGAAAATGTTCTATGGCAATGGTCATGATATTGGCGTTTTTAATTCGAAACGCATTAAAGTCATATCGAAACCGTCGAAGAAGAAGCAATCGTTAAAGAATGCTGATCTATGTATAGCGAGTGGCACGAATGTGGCGTTATTTAATCGCTTACGCTCGCAGACCGTTTCAACGCGTTACCTGCATGTGGAGAATGGACACTTTCATGCCTCGTCGACGCAATGGGGTGCTTTCACGATACATCTGTTGGATGACAATGAATCGGAGTCGGAGGAGTTTCAGGTGGGTGTCAGGGTTTTTTGAAAGAATTTTTTATATTACCTAGATATGTTAAAATCTTATTTTTTGTATTGTTTAAATTTATAATGTTTTATAAATAATTTTATTTTCATTACTTTTAAACCATTTCCAACTTATTCGCATGTGCCATTTGACAGTTTCTTAAATCCATTTGTTAAATTTTAAATATATTATTCTTTATTTAATTCTTGGCAACCACAGTAGCCGAGTGATTAGTATTACGTATGTACTAATATTCGAATGGTCAGTGTTCGAGTCCTGATCCGACTGACATCCAAAATTATAGAAAATGGAGTATTATAATTGCGGTCGCACCTCCGAGTGTATTTCTGACATGAAAAAAATTGCATCGACTTTAGTGTAGGTCTCTCCATTTGTTGAAAAAAAAAACATAAAAAAAGACTTACCAAAAATTGGAGGAGAAGCTCTGACGCAAATCGCTTCAGTATATATTTAGTTAATTTAAAAGAATTTTTTTTTATATTTCTCCATTTCTCATTTTTTAAAATATATTTTTATATTGTTTATATATTTATTTATATTAATTTTTTTGCATTTGGTTTGAGCCATTTAGTTTTTAATTATTTTATTCAATTTACAAAATATATATTTTTTTTATTGTGCAATTTTAATATTTTTTTTGTGGTTTTAAAATATTTTGTTGAATTCTTTATTTGTGTACATTTGCTTATGTTTGGTTCTTTTATTGTTTATTAGAAAAAATATTTGTATTTTCTTTTCATTAATATTTTTCAAACCAATTTAGCATATATTGTAGTCTTTATTTGTTGTGAAATTTTTTTAATAAAATATTAATTTATATTTAATAAATATTAAATTTTAATATTTTTTATATTTTTTATTTAATTTGTAAAAGTTTTATTTATTTATTCTTTTAATTTCTATCACTATTTATTATTCATAAATATATTTAAAACAAGGTTTCACCTTTCGAAGGTTTACTTTAGCACATATTTCTTTATAATTTCAATTTACTGGTTTTTAGTATATAAGTGTTTTAATTGTTTTTTATTTATAATTTTTTGTTACTAAATTTTTAGTATAGTAATTTCTACTTTTTATTTTGCGTCTAACATCCTGTAATTATGTGGATTTTAATTTATTAAAATGATAATTTTACCTTAATTTTCGCTATCAATTTAGATTTAAATAATTATAACATTTGTTCAGTCCATTAAGCAATATTTTTTCAACCTTTTGTAAATCCACAGTTTTGAAACTTCTTGCTACTTTATTACATTAGTTTTATTAAATAGTTTTTTTATTTTTATATTACTTAATTTTATTTATTATTATTTTATTTTATTTATTATTATTTTTTTATTTATTATATTTTCCGTTCATCTTTTTTATTACTTTTTTTCATTATATTTAATTTCTTCACCTTAACTCTCCCGCTCAGGTGCGCGATGGCTATATTCATTATGGCGCGACGGTGAAACTGGTGTGCTCTGTGACGGGCATGGCGCTGCCACGTCTCATCATACGCAAAGTAGATAAACAAATGGCATTATTGGAGGCTGACGATCCGGTATCGCAGCTGCATAAATGTGCTTTCTACATGAAGGACACGGATCATATGTATCTATGCTTGTCACAGGAGAAAATCATACAATTCCAAGCGACGCCATGTCCAAAAGAACCAAATAAAGAGATGATAAACGACGGCGCCTGTTGGACAATCATCTCAACCGATAAAGCAGAATATCAATTCTATGAAGGAATGGGCCCTGTGGGGTGAGTGGAAGCGAATTTTTTTATTTGTTATATAACTGTGTGTTTATACATAAATATGTTAAGTCTTCTAATATTGCCATATTTGATTCGATTTGTTCACAGCTCTCCCGTCACACCGGTGCCAATTGTTAATTCTCTGAACTTGAATGGCGGCGGTGATGTCGCAATGTTAGAACTGAGCGGTGATAATTTTACGCCGCATTTACAAGTCTGGTTTGGTGATGTGGAAGCAGAAACAATGTATCGCTGCACAGAAACGCTTTTGTGTGTGGTACCAGAGATCTCACAATTTCGGGGTGAATGGTTATGGGTGAGTTCGAAATTCGCTTTATTTTTTTCTTTTTATAAAAAAAAAACTAGTTTTATTTTTTTTTGTTGTTGTGATAGCATTTAAGTTTTTTTATTTTGTATTTTTTTTTTGTAATTTTTTATTTATTTAATTTTTTTTATAGTTTTTATTTTTTTTTCTTTTGTAATTTTATTTTGAATTTTTTTGTTCGAAATTTGTTTTTGTAATTTTATTTTATTTTTTTGGAATTTAATTTTATTTTTTGTTTCTTGATTTTATTTTTTTATTTTATTTTATATTTTTTAATTTTTTTTTTTGTAATTTTTTTTTATTTCGTAATTTTTTTTTTTTTAAATTGTGTTTTATTTTTGTAATTTGGTAATTTTATTTTTGTAATTTTGTATTTTTTTTTTGTAATTTAATTTTTTTTATTTTGTAAATACTTTTTTTATTTTGTAAATTTCTTTTTTTTTATTTTGTAATTTTATTTTTTTTATATTGTATTTTATTTTTCTATTTTATTGGTGTAATTCGATTTAATTTAATTTTTTTAAGTGTATAAAACTTATCTAAATTTTTGTAAAACTTTTAAATTCTCCCCGATTTTAGGTGCGCCAACCAACACAAGTGCCAATCTCGCTGGTACGTAACGATGGCATTATATATGCGACGGGTCTGACATTCACCTACACCCCGGAGCCGGGTCCACGGCCGCATTGTACACAGGCGGAGGATGTTATGCGTACCCGCAATGCGACCACAACAACAGCGACAAGCAGCAATAATGTCAATAATAACGCCGGTAGTCTGAGTGGCAACAACAATAATTTAGGTGGCTTGAACAACAACAACAATGTGGCACATTCACCCGGTGATGGTGGTGGCGGTGTTGTTGGAAGCAATGCAGCATCCAGCCATCAAATGCACCAAACACTCCCCTCCATGAGCGAAGTGCAATGGAATACGCACGGCGGCGGCGGTTTGTCCTGAGTGAAGGTGACACAAAGCAGTTGGGTAACGACAGCGGTGATTATGGCAATGCAGTTGCATTGCTATTGTTGGTATATCGCCAGATGTCTCTAATAAATAATGGGCGCATGAATATTTATGTTTAGGTAAATAGTAAATTGATTGCGATGGTTCTCTTTTTATTTAAAGAAATTTTCGAGGAATTTAGGAATTAAACAAATTTTTTTTTTAGTTTTAATAATTAGAATGGTTTAGCTTTTTTTTTTGTTTTACAATATTTTATTTGTAAATATATATTTTAAATTATTATATATTTATATATATATATATCTATTTTAAACTATTTTTTAATAATTTTATATATGCACACATATGGGAAATATTTTTTTAATTACGTGCAAACATTTTAGTCGTTGTGTATTTTATCAAAATTAACACAAACATATTCATACATATAACGAGCATATACATACATATATTTTTACACACTTTTACCTAGCCATAAGCATACAAATCACATTGCAACAAAACTGTCGAAACTTTTCATTCCTGCAAATATTGCAAAGATTAATTTTGTACTCGAAAATAAATGTCAATATCAGGGATAAGTTTTAATCAAACGAATTATATATATATACATACATATATATGTAATACAATAGCATTTTACTATATTCCCTGTAGGCACCACAAAGTAAAAAAAAAAAACAAAAATCAAATAGTAAATATATCCAAAAATGAACAAAATATTATACATACATACCTTTTATACAAACAAACATATTATACAATACAAATACAAAGATTGCTACGCTGCATATGTAAAAAAGGAACTGCTGAAAAAAAAGGTTTTTAACAAAAAAACAAAAGAAAAAAATCAAATCTTTTACACTGATTTAGTCACATAAGTTGCCTAGGCTTAACTGTAGACCTTAATGCAAATGTATTTGTACATACATATTTATAAATTGTATACACATTGTGTTTATTATCATTGCATAAAACTAGAACAAATTAGATATATACATATTTTAGATACAAATCTCAATGAAATTGGACATAAACTGACCGAAAAATCGCGTCGAAGACATATGCCTATAACTGTATTTGCATAGTTTAAAAACAATGAATAAAATTAAAACACAAAAATATAAAATTTTAGCCAACTCTTTTATTATTTTTTTATTCAAGGAATGCAGCTTGTATATTGTAATAAAACACATATGCATTCTGATAATCATATATATAATATACACACATATATACTAAGCTATTTATATACATACATAAATACATATTGCTACTATATTTCTACATTAACTATTTATTAAGGGTATGTGCGTGCGTATGTAGTGTAGTTAAGTTAAATAAAGGAAAATCAAATAGCTTTTAAAAGTAAGCATTTTAGATAACAAAAAAAAAAGAAAAAAATAAGCAAACTTTAAAAGACAAAGTGTATATTAAGAAGTAATATAAACAAATATTAGAGTTTAAAGCATGCAACTGAAACATTACCAGAGATAAATAAATTATTTTGTAACAAGAAATATTTTGCTAAACGCTTTGAGTATAATTTTTTCTCTTGCAAGGTTTTCATTTCTTTCCTGGGGATGAGGGATAGTATGTATGTACATATTTGTAGTTTTTCGACTTTTCTCGAACAGAAGATCCGTACGAAACAATTTTAACAAGCATATTTTCGGCGTCAAGTTGACTTTCATAAGCGGAATAAGTGAAAAGAGCGCTTAAGATCCTGTAACCTCTCCTCTGGGGCAAGCAAGCTTTGGACCATCGTCAAATCGTTGTCAAACCCGACGAGACGCGATGACCGGGTAAACGCGCCTCGGCGGACCCTAAGAGGTGCGCGAGTTATTTTTGCCGACTTTTTACACAGCGGTTGACAAGAGGCAAAGTGCCAAACACCACAATCTTGATTTCTCCAGGGGGTCATCGGGATGGCGAAAACCTCCAAACCCTTAGGATCAGCAGTAGCAGACTTTCTTCCAAGGTCATCAATTTGTCTCTGACTGCCCTAAAAATATCCGACATGCGGAAAATGGGTAGGGTGGTCCGCTACTAAAACCGGGGAAATCAGCCGACAAAGCAGAGTCATATCGGCCGTTATCTCTTCTCTCCCCAGTTGACGAGGACTCTTGAGGCCTTGCTGTTCTCCACTTTCACACACCATCTGAGTCTAGCAGCACATCAGCACGGCTTCCGCTAAGTGCACAGCACCACAATTGAACTTAACGCCATAAACACCCAGATAGTCAATGGCCTGAACCAAAACCGTCCCTGCGCGCGAACTGTCCTAGTAGCGCTGGACTAGTCAAAAACTTTTGACACGGTCAACCATTCAGTACATTATTGGACATTGAAGAATCTTCATTACCGCCGGGGTTGAAGATGTGGATCATGGGCCACCTGAGTGGTCGTCAATCATCAGTAGAATTTCGAGATCAAACGACCAAACTCAGAAAAATTAAACAAGGGGTTCCGCGTGTCCTCTTCTCGCTGCTACCGTAGGGAGCACTCCAACAGACACTTACTAGAAGCCGAACCACCACCCCGGCATATCAGAAAGTGAGTACTCGGCTCCACCTCCTACAACAACGCTGGACAGAACAGCTCGCCGACAGGGTTTAAACACTATTCAAGTCCGTTAAAATCTTCCTGAACCCTCCTCTAGTGAATGGCGTTCTCGGAGTCAAACAACCACTTATTGAAGACGAAGACCTGGAGCTGCCTCGAGAATCCCGTGTAATACTGGTGCAATTTAGTTATGGATATTGTAGTAGACTAAACTCCTACTTATCCAGACTTCTCCCCGATATACCCATCGTATGTCATGCATACAATGAGTCCCCTCACGATACTAACCATTTCTTTGCATGCCCCGTACATCCAACTCATCTAACCCCCTTTTCCTCTGGTCCGAACCGCCTTAACAACTCGTTTCCTGGACCTCCCGTTTGACTTAGTCTGATCTAGCCTGCTATTGAGCGGGGTTAGCGAACCGCTACAACAACAACAAAGCACATTTAGAAACACAATAGTTTTAAAGTTTTATATACATTTTAATTTGTCGTGGCCCAAGAGCAGTGAGCCGACACAAACGTTCTTCAAACCAGGATTGACGACTAGATTTGGGAAGGAATCACCCACAATATGCTGCCTCTCTTACGGCTAATCTCTCAATTCGGACTCTTACTTTACACGCATCGATAGTGACTCGCCAGAAGCTCCGAGACCTTAGTTGGGAGGTTCTTATGCATCACTTTATAGTCCGAACCTCGCACCAAGTACTACCATGTGTTCCTGTCTATGACGAATAATTTGGCTGGTGAAGAATAAGCCTCAAGAAAAGTCTGGCAAATCGATTGTTCCAACAGGGACACGGGTTTTTATAATCGAGAAAAACGAGTAAATATATTAGCAATGTTCGGTGAGAAATGTCAATAAGGATTACCCAGTAAGGAAATATCAATTTTGTGCTCTCTCAGTGCAAATTTTACTGGCTTTTTGTTTCATCGAACACGTGTCCAATAAAAATTGGTAACAATTGGTACTTGCCATCAGCTCACCGAACATAACTACGAGTATTATAATATAAGGAAGTGCGAAAAAAAATCGATTTTTAATTATCCAATAATTTCACGTTTTTTTTTATTTAAGACTAGAAGAGAGGTTTCAAATGGAGAAATTATAAATTATTTCGATGTTTTGGCGGCACGAAAATTATGGGGCTCAACCAGTGTGACACTTTCAAAAAATCAATTTTTTCTTGACATTCTCCGCCAGCTTATACTTTCGAAAAAACATATTTCGGCCCCATATGCGTAACTGTAATAGTACCGTGGTAATCCCAAAACGCTTGAGATCAGTCATGTGTAAATTTAAGTAACTTAAAAACCACCCATACTCGTACGATCGACTTGAGACTTTGTTTATTCGATTTCACTTTTTTACCTCACTCATGGGTCACTTCATAGTTCATGGAGAACGCAAGATTTCGGTTTAAAAAAAAATGTTAAGATACCAAATTTATTGAAAATACACCCTTGAGGAGTTTTAGTTAAAAACACGTCCAGTAATCTCCCTTTCTTGCTGTCGCACTGGTTAAGTCCTTTAAATGTTAATATGAGCTGTTGCATTAAAATTTATTTCGGAGATACTCGCAGGTTTAGGGAGTGGTTTACTACCATAGAAGTAGGAAACGTTGTCTAGCAAAGTGATCTAAGCTAAAATTTAACCACTCGTGCTTTAACGATAGATAAAGAGATCAGAAGTCGCTTTCAACCAGCTAATTTGATGATTTCAAATATTTGAATGGATTCAAAGACTATTTTCTTTAGCTATATTATTTTTTGAAAAATTATCAACTGCAGCTAACTTTACTTAAACGAAATTAGATTATCCTTCAAGTTTCTTTTCTAAAAGCGCGGAGACTTATCGACTGTAATGTATTTTGAGATTATTTCCATAAAAGCTGGCGCACTTTTTTAATCTATTTACGACAAATTTAGTACGTAATGGATCGCCTACATACGACTACTAGATCTCAACATTTTGTTCGAACCTTTTCGAGCAGCTCGAGCAAAGAGCTCAAGCAATTCGAGCTTTTTTGACCACTCTCGGGAATTTTAAACAGAAAAGTTTACTTTTTTCTCAGAATTTTTTTTTCTATAATTTGAAATCTATTTATTTAAGTGTAGGACCTATTGAAATACTAAGGATGTTTTGACAAAAAAAAAATTAAAAGTATATATAGTGTTAACAAATATTTGAGCAGTTGAGCAACGAACGAGTATCGAGCGATATCTAAAGCTCTACTACATATGGTATGTACATACATATCTCTTTGGAAATCAGCACTTTTGCATGCTTCATAGTTTCCTTTACGAAATATCTATGCAAGCTTTTAAAATAACTGGTGACGCTATCTCTCCACACAAACCTTGAGGATAGCAACTTGCCAGCGTCGGCCGATCGCTCATTCATTAGCAACTAAAAACCTCCAACTATCGCTCATTTGTTATCTGTGCCCGCTAGTCGCAATTACTAAATACTAAAATTTTTCTCTAACATTTAATTACTGCAAAATTAACAATTACAAGGCATTACAACAATTACAACAATTATAAAAAAAACGCAATATAAAAATCTATTTGTGTAAAAATTTCCCACCAAATAGGATGAAGAAAATAAATGCACAACTATATGCATAAAATATATTTATTTATAAAGAAAATGCAATGCCCACGGCTGCTAAGATGCATTTACATCTTCACCACACTTACCGCCCCGCTCTCCCAGTTCTCCCAGCGTTGCGTGTGTACATGTCAAGAGCGCATTTTCATTAATAGTGTTGCAAAAATGCTAGCAAATTTATGAGTTGAACAACTTTACGGTATACGATGTGTGTGTGTGCGTGTGTGTATTTACTCTATACTTCAACAGTCCAAGTTTACGTGAAACAATGGCGATATGTTAATCTAGATTTTTTGATGGGAAAATATTTTTTGTCTGTGTACCTTTGTCATAAATTGTACTCTGGTCCCTTGCAATTTAATTCTACTATCTCCGTAATGAATGGATGCTTAACTACAAGTTAAAAAAATATCGTTATGCAAGCACATAACGTTTTTTACAGGCCATTGCTTCTACAAGTACGAGAGATATTACTTAAAATAGTAGATCAGAACAAAGCGTCGTTGGTTTTTCTTACTACGAGGCGCTTTCTTATTTTCGCGGTATGGGGAATAAGGGGTGTAAATAACAAAACCAAATTATTTTTCCTTTTCAATAGATTCACCTGCAAGACGAGTATATTTTTAAGATCTTTCAATTCATATATTTTTACCCTCAATAAAAAATGTTTTCTCTTTATCTTCAAAATACGCCAAGTCAAGGAGGCATTGACTTCATCATAGATAATAAATTTTATCCCTCAGCTTGTTCTTCAAATTTTGAAAGTAGGTAATAATTACTCGGGGCCGGGTAGAGACTGGTGATTTAAAATATCGAACACGCAACATTGCTGTTGTTTTTGCGGCGGCCTGAGCAATATGGGCACCCATTTTGCGTTGACTCTAATCATGGCAAGATGTTCGTGCAGAATCGGATACCCTAACTATTTCTGCGAGTTTCTAGGGACAAACTAGTTAGTCTAAGTCGCCGAGGTCATCTATCGGGAGGTCCTGGAAATGAGCTGTTTCGATGGGTTCCGACACCAGAGGAAGAGAAGGGGTTAGATGTTTCGGTTTTGGGTGTTGTGTCCAATTTGTGGTGTTGCGTCTTGATGTTTTTTCAATAAATGGAGAAACCTACCGTTTATTCTTAGCCGCCCCCGTACGGCCGATAGTTTTATGTAAGGAGCTTTTATTACATGCCAGAAATACACTCGGTGGTCCTAACATTTCGTGCCGAGAGGCGACAGCAATTAGAGACATTAATTTAAAGTTTTATTTGAATTAATTTTCTATAATTTTTGGATGTTGGTCGGACTCGAACTCGAACCCTGACCTACCGAGTGGTAGTACGCAATGCTAGCCCCTCAGATATCGCGGCCGCGATAAGCAAGAGATTTTCCAATATGTGGTATTATTTTGAATAGCCTGCTATTCCGGTGGATGTCACTTTAAAGCTATAAATTGGAATTAAACAACGCGACAACGCGTTGAAGCTATTAAAATCTGGCAGAGACGGTTCGTAAAACTGAAAGATTTTCATTCCTCGTCTTTATTTGGAATTAGGCAAACGCCATTACCGTATTTTTATATAAAGACTTGGGTATTAAGGCTTATTAAGTTCAGTTAAGACAAAAAATGTCATCTTGAATGATGAGGTCCTTATCCACCTCGATGGATACAGCAGAACTGTCGCATCTGGCGCTCGGAAAACACACGATTTATTGTTAAAAAGCCTCTCCATCCCCAACGTGCAACCGTTTGGTGCGGTTTATGGTCCGGCGAGGTCATTGAACCTTAGTTTTACGAAAATGAACGGATTGCTGTATCGAGAGATGGTTAATATTTTTTTATGGCCGGAATTGAACGGTATGGATCTGAACAAGATTTACTTTCAACAAACCATCGATCTTGTTATCTCTCGAAGAGGTTATTTCAATTGGCCACCGATATCTTGTGATTTAACTCTTTCCAACTACTTACTTTGGGCCCGTGTGAAAGATGAGGTCTATGCCAATGGGTCAACCTCGATTCAAGACCTCAAAGATTCTTGAAGTTGTTGAATTCTTGAAGCTATTGGCGGCCTCGGTAGCTGGGTGGTGTCGTACTAACGTCCAAAAGTTATAGAAAATTAATGTAAATAAAAAATTAAGCTGAATTTTCTAATTGCAACCACCCCTCGGCAGGGAATGTCCATTCCTCCGAGTGTATTTCGGACATGAAATAAAGGCTCCTCGTAAAAAAACCATCAGCCATTCGAAGGCGGCTTAGCATAAACTGTAGGTCCCTCCATTTGTTGGAAAAAGCATCAAGACGTAAAACCACAAATTGTAGGATGAAAATCGCTTCAGCGGTTACAAAGCGCCAATTATATATTATATTCAGGGCATACATAAGTGATTTGGTGATGGAAAATTTCTCAAAAAGAAAACGGTTTTCTAAGCATAGCGTAGCATATTTTGAATATCAAAATAACACTTCTCATTGGAAACCATGCCTTTGTCGTTTAATTTGAATAAATGTTTGCGCTCAAATTACCATACGGAACAAGTTTTCTTTCGGAGTGGAACCAGGAACCGATCTATTCGATAAAATTGTATTTACTTTTAAATCGTTGGATTATTATGAAATTCGGTACACAGGTAACTCTTTGCTTATTTTGATATGGTGAACACTCCTCGGGAAGTGGCCCTGGAGCCGATTCGATGACTCGGTTTTACTTAATATGTCGAATATAAGTAGGTTGTTCTTTGCCAAGGTTTGTTTGTTTGGAAAAGCCGTATTCAAAGCTCGATATGCTTGATATCTGGAAAATTGCATAGACTAAGACGTTAAAAACTTTTCTTTCTTTTCTCCTGTACCATTAGTTTATAAGTTATAATTAAAGAAAACAAAGTAAAATCCAAATGAAAATCTCAAGCAACGCTATAATCACAAATTTTAAAATCAATGTAATGTTTACGCACCATCGATATATATATATTTTTGTAATTTTGGATGTTGGTCAGCTACTATGGTCGCCACACAACAGACTTAACCTAAAACTAATAGATAACAAGTTTGTAGCTTAAGTCTTTAGTTTTGTCACAGCTTTCACCAGACAACACACGAACAAATTATAATAAAAACACACAACACAAAGAAATTTAATTCAACACGCCAATAAAAGTCCAACTAATTCCGCAAACGGAAATAAACTTTTCATTAATTCCACGAAAATTATATATGCATGAGTATGTATTAGTGATAATTTGTAAAAGTCACAATAACAATACGCGACGCATATACATACATTCATACATACATATATATATACTTAGTTTTATAGTTATATATGTATTTTAAGGTAAATCTGAGGGGGCAAACGCAAATACTAGTCGCCTGGGAATAAAACTTTACACAATCTCAAGATTTATTGAAACAAACGGAAGGTGACTTAGCAAACCGCCGTTAGTTTCGTTTTTTTTTTTCAACTACATTTACCGTATTGTTTTCAGTGCAATTATTATAATTTTTTTTCGTTCATTTACTAGCATTCGGCGGGAAACTTGGCTTAAACTCCACCTTCGACGGCAACAATGGGCAACGTTTTGCGTCGCAATATTTCCATGGCTAGTAAAATAAACAATAAAAAAATTGAAAAAAAATTAAAATATCAAGTAAAATAAACAACTAAACGGTGGCGGTGGAACAAGCTAAAAAAAATTGCCATTTTAGTTGCTCAACTCATGGCAGTCAGTGATTTCAATATTAAAGTGGTTTTGAGCAAGCTATTAGACGCTCATAGCGTAGTATGTACATACATATACATATATATATCTATTATATATAAGCATATATACATTTAGTTCAAAATGGCCGCATATAACTGTACCTCACAATTACTTATTATTATTGTTATTGTTTTTTATGCCATTCACGTACACTAAATAGTATATACATTAACTTCCGTCCGAAAAAAGGGTTAAACCCATCAAAATCTATACCGATCGGGTCAGAATGGCGACTTGAGTTAATATAGTCATATATGTCCCCCTTTCTATTTGTTTGCAAACCCTTTCACCATGAGTTATCAGATATTTCAAGCTTGGTATACAGAGCATTTGTTGGAACTAGTCAGATCGGACCATTATAGTATACCACCGATTTTTGAAATATGAAATTTTGTGCCATAAATTCGTTAAAAAAGGATTTAAAATTCTCCACACGTACAAGTATATACAAATAAATATTGTCACTGAAAATCATCGAAATCGAAGGACTGTACAACCCATTTGTTTAAAAGTGAGGATTTGAGTAAAAAAATCCATCAAAAAAGCATCTAAGAATAAAAGGTTTGGTATTCCACACACTTATATTAAATTAATACTGTCACCGAAAGCCATCGAAATCGGAAAACTTCATCATATAGCGATCCTCCTAACAATTTTCCAGATATGAGAAATAATATTTAATCCTAAAATGAAGTACCATATAAATACCTATGTATTTGATATCGCCATGAAAGGTATAAAGACTTCGGCAGCTCTTCTTTTTTGTTTTTTACTTGCTTTCCTCTAGTTCGTGATTTTTGCAATTAAATTTGTAGCTTTATTTTACTTGTGTATAATAGCTTTGAAACACTTTACTCACCTTAGGGCTAATGTAATTTGTGGTAAGCAAAATGGCTGCACCAATTTTTGCGTTTCTCTTATTATATTTGTTAATGCTTTGTGCAATTTAAATGGTTTGCTGCAACATTGTGGGATTGCAAAAATAGTTGTGATGCCTTAAGAAGTACTTAAAAAATAATACTTTCCGTGACTAGTCGAAGAATTAGTAATTTATTAAGAATTATTTTTCGATATATTTAACTAGAATTACTTATTTAATAATTCAGATGTGAGGTAAAAATTTTAAAATTTTTTACCTTAATGATTTGAGAACTGTACAACTTGAACAAAACTTCTTTTTCACAGAGTGGATTCGGACTGCGCAATTTTCATCTTATTCAGGGTGAAAAACAAGATAATTTAGCTAATCGTGCCTTGAAATGCTAATTAAAAACAATTAAAAAAAGTCGCAATTTAATAATTATGAATTTTGTTTAATTAACATTCTAATG
Source organism: Ceratitis rosa (assembly GCA_037013455.1). NCBI lineage: Eukaryota > Metazoa > Arthropoda > Insecta > Diptera > Tephritidae > Ceratitis > Ceratitis rosa. The sequence continues at coordinate 17,759,629 of JAWMAG010000004.1, forward strand.
CATCATAATTATTAAACAAACCTTTCTGGAAATAAACTATTTATATACCTTAATCTAGGACTAGGTTACAAAGCACAGAGAAATGAGAGTGTGTTAATGAGTCGAATGCTCTTATTAAATTAATTTTTAAATGTCTTTTTATTGAATACCCGTTGCAACATATTATCGATGGACAATATAGTAAACATTTTATACCATTAAAAACATTTAAAATCATAAAATACTTCTGAGAGCAAGAGAAAGAGAGAATAATCTGATCCTGAAAAGAAAAGAATTTCAAGTAAATCGAACCATGTGATTTCTTCGAATAGGCCGCCCGGAAGAAAGAAGTAATGCTCATTATAATCTAATCTAATAATCTACCTATGTATCAAATTTCAAGTAAATCAAACCAAATATATACATTTTCCGTATAGGGATAATTTGAAGAAAATTGAATCAACCCTTTTTTTCAAATGAGCTGAACCTTGATCCACTTCCTGATTTTCGTATTATTCTAGTTTAGACGGAGACCGAAAGACGATTTGATGCGAATCATCAAAATCAGTCAAGGCGTTCGTTAATTATAAGCTTAGTAGCAAACATCGCTTCCTTTTATATAATATATATATACATATATATATATATATATATACCTATATATATTAGTAAAAAGGAATCCATTATTTTTGCATTAAGTTAAGTCAGGAATATCCGATTTGCCCAATAACTTTTTGCCATTTTGAAGTTAATGTCATTATGGCTCACTCATAGAAACCACGATATCATAGACGAGTTTCGTTTTTTCGAAGCTTTTTTTTACGGCGATTGAAATTTTTTTTTACAGTAAATTGTTCATTCAATTTTGTATGTATGCATTGGAGAGATTTACGACCTAGATTGAATTTATCATACCATCGATAAAAAATGGTTCTTAATAGAGCTTTCAAAAATTAAATCAGAACATCGATGAACTGTAATCGCTAAAACATGTCTGCGATTTAAATATGTTTTTTGGTTTGGCAGATGCGGATCATGCTTCAATTATATACATATATAAAGGGTTATCCATTTAGAAGTTCCTTACATTTTTAAAGAAAAAACACAGGAAATTCAAATTTAATGGGTAAAGTTTATTATCATTCATTTGGCATTTATTTTTTAAAGATTATTTTGGCCGCAACTACATCTCAGATAGTCTATCCGTTGAGTCAAATTTTTGATGACTCGTTCGAGCATTTCGACTGTGTTATATCACACGATCTTGGTGGCCAATCGATTGGCTCAAAACGAAGTGTTCTCTGAATAAATTCATTGAATGATGGTATGTGGGGAAGTGATGCGTTCTTGTTGAAACCAAATGTCGCCAAGATCACGAGCTTCGATTTCAAGCATCAAATAATCAGTTATCATAGCGCGATAGCGATGGTCATTGACGGTTACGTTCTCACCTTCATCATTTTTGAAGAAATATTCGAGTTGATCTTCGTACCAATTTTGCTTGTTTACATATCTATTAAGCGAGATATAAGCTACATCGCTAAACAAAATTTGGCTCGAAAATGTCGTATCTTCTTGGAATTTTTCAAGAGCCCATAGAGCGAAGTGATAACGGACAAATCCATACGTCAGTCCGAGTTGCTGCGAACGTCACCGATTCGACTCCGGGGTCTTCGTGTACACTCTGAGCTACGGCCGCTATATTTTCATCACTGCGTGCTGGACGTGATATATACGGTCGAATATTATCCAATAATGAATGCTGGGTTTCTAGTTTAGTGATGGTGTTGCGAATAGTACGTTCAGTAGGCCGATTATGTTGACCATAAGTTGAGCGAAGCGCGTGAAACACATTCTTTACAGAATGTGAATTTTCGTAATAAAGTTGAACGACTTGTAAACGTTGTTCAGGCGTAAATCTTTCCATGATAAAATGCCAAGCAAGACTGAACATAAATAACATGATAGCTTGACACGTCTCATGCATGAAATGTCAAAGAAAGGCTATTGAAAAAAATTACCCCTACTTGGATCACCCGTTATATATACACATATATATATAATGAAGTGATTTACGCCCGAGCTCCTCCTGCAATTTATGGTATGCATCTTGATGTTTTTCCAACAAATGGAGGGACCTACAGCATATACTAAGCCGCCTCCGAACGGCCGTTGGATTTTTATGCGGAGCTTTTGTTTCATGTCAGAAATAAATTCGGAGGGCTTGACATTCCCTGCCCGGGGACAACCGCAATTAGAAAAACTCATTTTCCAGGCCGCAAACCATTAGGTATTCTAATTTTCTGGAGTGTACTGTACTAATCGTTATATATACAAAACAATGGTAATTAACATAAACGGAATTATAAAGACGCATAAAAAAATGAAATCCAAATAACTTAATAATCATTTGCGTAAATTCATTCCAATTAGAATTCCCACGCTCTCAAAACAGACCGCAACTAATAGGAAAAAATTCCAAACTGAAGAACTAAATAAAAACGTATGCTCCCCTTAGTCTTCCCATCTGTGAAGCCCTACACACTGATATTTTTGTTGATGATGGTGTTGCAGATTTGGGTGGCATGCAACAATTGAACCTTCAGCGTAATAATTTGTAATAAAATGCAAAAACTTTCAAAACCAAACAGAAACTGAGATGGCAGGCACTTCACCCTTGCAACCAAGACGCTTTTTTCCACTTTATGTAAGATAAATAGTTGCAGTAGTAGTTGTTGTTGTTGCTCTTTGGCCTATGCATAATTTTCGTGATTTCATGCACACGAAAAACTATTTCCCATGAAGAAGTTCAACAAAGTGACGCAAACGTCATCAAGTGTACTTGAATGCATACACCCATAGTTATATATGTACGTACTTAATTATCACAATAATAAACAAGAACAACAACTATAATAAATGCAACAACAATAACAATATCTGGTACAACAAATAACTTGATAAAAATCAGCAATTCTAAATAGTACTTAAGACTCGAAGCAAAGACCCTTCCAAGCTTATCACGGCATTCACTGCATAATTTAATCACACCAGAGGTAGAAACAACAACAAATACAACTGCAATATCTTGACTTTCGCCTTAAAGAAAAATTAACATTTTCTTAAGAATCAAATTCAGCGCCCCTAAGCGTCCGCAATACACACGCCACCGCTGAAGCAGGAACCACCACCACCACCACCACCAACAAACGGCACACACAACGTCCGCCAGACGCGCGCTCAGCAGCTACCGCTGCGCTGCACAGGTGCCGATTTGAGGTGACGCTAAGGTTGCTGCCGATAATGTTTTTTGTTGGTGTTGACGCTCTCAAGCGAGACAAATTTCGAAATAAAACTTTTGCGCAACTTTCCCACGCGATTTGTGATTTTTTTTTTCCTCCTTACCTTTCCAACTTAGTTTCGTTCATTTCAGCAGCGTGTGAAAACTTTGCGGTCGACAACGAAGTAAAACAGAATCTTTAAGATGTTTTGAAACAAAAAAAAAAAAAAAATATATCAGATTTTCAAGTTAATTAACCACCAAGAAAATACACAAACACATACATACATACTTATTCATATAAGAGAGGGTGAGTTAAGACTTGCCAACTATGAACCAAAGAATTTTCCTACTCCAACTAGAATTCGGTGCAAGGAACAGTGACACGCAATATTTGTCTTGGATTCTTCGTGGTGGTGGTGCTGTTGGTGGAAGTGCATGAAAGGTGTCTTATAAGAATAAGAAAATGTTCTAGATAAATTGTTATGGGAATTTTCTTTATTATTTTAAAAGCTGCATATTTTGTTAGAATTCTTATTGGTTGTGGGGAGAACGGATTGCATAGGCTTAGTATGACTTCTAATTATTATACATACTCGTACATACATACATACACACATATATTATATTAAGATATATGCCTTACGTGGACATAAATATACGCAATCTCATGTTGGGTAAAATGGTGAGAGATAATTTCGACCTCAGTAGCCGTGTAGTCAGCTGTGCGTACTACTATGCGAAAAATTATGGCTTCGAGACCTGGAAGGACAGCATCCAAAACCATAGAAAACTAATTTAAAAAATTGAATATATTAATTTCTCTAACTGCCGTTCACACCTCTGCAGGGCATGTCACCCCTTAACATGAAATAAAAACTGTTCATAATCGATGTATGGATGCCAAATGAGTTAACGGGAGAAAACCACATGTACCGAATTTCCATTTGCGTATTGTTGCTGAATTGTAACAAAATTTCTGAATCAAACGGTGACTAGTAATGAACAGTGAATTACGTACACCAAAGTCAAACGAAAACTGTCGTGGTCTAAGGGCTGCGTGTCGGCACAAGCGGTCTCCATGCTAGGTTTGGCGGTCAGGAAGGTTTTGTTATGTGTTTGCTGAGATTGGCGAGGAATCATCTACTATGAGCCACTATCCTGCGGCCAAACCTTTATGTAATTCGTCCCACTGAAGAAAACAATGGCCCAGAAGTGCTTAGCTTTGACAAACAGGAGGGGAATTGTGTTTCATCAGGACAACGCTGCGAGGTTTTGGTTGGAACATTCTTATGCATCCACATCATAGGTCGAACCTCGCACCAAATGATTACTAACTCTTCCTGTCTATGGCGAAAAATTTTGTAAAATAGATACAAAGGTTTCTGGGCGAAATGGCAAAACTTGTTATTTGTCCAATATATAAGATCGTGTGAGCTTGGTAGTTTTTATTGTTTTACTTTCTACAGTTAATTATTTATAAAAATTTATTTGCTCGCGTAAGCTTGACTCAGAACTAGTAGGTGTCGGTATTTTAGCTTTTTCTTCTCATTTGACGTATTCATCTTCAAGTAATTAAAGTCGCGTTTCATACCCAAAATTGATAGTCAATATAATCAGTAGGTTTTAATTCTTTGAAGAACCTTATCATTCCACCTTTTGTTTGAAAACTCACAGAGTCACCTTTTCAACGTAAGAGAATTTCTCAAATTTCAGCAAAACTTAATCAAACAAACTAGGAGAGTTGTAATATAAGTATAACAAATTGTTTGTCCTGAATGACTGACGGAAAAACGCACAGCCTAAGCCACTGATCGTAGAGACCTAAAATGTTGTTCGGTGTATGAAGTACGAATCGTTAAAACATAATTTGCTTAGCACAACGTTACCAGCGACTCGTTTATATTGGTCCGTTTCAGAGCTCATCGCGCAATGTCTCATGCACACTTTAATTAACTATTGTAAATAAAAAGTAAAAGCTTTGCAAGTGATTTTTAAATATATTGGGTGTATGCATTAATTGGTGCGGTTTTCTAAGAGAGGGCTCTACTAGTATTATTTCGCCTCGTGTTCATCTGTGGCTATATTCATTTCAAAGGTACTGTCATTTCGCGTCGTTTTCAGTAGATGTCATTTGTTTTACCGTAAACAACAATTTGTTTCATTCATTTGAAAATGTCGAAATTTGCACCAGATAAAGTGCATGCACGACGCAAGAACTTGCAAAAGTATTAGAAGTCGATCAAGCAACCGTTTCCAGACGATTAAAATCATTAGGATTCATTCAGAAGCTTGGAAATTGGGTGCCTTATGAATTAAAGCCAAGAGACGTCGAACGTCGATTCTGCATGCCGGAAATGTTGCTTCAACGCCACCAAAAAAAGTAATTTTTGCATCGGACTGTCACTGGCGAGAAAAAATGGATTCATTATGATAACCCAAAGCGCAAGAGATCGTATGTGATGAACGGCCAACCACCGGCATCCACGGCAAAGCCGAATATCCATGGTACCAATTTTATGCTATGTATTTGGTGGGGTGTGCACTATTATGAGCTATTGAAATCGGGTCAGACGATCAATGGGGACCTCTACCGAAAACAATTGATTCGTTTCAAAAAGGCCATCGCGGAAAAACGACCAGAATATGCGACCAGAGAAGAATCAATAATTTTTCATCATGACAACGCTCGGCCACATGTTGCAAGGCCAATTAAAAACTATTTGGAAAACTGTGGGTCTTAATTAAAAAAACACTACGAATTAATGCATATACCCAAAACCTTCCATTCAGACCATCGTTAAAGTCTCCAAGTAGTACTTCGCTAAATCCAGTTTGAGCACTTTTTTCACTAAATCAAGTCGTATGTCATGAATATTTAGCACGTTCAATATTGAGTTTGAAAGCTTGAAGAGAGTCTGGTTTATTGCTAAAGACCAATGACTTCAAATAACCCCACAGGAAGTAGTCTAATGATGTTAAATAACAACTTCTTGGCCATTCATTGTCAAAATTTCCTGAAATAATCGAATCTCCAATCATTCCTTGCAATAATTCGGTTGTTGCATGAGCCGTGTGCCCGGTCTTGTTAGAACCAGATGCCGCTAAGACCAACTTCTTCTCATTGTGGCCATAAAAAGTTGGGTATCATCGATCGATATCCCTCTTCATTGATAGTAACAGTGCTACCAGCTTCATTTCGAAAGAAGTACGGCCCGATGTTTCCACCAGACTAAAAACCATACAAAACTGTCAATTTGGGTGAATGTAATGGTTGTTCAGTGATAACTTGTGGATTTTCTTTGCACCAGAATTACCGCACTACTCAAATGAATGAGAGCCTCAATGGAGAAGATGATTATTCTTTAAAAAATCGTTGTCGATTTCAAGTTGTTTGTAAGCATTGTTCTTGCGTATATCTTGAAATGATGAAATTGTAAATATTACTGAATGAAAAATGGCCAAAACGCTGCTTAGAAATCATATCATAGCTATTGAAAAACCCTTTATAATCAGCAAAAAAATCTGTGTTGGTAGCTCTCTTTCTTTCGTTGTTTAGTTCTTTCTCTGAAAAAGGAACCGAGACGAATGGGTCTGATGATGATTGAGAACAAGATGAAATATCTCACTCAGCGCACTTGCAGCTTGGCACCCACGATACAGTAATACCTTTGGACGCAGTACCTGTTGGGGAAGTCTGCTATATTCGCCTTGACGATGATTGCCCTAATCAAGAAGAAGAAGTTCGTGGACGAGTACACATTTTATAGATAGACTCTGTGATAAAAATTATGCTATCAAATCTATATTTTGTGTTCCAAAGTTGAGCAGTCTCAAATAATGTGTCGCCTTATATTTCTACTATGATTGTAGTCACTAAAAATATTTTTAAAAAATAACTAGGTATTAGATTGATAATATTAGACGCCATCCTCATTTTCACATAACTTTCGGCTAACCACTGCAATTTTACTATTAACGAATCGAACCATTCTCCTTCTCTTGTTACTTATTCTGCGGTCTTACATTGAATTGATTGTTAGACATCAAAATCCTAAGAATACAAAACGATCGAATTGTAGTTTCCCTAAAAGCCCACCCGTAAGTAAACGAATGTGTGGAATTGGTAAATTTAAGCCACCGGCCTATCTTTTCTGCTATTTTGCTCAAATCTCGAAAAGCTTGCGCCCTTACTAAAGTGTAGAGCATAAGAAAGGAAAGTAACTTAAGATTTCAGTTTCTATCTCCACTCTACGATTGCAGCAGAAGTCGTTCGATGATACACGTTCAATAAAAAAATACCCTTGAGGAGGTTTGATATCGGAGATATCTCCTTTCTCATTAGTGAGTAAAGTTCGCTTGACTTTTTTATCCTATGTCTGCCTTATTATCTGGGTCGTATTCCATTATTTGAAGTTCTTCCGTTCTGTTTTAAATTTTTCACACTGAGCTTGTACGTGGAGAACCACATGCTGAAACTCTAACAAGAAGGCGAAGTGATCGGAGATCTTGATATGTTACAGTGTCCCATATCAAGTTTAAAAAAAAAAAAATTGCTTAGATATCACGTTAAGTTATCTGCGACAAATTCTAAATTTGTAGTGTTGTTAGCTATTCGAAAAAATATAATTACAATTTCTCGAGTTTATCCAAAAGCCTAGATAGTTGACAGCCTCATATGTATATTGCTACCAGTTACACTTAAAAACCACTACTATAATCGGTTTGGTGAAAGAGATTGCTTATTGCATTGGTTTCTATCCAAAATCTATGTGATGATTCCGCACTAGTCCGTCTTATCTGGGGTCTTTCCACAACCTAATTGATAATATACATTCCCAAAATGTGAGAGTAAATCCAAGAAGAAAATCTTGGTCTCAGTAGTTGTGGTCCCCAGTGCACAGTATTCTGCATTCCTTCTACAAAAATAAACCTATCTGTCAGATTTCATATGCCAGTACAGCTAGAAATTTAATTTATTCCATAAAACGATGCTTGTGGTTACGTTTTCTAACTGAATTTTGAACTGGGTTGAGGGTCAGCAAAGTGGAGTGGTTGAAGGACAAAACGAAAAAAATTTCTTGGCAGCCTTTCCACTCTATTGGAATGTATAGTGAGTATACTGGATTCCAAATTATACCAGGTGTGTTAGTTGAAATTTGCCGGTTTTTTCGATAAAGAAAACACTTAATTTTCAGAGGAATCTAAAAAATTTTTTATTCAAAGTATTGACCACTGGTTTCTACACATTTCGCCCATCTTTCAGGCAAATTATGGATACCATTCCAAAAGCAACGAATGCCGCAAATCCGATTTACTTGGAACAAAACTCGACACATTCACGGAGGTAAACAAATATGACGCTATTATTTTGGTGGAATGTGACTTGCGTATTTTTGTAGGTTAATGTCAATAGAAACAAGTTACATACATGCGAAATCATAGAAGCTTATACATATTGCTAGGGACATCTACTAGTAAAACCGGCAAACTTCAACAGACACACCTGGTATGCATATAACTGGCGCTTTGTTACCGACGAAGCGATTTCGTCCGAGCTCTTCATTCAAATTGCATAAAAACTTCAACCAACACACCTGGTAAAGCCCTATTATGGCTATGAACGAACATTTCTCTAGTATAAGGATCTCTAAAGATCATAGCATAACATAGTAAAGATTCTAAATTTGCACACGATTTTAGAATCATGTAACTTTGATGGTTAATAAATGAAAAACCACAGTCCAAAAAGATTTCTGAGAATTCAGAGAATTCTTTAACTTTGAGAAGGTTCACATTAGAAAAATTATATGAAGATGGGAAACAGTTCGTTTTGAATGCTCAAAGATGTTAAGTTACTTAGATCTTGTTGCATTAAATTAACATCAGATGCACAAGTTATTTTAGCTTTAAGTTATTGCATAGAGCCTAAAGCAAATCGTAATATCAGGAATAAATGAGAACAAGAATACTCCCCTGCGGAATACCCGAGGCCACAGAAAAAGCCTACGGCTTAGTTCTATTAGACAGATAAGATCTCAATCTCGAGAGAAAACCTGAATGACTTATACATATATGCCAGAAAGCCCAAAGTTATGAAAGGATTTACGCTCCTCGCGTGAGAAGCCATTAATAATGAAAAACAATATCAGCCTAATGGCCACCACGGCTACGCTTAAAAGAGCGTATCCTTTTTATAAAATTTTCTATCACCAAGTCGGTAAATTGGCTGCTGTTTGCCCTCAATAGATTCACAAATCCCATATTTGAGGTATTAAATCGACGTTGGCCTGTTGGCGTCGACATTGTCTTTCACGTGACCCCAAAGTAAGTTAGTCGCAAGGTGTTAAATCACAAGATATCGGTGGCCAATTGCGATCATCTCTTCGAGAGATAACTTGGTCCGGTAACTTTTCCCTTAAAAGATAGATGGTTTCGTTGCTTGTGTGGCACGTAGTGCCGTCTTGTTGAAAGTAAACGTTGCCCAAATCAAATACCATCCAATTCCGGTCATAAATATTATTAATCATCTCACCGTTGCTGTTGCTTCAGCCTTATTTTCGAAAAAAATAGAGTCCAATCACAGCGCCGGACCATAAACCGCACCAAACGGTTGCATGTTGGGGATGGAGAGGCTTTTCAACAATAAATCTTGGGCTTTCCGAGCCCCAAATGCGATAGTTTTGCTTATTGCCATAGCCATCGAAGTGTAAATGGGCCTCATCAGTCAAGATGATTTTTTGATGAAATTCGACACTACGTTGTTGATGATCGGCCGACATAAATTCATGTGTTAACTGAACTTTTTAAGCCTTACGATCGAAGTCTTTATGCAAACTACGGCGTAGTGACGTTTGTGCAATGCCAAATTCCAAAGAACGACGAGGAATGGTCAAATCCATGATTTCTTCCACACTTGCTGAAAACTATAGAGCTCTATAATTTTACGGCATGGAGAAAGTTGAATTTGTAATGAATTATTTATGCCTAGAACCTGAGAAAACATAACAAAATGCGACAGTTCTTCCTCCACGGTTGTCATGTCAGTAAAGTTTGTGACGTCACTAAAATGGTTGATATGACAACGATACTGAATGTGAACTGAATATATGTTTGGAGAAAAAAAATATATAAATAAAATATGAAAAAGTCGATGGTCTAATTATTTTTATTGAAAAGTATTGATTATAGAAAATGTATTGTTGTTTTCCGTTTATATAGCCATTTTACTTTATATCCTTTATAGATAGACCTGAAATTATACAATAATTATTTATTTTCATAAATATACAAACATTATTTACGTAAGATTTTAAATATTCATTAAACTTTAAGCAATTTTTTTTATCTAAGACTCATGCGACTGCCCCATTTAGAGACGCGTTTCACTTCTTTCGGCCTTAAAGTCCAATATTTTTCAGCCAAATCATATATGGAATTCTTAGGTGCATGCTTAATTTGTGCAAACATTGGATATATATATATATATATATATATATATTTTTATACATAAATGATTAGTGCATTTCGTGCAAGTGCCAGTGCAAGCATAACTTTTCAATAATATTTTTACTCACCATTAATTGATTAATATAAAACTCATAGGGTATATTGCCTGTGATAGGATCGATGGCAACAGCAAGCATTTCGTCCAACTCTTCCTGTGTGAACGGTTCACCTTCCTCCATCATCATTTTGCTCATATACTCTTTGGTAATGAAAGTTTTTCCCTCCGGATCCAAGACTTTGAAGGCAGCTAAAATTTTCTCTGGCGATGCTGGTTCCATTCTGCGTAGAATAAAAATATGTACATATAAATATATTTAAATGCATATTAAAAAATATTAGAAAATCCCTTCGTTAGTTCGTTTGCTCACTTTCTTTCCGCTATCAATTGTGCCACATGTGGCATGAATTTCGAAAGGTGCACATCACCAGCCGATTCTTCCATTTCAGTTGCTGCTATTACTTCGTTTATCTCCTGTTCGGTGGGCACACAGCCGAGAAAGCGCAAAACAGTGCCCACTTCACGTATATCGATACGCTTATCGCCGTGATGATCGAATATGCAAAATGCATCGGAAATGCGTTGCTCTAGCTCATTGGTGATGGGTACTGTTGGATGGATGTAGAAGTTGGTTATTTAAAAATCTAAAATATTTCCACGACACTTACTAGCAGCTTCCATGGCTTAGAAGACAAAGAATTTATTTTTATATATTTTTTTAATTAACTATTATATTTTTACAATTTTAAATAAATTTTAACTTTTTACTTTTTATGCATAACTTTTTATGATTCTTTTTATGAATTTTACATTTTTAAATGTAAATTTTGTTATTTTTACTGTTCCCTTGCCAACTGCTATTGTCGTGACAATTACTATTGATCAAGCAAATGATTACAGGGTGCACACGACAAATGAGAGTAATCTTTTTTTAACATAACATTCATTAATATTATATATAATCTTAGTTATTAAATCAAGTTGTTTCAGGCAACATGTTTGTTATGGTGTGCAAAAATGTACAGTATTTCATAAATTTTGGACGATTGTGTAGTAATTTCAATGAGAAGATTTTTACGAAAGAAAAATTAAATTTTTTTCCAGAGAGTGGCGAGGGAATGATATATTCGAATAAGTAAAATTCATGGCTAAGATTAACATGTAGAGCGCTTTTCTATTGGGAAATTCACTGGCATCCTGAAATTCTACGAATTCTAAAAATCACATTTTTGATAAGCGGTAAGAGGTGTTATTTCGAATAGTCTGCTATTTAGGTAGATGTCACTTTTGAAGCTGTAATGTTTTGACATTTGACAACTAAAAACTCTGCCAGTAATAAAAATGGAACGATACACGCAACAACGACGCTTTAAAATTATTAAAATTCACTATACAAATTGTGAAAACCTGGTAAAGACGGTTCGTAAAACTAAAAGATTTTTCGGTCGTCATGTGTCGGGCCGTAATACAGAAATTGGTAAAACAAAGAATGGAGGCATTGGGACATGTTAGTGATGTGAAAAACAAAACACGTCGCTATAACCCAAAGTGTTGAAGAAAACACAAGTTTGTTCATTCCTCGTGGTTCTTTGGAATTTGGCATTCCACAAACGTCATAACCCATTATTTTGCATAAAACTTGGGTCTTATGGCTTATAAAGTTCAGTTAACACAAGAACTCAATCCAGCCGATCATCAACAACGTCGTGTCTTTGCATGGAAATTATCCGGAATTGCATTGAAATATCCTCTCGACTGATGAGGCCTATTTCCACCTCTATGGCACGTCAAACTCACCCACCTTAGGCTTGGAAAACCCAAGATTTATTGTTGGAAAATCTCTTCATCCCCAACGTATAACTGTTTGGGGCGGTTTATGGTCCGGTAGGGTCACTGTACTCTAATTTTTCTAATTGAGGCTGAAGCAACAATTACTGTGAAAGGATTGCGCCATCGAGGGATGATTCATGACTTTTATGACCGAAATTGGATGGAATTGATCTGAACAAGGTTTACTTTCAACAAACGGCGCTACTTGCCACACACAAGTAATGAAACCATCGATCTTTTAAGGAAAAAATTTCCGGCCCGTGTTATCTCTCCAAGAGGTGAACGCAATTGGCCACAAAGATCTTGTGATTTTACACCTTGTGAATTCTTCCTTCGTGGCCATGAGAAAGTTAAGGTCTACGCCAATACCCCAGCGTCGATCCAAAACTTCAAAGATGGAACCTGTGAAGCTATTGAGGTCTACAGCTGCCAATTTGCAATTGGAAAAAGAGCTTAAAAATTGGTTTTAGCGAATTCGTTCCTGCAAAAGAAGTCATGGAGGCCATTTGAATGATGTTATATTCAGAACTTATTTGTATCGATTGTACTTCACATTAAATAAAAAGCATTTGAATTAATTTAGCAATTATTGTGCTTCTTTTTTTAAGAAATCATAACACTCTTATTGGAAAACTCTCTATTGAAATTTTGCAAACAACTGGGATTGCGAATTGATTGCTTAGGTCTTTCTCTACTCCAAATAAATTTCCAAAATTATATTTATATGTATCTTGCACAATCGTTTAACCCCACCCAGCAATTTCGAGTTTCTTTAACAAATGGAAAAACTAAAAGAATTCAAAATCCAGAAAAATTCTGGGCTTCCATATAAACTTCATTCTTTCGTAATAAATATAAATATTATTGTTATATTTAAGTAAATGTACGAGTATGTACATGTACAATATAAGCAGGTGCATTTTTTAATTGCCATGGCAAAATAACATATCAGTGTGCTTGTACAAATGTGCTTTAGCACAGCGCCATGATCCCCAACTTCCATTGCTGTGCTCCATTAATTTATTTCTCTAAAGTATGAGTGCCCTGTCGTGTATGTGTAATGCATGCAATGCGATTGGCCAACGCTCTCTTGTGATTAGCCAATCAGACCGCTTCATATCTTTACAATATACTTGTATGCGAATTTAAAATGTAAAATGTTAGATTGGGGGCCATGATGATGAATGCAAGTTTTAGGTGCAAAAAATATGTACATATAATAGTAATATAAGCATGACGAATAATTTTCAAGTTTAACTTTGAAGTTAGTTGAACTTATCCCTCAAAAAGTCTAGCCAAGTCGTGCAAGTATAAAGGGGGTTCTATGGAAAAAGAATAGTAAGTAACCGACTTTGAAGGTGTTGAGATGGGAGCTGTAACTTGGAAAGACAGTAAAGTTGTGAACTTTCTTTCATCGTATGCTGGGACAGAACCCATGTCCCTAATGGAAAGATATAACAAGGCTGAGAAAAATAAAATTAACATTCAATGTCCTCAAGTTATAAAATATTACAATCCACATATGGGTGGAGAGTATCTCAGGAAATGGTATCTCTGTATATTTTATCATCTTCTTGATATGTCCGTTATAAATTCGTGGCCTGTTTATAAAGACCTCAGACTGGAACTAGCAGAGGTTCTTGACAATGTTAGCGACGCTTCCGAAATCTCCAACAAGCGAGGAAGACCGAGTTCTGAAAACAGAGTTGAAAAGGAGCTCCAAGTTAAGAAACGCTGTATGTTCTCCCAAAAGATTTGCGAACAGATAATGTCGGACATTGTGCACAAAATTGCTCTCTATAGACGATGCAAATTGCTATGTACGGAATACACACAAACCAGCTGTGAGAAGTGTGAAGTCTCACTTTGTTTTTACAATGCTAATAATTGCCTTAAAATATTTCATACGTAAATGCAGAAATAAAACAGTGAAAGCAAAAATAAATTTGGTTTCGTTTTCATACACACATATGTTTCTGGCAGAAACGCGTCTCATTATTAGCAGGTCCATAAGTTCGAGTTCTAGTGCGGGCGCTCATCAGAGGGGAGTATATTTCCGCCATAAAATAGAAAGTACCTCATAAAAATCCATCTTCCATTCAGCTTGGATAAATAAAAAGACGCTCACAATGAATTGGAGGAGAAACCCGGCCAAATTTTATATGTATATTTATTAGTGGATCAGGCATCAATAGATAAATCTAACTTATTCAGTGACATAGTATATATATTAGAGTATTTGGTTAGAATGCCAAAAAATTTATTTGCAAAAAATTCTCAGACCAACTTAGTCGATGACATAAACATATAAAAATTAGTCCATGCCACCGAAATTGTATATCTAGGTTGAAAGCTCTTGGCGTTCAGTAGTTCTTTGATATAACGCTGAATTAAATCCAAGAAGTAGAGTACTTCCTTTCATATGTGAATGGTTTCATGTTCTAGCAGACGTCTGGAAGGTATGATCTCTGCTGCCCATTGTGACTCCACTGAAGATCCTAATAACCACCACCCACCCCAATCAAACCAATGTGTGGAGTTTCATCAACTCTAGAGGCTTCAACCTACTCCTCCTAAGTGCGGAGCGATCGCAAAGGAAGGGCCATAAGATTTCAGGTTCCTCTTCTAATCCCATTAGTTTATGCCTTGTAAGAAAATCTTTGGCTGTAGATATCTCCTAACTCTTTAGCTCGATAAAGTCACGAGACCTTCTTCTGTTACACTCTGTCCATATTGTCCCATTGAGATTTCTTCATCTTGAGTTAGCATTTTTAATAAATAACTTTCCTATATTGAGCTTACATACTCTTCCATGGCGGGAAAAGTAGAAAGAAAGTGCCCATTCTTGCAAACTCGCAAGCCACCTCATTACACGGCATGTTACTGTGTCCAGAATGGCTTAGTCATCACGTTAAGTGATCTGAGGCAGTTCTCTGCCTTGCAAATGGTGTACAATCAAAATCTATGGTGCTGAAGACGGTGTTCTGACAGGCTTGTAGCTTTTTTATCTGTTTCCCTGATGTTCGAAACGGAGCGTCTTAGCTTATGACCGACCGGCTCAACTAACGTGCAATGAATAAAGATTCTCAACGAAAAAACGACCAAATCGAACAGTCATTGAGCCATTGTATACTAAAATAAAGAAGAAGAAGTGACTACTTCATTCACGCGAGAAATATAATATGTATATACTTCGCGAGGACAATGGAGTATTCCAAAACTAACCACAATCAATACAAAAAATGTAGTGCACTTAACATTGCGATGTCCTAGGGCAAAACCTTTCTGCAAACTAACTCAATTTCATTTTTACACATTTTCTGTATATGAGTAAAAATCTTATTGCGCTCGTTAAAACACGAGCAATCATCGGCTAACAACAGGACGCTAGCGAGACGCAAGTTGATCTAATAGTTCAAACTTTTTGCCACTTTCTCGTAGATGCATATATGTGAGCTGTCACTTTGATGTGGGGTTGAAGCTGGAACAACTTTTTGAGATCCTTTATCTCACCCCACCACGTTTCTTGTCAATAAACAGAGAATTATTATTGTAGTGCGAAAGGGTCCATTTTCATATGAGCTCAAGGAGGCACCTAATAGCGTAGATAAAACACCAACTTGCTAAATTTTTTGTTTAATTTTGGTGAGTTATCATCTCGAAATTTTATAATTCAACGGATTACTATTGGTCACAGTAGGAAAAAGAAGAAGAAGTTGAAGAACCGTTTTACTAATTGCAATTGCAAAATAGATGTTTATTTCAATGTAAAGAGGAGAACAATATCAGTCAAATGGCCACCAGGGTGTAGCACGTAGTGTCGTTTGTTGAAAGTAAACCTTGTTTAGATCAATACCATTCAATTCCGGCCACAAAAAATAAATAATCATCTCTCGATTGCCCAATCCATTCTCCGTAACAGTTGCTTCTGCCTCATTTTCGAAAAAAATAAGGTAAAATGACCTCGCCGGACCATAAACCGTATCAAACAGTTACAGGTTGAGGATGTAGAGGCGTTTCAACTATAAATCTTAGGTTTTCCAAGCCCCAGATGTGACAGTTTTGCTTATTGTCGTAGCCGTCGAGGTAGAAATGGGCCTCATCAGTCAAGATGATTTTTCAATGAAATTCTGGATCATTCTCAGGCTTTTCAAGGACCCAATCATCAAAGACATGACGTTGTTGATGATCGGCCGGGTTGAATTTTTGTGTTAATTAAACTTTATAGGCGATGTGCGCGTGCTTTATCCGTCTCATCGCTAACTTGTTCCAACATATCCATTTTTTCCACCAATTTCTGTATTGCCGTCTGACAAGGTGTTTTTTTTGTTTACAAAGAGATTTGTCTAACATAGATTAGACAAAAGAGTGGGCCCTCAGTGAATAAATATGCTTTAACGTTATATTTAAAATTTTGCTTTATTAATATTTAAAAAAATATACAAATTTAAGTACATTTTTAACATACGCAAATAACGTTTTTCATTCAGTACAATTTTTATATGTAGGTATGTATTCATATTTTTTATTCACTTCTAACTTACGCAATATCGATTAAATATTTATTTAAATTAAAAAGAATTTAAGTAGAATTAACTACTCAATATAGTTATGGGAATTTTAAATTTTTAATTTAATAGTTTATGCAGTTTCGATTATTATTGTTACTAAGTGCACTACGCTTTCTTTTGTTGTTGTTCTATTTAATTAAATGCGCTGTTACAGCAATATTTCTCAATACACAGACATCAAGTCGAAGATATGTTTATGGTATTTGTTTTTTGTGTTTTTTTTTGTTTTGTTTGTTTTGTTTTAATAAACAAAATAATTTATAAGTAATATAATTCTACAACTAACTTGCGTTTACATATTCGCTTATTACACATTAATAAATATATTTATTTAATTTAAATAAAAGAGAAAAAATTAAAACAGATAATTATTTAAGCAAAGAAATTAAAAAAGGGCATATAACAACAACGATTCGTGCATTTTTTGCTCTTGCTTGTAGACTATAACATTTTCTTAACTTCTTTAAACTTGCCTTAAGCTTCCTTTTATATACTCTTTTTGAATTTTTTAAAAAAATTTTCTGCTAAATTAAATAAGTTACCATTTCTTATACATTAATTTGCTCGTATAGTGCGATTCTTGTTCATATTCGTTAACATAAGTGATATATATGACGTCAATAGATCATCCATTTTGTAACCCAATGAGGTTTCACAAAGCAATTTGGAACCACGCACCAGATTGCCGATTGTCATGTGGAAATAGGTATTACCCGATGACCAATTGGAGATGCGCGTGAATGGATGTGTGATTAAAATGTCCTGTAAGAGAAAGGAGTATAATAAAATTTAATTAAAAGACATTTGTTATATAAAAAAATATATTTTTTTCACCTTCGTAACTGGATGTATGAGGCTCACGCCATGCTTGTTGATTGCTATGAGCAGCATTTCAGGATAATTTGGTTCGGTTGTTTGTTTTACCTCGAAGAATGCTGATCCAAATGTGGGCCATCTGAAAAACAAATAATTTTTTTTGTTATACATAATTGCAATTAAAATGACATGATAATTTTCATTTTCATGTGACATCAATGCATCACAACACGTTCAGTGAGCTTAAACTTCATCTTAATTGCATGGAAAATAATATTTTTAATAGCGAGCATATTATTATCATTACATAGATATTATGAATCATAAGACGTGATATGATATCACATCATGTCGTTCTATCACATCACATGGCTACTTGTCGGTAAAAGAATAAATTTACACCATTTAGCACAATATCATCTAAAACATGCATAAATGTTAAAAATGATTACCATTAATGCTTCATAAAATCACATCATATAAAATCGCATGATATTAACTTCATTATCATATGACCTTACATCTCTGAAATCAAATGAAATGAAATGAATTACACACTAGATTGTAAAATAACTAGTATATCTAATTTTAATATAAAAATTTCGAATATGTAGTAGCATCACATGATGTCACATCACACCCATGAAATGGACGTCACATGCTAACATCAAATGACTTTCACCTTATCTTTACATCTATTATATAATGTAGCTATCACGTTATATGAACTTTATTAAGATGAAGAAAATATAATTCTTCAATAATACTTAATATCAACGTTTCCAAATCTGCTCAAACTTTGAATAAAAAATCACATGCAGCCATACCAAATCATATGATATCACCTCATGTCGATACTCACCTATAAACGATCTTTAAAAATGCCACTTTGGCATCTTCCGAACTCATGCCGCCATCTTGATTGTAAGACGCCACAATGGCACGCTTCCATTCGCTGGTGCTTTGCATTTTCATAATATCAGAGGGTATCAGCTCGCGCAGCATTTGTCTATGTATGTAAAAAAAAAACGAAAAATGTGTATATATAATTTTTCAATAGCTTTCTACAAGGCCTTCACCAACTTACGGTATGGCCTGCAACTCCTGTTTATTCTCTCCATAACGTACGCGATACACCAACGCCGCCAGCTTGGCCGCTTCTTCACGCGAGCATTTATGATAGCCCCGTAATAGTTTCGGCAACTCTTGATGATAGTGGAAGATCAAATCTGCATTACGATCCTTACCCGGTACCGTATTCGTCCACAATTTCTTCATGAAGAATACTTGATAGGTGAATTGTGGATTTGAGCCATCACGTATGGGACGTGCCTTCTTAATCCAATCAGTCAGATGACGTACAAAGTCAAAGAAGAAATCACCCTCCGGCACTGAGATCACTTTATCGGCGATCTTGACGAAAAGCGAGAAACCCTCGCTGGTGCGCAAAGACAAACGTTGTGAGATGTTGTGGCAGAAATCTTTTGCGCGTGTTGACGAGTCCACCTCGAACGCTTCGTCGGTGTCGTCGGGGAAGTATACTTTGTGGAATATTTGTGTAGTTTTGTGCTGTATCGCTTCGACTTCCACCTGATGTGGCGGATATTTACGTTGACCATTACGTATTGTCTTCTGCAGGCGATGCATTGAATCCTGTGAGATGGGATGACGACGTGTGCGTAAGAACATCATCAACTCTTTGAGTAAACCTTGTGAGCAGGCAAATAAGCCAGTGGCAAGCCACATCAACTCCCAACCGCGCTCCTCGGAGATTCGATTACGATTGTCCGTTAACTGTTTCATGATTTGACAATAAATTTCATCGCGTAGAATTTCATGCTTGAGCGGACCATCGAATATGTGATCGGTTATTTCATTGCCCATACGCGGACGTTTCGACGGCAAGTCGCCCATATACTTGAGTATGGCAGCGAAAGCAAAACACGCCTCTTCAGCGAGCTCCTCTTTACTCTGCAGCTTACGCAATAGCGGTGCTTTAATGGGATCACGTGAGTAACGCCAAATTTCATCGGCGCGCTTTGAGCTTAGCGTTAATGTCTTTGACATGGTGCGTTTGGGTGGCAAACGGAAGTGATCCAGGGCGTATTCCATTAGCGTGTGGGGACGATCACGTGCCTCAGGAACGCCATTCGAAACCATGCTCAAGCGGCGACCATGATGTGCCTCCTCGATATTGAACAACGCTAAGATGTCTTGTGGTGGCTTAGTGAGTGTGGGTAGTACATAAACAGTCTCCGCCGGGAAATCACCACGTTCTTGTGTTCTTTCACATCGGCCAATACACCAGCCATTATTGAGTACCGACTCGCCACACGACTCGTCCTCGAGTATGATGAGATCACCTTTCAGAAATGAGAGAAAGCTAGAGCCGTCTGATGGCGCGCGATAGTCCTGTATTGCGATCACATAGTGCGAGCTGTGGAGAGAGATCAAATAAAATTAATTTTTGGCTTAATGTGCGTGACAGAAAAATTGCTTACCGCTTCTTCAGTCCGTCTAGGAAGTACACCACCAAGTCTCTTATATCCTCCGCGTTCGGGCTCTGGAAGGTGAATTCCTCACCACGCACAGTGGCTAAACTGAATGTTTGAGTGAACACTTTATTGGTCTTCTGACTGGATACGGCGGTGATCTCGGGGAAGCTCAACTCTAATAGCACCTGTTCTTGATCATCCACTACATATACGCCCGTCCAATTCACCGCAATGATGACATCGTTCTTGGGTAAATTGGGACCCGAGTTGCGATAAGCTTCGTAGAAACGCGAGAACAGTAGTGGCCATTTCAATTTTGCGTAGCTAACAATGTCCTCTTTGATTTTCAGTGCTGCCACTTTATCGCGCACATAGTAGGATTTCTTATAAGCCTGCAACACCAAGGCAGCCCAACGTTCAATAGCCTTTTCCATACCCGTCAAGCAAAAGTCGGGTATAAAGTTGGGCAAAAGTGTGAAGAGCCGCTCCATAGACATATCAGTGCCATACTCAATGAAGTATTGCTGCGCGGCAATCATCGCCAAGTCATCCTCCTTGTCACAGCGATATTCACCGAACTTGACGCCACGCACCACTTGCTGGTAGATAAGATTCGTGGCGACCTGATCTTGTGTGGGGTCATGCCAGGGTGCAAAGATTTCTTTACGGAAGAACAGACGCCACGGCGCATTACGTTCCTGTGCGCCTTGCTCTTTTGCATATTGCTCGCACTGCGAGATCGCGTCCATAACATGATCGCCACCACTACCCAGCGATGAGACCTTATCAAAGAGCGCTATGTAGAGTGAGAAACCGAATTGGTCTTTGAGCGTGATTTTATCGGAGAGCTGATTGCAGAGCTCACGTGCAGTGGTAGCCGAATCGGCGAGCAGCGTCTTCGTATTGCCATCCATAAAGGTGATGGGCAGCATGATTGGCTTTTTCGACTTCGTGGCCTGTAACTCTAGCCAAGAAGGTGGCTGATTACGTGTGCCATTGTTAAATGTGCGTTTCAGTCGCTCCTCACAGTACGGTGCATAACCGGGCGGACCTTCGCGTATGAAGGCGCGTAAGTAGTTGACAAACTTTTCTGAAGGTGCAAAGCAGCCGACACAGAGTGAGAGCAGTATCCAGCCGCGTGCGTGCGAGGATTTGAGCGGATTATTGGTGAGCTGTTTACAGATTTGACAATAGATTTCATCGCGCAGCTCAGCGCGTAATATGCCATGGCCGATAATGAAATGCAATTTCTCCAGATTCGAGGTAGGACGGGATTGTAGCCAAGATTGATAGCTATCCGCAGTGTATTCCTCATCTTGAAGACGGCGACGCACATCTTCGCCGAGTTTATTCTTACGTTTTAGCGTAAGTGAAACGAGTTTGTGGCGTATTGAACGTGGTTTTTGTTTAAGGAACGCATCAGGGTCGAGACCCATGAGTTGAGCTTCTTGGAATTCCTGTGTGAAAGAGAGATGAAAGCTTTAGTTTTGAATACAATGCCTATGGTGAAGAACACTTACTTTACTCCTTATGAAATTTCGTCCCAACGTCGCTGTGACCTTCGACATAACGGACGTGGTATCCATGCGATCCATCGTGTGATACTTCGGTTCGGGCATATCACCCGTAAAACGAAGTATAGTGATCCAAAGCGCTTGCGCAGCCAACTGGTCACCTTGTGTATGCAATGGCAGTAACGGATGCTTCAGCGCCTTCTTAGAGTACTGATGCGTGACATTGCCTTGGAAGTAGGTGGCGGCGAATTTCTGGAATTTAAACTCAGAAAGATCCTCCTCGTCTTCGGAGACGTGCATTGGTCCAATTATGTCCTACAAAACAGAGAAGAGTCAATTTTTATATGAACTTTAAAACTAAACTCGAGCTCAAACCCACCTCATGATTCATGGAGTTGTTATGCGGTAGATCGTTGAAAACTGACGTCTCGCGTCCGCCATGTGGCGTTGGCGCTTCACTGCTGGAGTCCGGTAAAAAGTCAAACATCGCCTCCACTAATTTACTATCATCTACCGGCTCATCTTGCTTGCGCGCCGCATCGTTTATAATATTTTTCTTCACCTCGACTCGTCTGCGCTCTTCAATCTCCTTCTCCATTTCCCGACGCTCCAGTTCATGCAACCGATCGCGATAATGTTGCTCTGCTATCTCGCGCGCGTGTTTATTACCCTTGTGCATAAGCTCTTGCTCCTCCAATTTACGTAAATGTAACACCTCCGCAAATTGCTTATACTCCTCACGCAGCTTCTGATATTTTCGCATAGCAATCATGCGCCGCACATGCGATTGTATCTTTATGATGGCCCACATTTTGTGTCCATACTCGCGACGCACCAAATATCCACGCGCATGTGCTTGCAAACCGACAATGTGACCGCGCAAATGCCGGAAGCGATGCGAAAGCACACGCGAACGTATGAGCGCCTGCAAACGCATATAGCCCACGCGCATTTGCCTATAGCGCTGACGCTGCGCATACCCCTTCCAGTAGCGTTGTACTGTGACGACAGCAGCGCGCATGCGCAAATAGCGACGCCGATAAACCCAACCGCGTATGGTGCGTTGGAGAATGAGAATTTTGCGCGTCAGCACACGATCGCGCTCCTGTTCAAGGAAGAGGTCATGCGCATCTTTCAAAAACACCTTCGTGTTACCAAGCTGGTAATCTGATTTGCCCAGAACAATAGCGCAAATACGTGCCGTAGCTGCACGACAGTCGGTGCGATGTGCAGGCGGCACGCCGGGTATGAGAAAACGATAACGCTCAACAAAATCACGAAAGCCATGGCGTATGGGGTAGCCAGCGCGACGTATGCGTATCGTTTCCATCATGCCCGAATAACGCAGCTGACGACAACACAAGCCACGATCGAAGAGCATCGGTTTTTTCATTTCATTGGGCTTGATACAGCGTATGAAGAAGGGTTGGCAAGTGCTCAACGTTTTCATGAGCGCATCCAAGCTCTTGCGAAATTGTGTAGAGAGTGTGGGTGTGCGTTTACGCGTCTCAGCGCCCATTTCGATATCCTGATTGAAAATTTGACGCAAAAATTTATTCGAACACTGGCTAACCAAATGCAGGAGGTCCGGACTGAAAGTGTCACGATTCTTATCCAAAAAACCGCTGGTGTCATAGAACACCACACCGGCGAAATGATTCAAACCAAAACTTGTGTTGATGTCCGACTTTGGCTTCAAGTAATTCTTGTGTGTGCCATGCGTTTTATGCAGCTTCGCCAACATAGTCTGATCCGTGCCTTTCGGGAAACGCGCCTCTTCATCGATCAGCGCCATAATATTCAACTGTTTGATGGCAATCAGATCCAGCGCATCCTGATTATCCACAAACTCAATGTGTTGCCAATTGATTGCTTCATGATTATACTCCTCCTGTTCGAGTTTGAAAATATGTTGCACAAAGAATTGTTGCAAGTTCTCATTGGCGTAATTAATGCAAAATTGTTCGAAACTATTCTGATCGAAATTTTCAAAACCGAATATATCCAAAACACCTATAGCGTTACGTGACGTGCCGCGTGGCTTAAAAATGGCTGAATTGATCTTTCGCACTATGTGTACAAACAATCGGCCGTAAATGCCCTTTACGAATGCGTCACGCACATCGACCGATTGTTCGCGAGACAAGGTGGACACCACCGTCTCGCCGTGTGCGAAGAGCGTACGCCGTGTCAAAGCATCGATGAGTGGTTGCATAGGCAGTCCGAGTAAGGCAGCAACACGTTCGACATTTATATGTTCGGGTATTTCGGTCGCATCCAAGTTATCAACAACTGTTGCCTTATAACGTATGTTGCCACAGTGTAGGAGAGCGGCGAGTAACTTAATGATTTCCCAAATTTCTTGATCGGAGAAGAGTAACACTTTCATGGCGGAACGTATATCGGAAAATTCCGCAGCATCGTCTCGACCTTCACAAGTGATGCAATCGCCGCCGGTAAGGTATCTGGGAAGAAACGATTAATATTTTATTAGCAAAATTTATGAACAAATAAGGTTAAGTGATGTTAAGTTGATCTATAATTAATTAAATGAATGCCTCCCCTTTTTATAAAGTTAGAGACCATTTGAAAAAGAACGCTCGAGGATTCCTTTATAGATATTTTCCTAGATACTTTATTGACATCAAGGCAATCGTTACTCCTTTATCTACTTAGGCAGTTAAACCGATCTAGGGTGCAGACTAAATTAAATATCATAAAATATCGATAAAAAATCAGAGTAAATTCTTGAAAAAAGGGGGAAGCTGATTTCTGGAACAAACCGACCTTATCTTTCAATAGAAGCTATAATGGAGATTAGTGAAACTCTTATTGTTGTTTGGAGGTGATTCGAGAGAACTATAGTATTCGGAAAACCCGAAAATTACTTTGAAATTTCAGCAGTTAGAATTTTTGAGCTCAAAACTTTAGGGATAATTGCAGAAATATCGGAGTCTAACGCTTAAACATCGGTAATCCGTATGGATTAAGCACAGTTTCAATTTTGGTTTAGACTGAAATTTATCTTGGTATTAAGTAGGGCTTAGATGCCTATCCGAGTAGACGACGGTGGTAGTAGCACTACAAGCACCTTCACCGTTGGGAATGAGAAAGATATCGATATATATAGATTGTCAGGTTTCGCTTAAAGAATACCAAAACCGCGGTAGCTGATGGCTCACTAGATATGGCTCCAAGATCTTACCAGGTGCCTGTTTCTTTCCAGAATATGGTCAGATGAAAGGATATCCGACTATTGTGTGCTCTGCCCAACTCACAAGGAGAGTGATTGTGGGAAAACTTAAAGTCCATCGTCAAAAGACTGGCTTCAGACCTGATATTCACCACGCGCCAAATTTTAGCAAAGAGCTGTTAGAAAGAATCGGAACACGCGTACCACCACTTCTCCGATTTGTAGGCAGACATCAACAGAACGAAAAGGAGATTGCTCGGTCATAATTTTGAAGTCGTAGATAACTTCGTCCTTCTAGAGACCAGCATCAACACCAATAATAATGTCAGCCTTGAAATCAAATTCGTAATCACTCTTACCAAAAAGTTCTACTTTGATTTGATCTCTCTCAATAAACTGAATATGTTCTGCTCTCTCTTTCAATAAACGAAAACCAAAATCTAGAAGTTGCTCTTCATTCCCGCGAAAAAGCGGAAACATTTATATAGTTCAGCAAATGAAGAGGTATCAGCTATGCTGGCTAGGTTATGTCCTTCGATTAGGTTAGGTATTACCAATTAGAGCCGCACAGCGAAAGGAAGAAATGACTAGGACGCTTTGTTGATTCGACATTAAGTGCCTATGCCAAAATTAATTAAATTAATTGTGAATGTGCTTGCATTACCAGCCGAGGCTTTCTAACATTTTTGTGGACTTTACAATGATTCGGTTCTGAAACTCTGACTTGTAGCGCACATTTTTACCCGATTTTCCACCGAACTATTGAGTTTATTGACTTACTTATAATCCGATGCATTGCCTAAATCCAAACGCCTTTTCTCCTCGCCTGATAAACCCGCCAGCAGGCAGTAAAAAACATGATAATTACGTTCGCTATGATTTTGCGAAACTATTCGAGATTTCTCCAAGAGATATTGTTCGATTTTAGCGCCTTCAATGACACCACTCGAACTAAAGTGTATGTCAATATATTTGCCAAAACTGTAATAAAAAATCGCATTAGTATTTAATAATATAATTTCTATATACATATATTTTACTGCAACAGAGTCTCTCCACTGCCACTCACCGCGATGAATTGTCATTGCGTACGGTTTTCGCATTACCGAATGCTTCCAGTATCGGATTCGCTTCGAGTATTTGTTGTTCGATCCATGAGTGCTTGCCGCTTATTGCGGCTAAATATTGTAATATCAATTTTGTGCTCTCAGTCTTGCCAGCGCCCGATTCGCCTGATATGACAATACACTGATCTTGACGGTAGCGTTTCATATGCGCATACGCATTGTCACCAATGGCGAATATATGCGGTGGCAGCTCGCCGATTTTACGCTCCTTATAGAGTTTGATTTGATCGGCAGTGTAGATGGGTAGTATTTGATAGGGATTGACAGCGACCAAAATAGAGCCAGTGTAAGTCTGTGGGTGAGAGCAAATCATAATAATAATAATATGTACATTCGTATGAGTGTTTAATATACTTACATATATCAAATTCTCTTTGTAGCGTATGAGTAAATTTCTCAATATGCCCGCTTCGTGCAGATCGCCCAGCGATATCATATCCTCCACACCCTGCACCGAGGAGGCATGCATCGCTTTGATGCGCCGCTCGGGCGATAGCCATATTTCATTGCCATCATCGTCGCGTACTTGTATGCGTCTACCTTCGGCCGATATGACACGAGCGCCAATGGCTACATCGAATTCTCTACCCGATGCGGGTTCTATCCAGATGTAGTCACCCTGTTGGAAGAGATGAGAAAAATGGTTTAGAAAAAATTCTATATACAAAAATCTTTATAAAATAAAATAAAATGTGAAATGAAATTCTCTGAATCAAAGTTAGTAGTACACAGGGTCTAGCTTAATGAGTAAGGAGACGGTGCATAAAATAGACCGCATAACCACACTCGTTATCTTGAAAGAAGATTTTAATTCATATTAAAAGAGGGAGAATGGCGCAGAACCGTACCGCCTGCAAACGGAAGTTAAAATTTATACACGGATGGATCAAAAATGCCTGCTCAGGTGTGCGCCGGAATCTATCGTGCTGAGGCAGATCTTGATAGCCAGGTGGCAATTGTTTTACTTCAGAAAATTTCTTTAAAACAGGGAGGAAGTCGCGATAGTCCAGTGTTTAGCAGTGCGTACTGTAATTCGGAATGTCGGTCGCCCCTCGGCGGCGAATATCAAGCCCTCCGGGTGTATTTCGAACATGAAATAAAAGTTCCTCATGAAAAACCATCATCCGCTCAAAGGCGGTTGTAGGTCCCTCCACTTTTTGGAAAAATATCAAGACGCACCCCACACACCACAAATTGGTGGAGGAGCTCAGCCGAAAATCACTTCATAGTTAATAAGGTATACCAGATTCCAGACCACAAGTATACCGAGAGGAATGAAAAAGTTGATCAGATTACCAAAGTACCATCCATACGGCTACGTGAAGGACGCTAAAGACTTTTTGAAATGATATTTCCAATATGGCTGGAAAACGGATCATGGAGAGACTACATATTAACAGCAGGCAAAGGGTCAACAATACATATACTTCTACTTTTTCATAGGGACAATTGTAAAAGAGATAAAAGTTATACGCAGTTTGGACAGAGAGCAAGAGCATCGATTGTCGAAGGGCATAAGAAAAAGAAAAGCGAGATCTCGGTTAACAGTAGGACCAGCATAGAACTAGTTATAGTTTGGCAGAAGTAAAAGAGGATACCTATGTATTCGCTCGGAGACTAACTCAGTGTCCAACAAGTTTATACGTATAGGAGATAATCAAAAAACTAACCATCACTACTAACCAGAGGGTATGGGGCTATTTGGTCAGGAAGAGAATCTACTTTATATTCATATGCTCGTATGTTAAATACTAGTTTACCCACAATAAACTCAACACTTCTAACATCTAATCTAATGCTATTTGTGTTAACGCAATTTCTAAACATTAATCAAATAGATTTGTGTATTTTATGTCATTAAAAATTTTTATTTGATTTAATCGAGTAATTCTAAATAACTGCGAGCACAAAGCGTATAAAAATGTAAATAATTGTTTTTACTATTTACAGTTACACACCGAAATGAATGAGTTTAATAATATTTATATGGTACATACATACACGTATATATTATTTAGTTTGGCTCAGTGAGTTAGTGTGCTCGTCGCCCGAATGCGTACAACATGTACCCAGAGGTCGTGCATTAACCCTGCTATCATTTTAACAATCCAAAGCAGCAAGTTACACCCAACCAAACTAAGCTGAGCCGTCAGCTAAGCTGAGTCCCCCGACAGTCATGCAAGCACATATTTGAGGATTGTTGTTGGAAACAGCACAAGAGCACCTACAGCTGTTGGCGATTCTATGACGGTTGTTGTTGTTTTACGTACCTAATGTCCGGCTTTTTGCTATACTGCCACTGGCTCTCTTTCCATGAATGTTGTTGTCGTTGTACTTATCGTGTGATTCGTATTACTGCCACTTTTACCATCATCAAGACAACGCCACTATGGCCGCTGGTTCTAAGTCAACTGACAACAAGCAACAACAACTTTATAACAAGCGCTTTTGCAGGCTCATTAATGTTTAAGAAAAGACAGCAATGAATGATGATAACTATGTGCTCTGGTATATAATAGACAATGTACATATTTACGAGCATACAACCCATCAACTTATTTGTATATACTCCGTATGTACGGTGTGTATTTAAAACCAGATTTTTCTTAGAGCGGTTCTAAAGGAATTCGGAATAGGTAAAGATTTTCCTCGTCTTGTGAAAAATTTGCCTGGTTATGGACGGAGCTCTTCGTCACCTAATATATTTCATGCATCATTTCAGATTGAGAGTTCGTAGTTGACAATTTATACTCAATAACCAGTGGTGTAATGATGTGTAGTCAAACTTCTGGGTATTCAGTTACAGTCGCGGGGCTATACTTAATTCCTACACTTACACGTACGTTCACGTCACGCACTCTGGAAACGTGAGCAACTCTTGTGCAAGATACGGTAACCAACCCGTGTGGAGCCTTGGGTCACGGCTAAGCGGAAAGAGAGCGGAAATTTGGTGTCGGATTTGTGGTGGGAGAGAAACTTCGTCGTCGAATACTGGCATTCACCCCGATGGATGAATGTCTAGCCACAATCCCCATCAAGGCAAAAATGTTTAGCATATTTGCGCACACGCCTCGACGGAAGAGAAGGAAGATTGGACCAAAGATGCCCGAAAGTACTCATGAGCGCTGCCCCCACCGCAATGTGAAAATCGTGTTTGGCGATTTTAATGTCAGGACGGGCAAAGAAGGTAGCTTTGGTACGACTGTCGGCAACTTCAGCCTGCACGGCATCTCCTAATGGCTTAAGAAGAATACATTAAGCTACTAGGCTGTCTCCTGATTGAAAAACTCAAAACCAGATCGATCATGTTGTAATGGACGAAAGACATGTCTCCAGTGTTCTTGACGTAAGTAAAACATCGACGTGGACCGCTATCTTGTTGCAGCGGAGATAAGCACCCGCCTCTGTGTATCAAAGAACGCCCGCCAACAAACACAAGGAAAGAACGATGTCGAAAAGTTGTAATCACAACTCACGGCCAAGGGGTTTTCTCCTCGACGGGCTTGAAAAGCTAGCCGACAAGGGTCGAAAATTTTATGAAAAGATACGACGGCTTACAGATTGTTTCAACACCGGAGCAGACTCTTGTAGGACACAATGAGTTGATCTAGTGACGGATGCCGAGAGTATACTGAATTTATGGAGGGAAAACTTCACAAGCCTGCTGAATGTCAGTAAAAATGAAACACCATTTCCGGGAAACCCGAAACTCCTGTCGAGAGTATTGTGTGAAAGACTAAAGCCCACCGTCAACTCTTCGCCGATTTTAAAGACTGCTTCGACAGCACGAATAGAAGTTGCCTTTACGCCACTATGTTTAAATTTGGTCTCCGAACAAAACATATACGGCTATGTAAACTGACGTTAAGCAACATTAAAGCTCCATCAGGATCGGAGCCGTTCGATACCAAACGAGGTTTCAGACAGGGTAATTCCTTATCGTGTGATTTTTTTTAACTTATTGCTGGAAGAAATAATACGAGCTGCTGGCATACGCCGATGATATCGACATTATTGGCCGTAACAACTGCGCTGTGAGTTCTGCTTTCTCCAGACTTGATAAGGAAACGAAGCGAATGGGTTTGGTGGTGAGTGACGAAATATCTCCTGCCATCAAACAAACAGTCATCGCATTCGCGACTTGACTCCCACGTCACTGTTGACAGTCATAACTTTGAAGTCGAAGATAACTTCGTCTATCCTGGAACTAGTTTGATATCAATGTATATAAATATGCTACATTTACTATTTTACTTCATTTTATTTTATTTTTCTTCTAATTTTTCTTTCATTTCATTTTTTTACTTAATTTTATTATTCATTGTTTTACTTAATTTGGTTTTATTTCATTGTATTTTCATTTATTTCACTTTATATTATTTTAGTTATGTTATTTAATTTTTTTTATTCTTTGTTTTTTTCTTTTTATTTCATTTATTTTTTTTTATTTTACTAGACTTTTTTATTTTTTATTTATATATAGGTATATATATTTTTTAACTTATTACTGTTTATTAAATTTACTTTAATTTTATATTTAATTTTATTTTATTTTATTTCTTCAATATGTCTGCGCTTAACCGGTGTCTATTCTCCCTCTGCTGTGGTTTCTACATCCATGGACGCACTATTCTCTGCACTGTTGCTGTATACGGCGCAAAAAAATTCACTTAAGCGTGACGAAAAGCATCCGCTCGCTCCCATTTTTCATGGAGTACTTTGTTTTTGTTATTAATTCTTATTTTTATGATATTCGTAGCGCAGGCCGTATGACGCACAAGGTTCAAAACGTGTCTCTAAAAAATCGGAAACAAATCTGTTTAACAGGTACTCTAACCGATTGAGTATTTTTTAATTAGAAAAGCAGTGCTGCGCCAGGTTCTATGCAGCTCTTACAGGGGGAAAAAGAGTTTGGCGGAAATGTTTTGCGCAGTTCATTACTTGTATATTGCCATCGTAAAATTACCAGATGTTGAAAAGATTTGCCTACAACTGCCTCAAATCATCAACATACAGCTTTATTGATGCTCCAGATAGTGCCAAATCTATTGTATGTACATATATACATATGTACGTTTGAATATATTTTTTTTATCCAGTGCTGGCCACTTTTCGACAACATATTGTCGGTAAATGTCATTATGATGGCTTGGTGGTTTATGGATACCGCTGCTGCTACTTTAGCTGCTCTCAGTGTTGTGATTTCTATTTGAAACTAGTGCTTTTGTTTTTGTTATTGAAGTTATGTTCACTACAATTGGCATTGCTAGGCGCTCTGCTTGTATGATGTAATAACCGTGACCTGAATCTTATGTCAGGTGTAACGTTCCATGTTTGCGGTCGAAATGGTTTGGCATTTAACGCTCTTGTACTCGTAAAGCTAATCGTATTATTATTATTATGTTACTTTATGTTTTATATTTTTTTCATGTGCATATACATATTTTTGTGAACATGACTCCAATGTGGAAACATCTATACATAAACAGATAGCTATTACGCGTAAATGAGAGTATAAGTTGAAGTACATACATATATACATTTTGTATTATATATGTCTGTTTTCAGGTGCAATATGTAATTATTTTCCATATACTTAACTATTTCATAACATCAAATAATAGACAACTGAAATTAGCGCAGATTCATAAACTGTATGTGTATGTTATGAAGGGAGTGAAATTAGAGATGGTTTAAAAAATGCCTTTAAAGGTTTAGGTTATATCATAAATATACCGGTGACTTTGGGATTTGGAATTTTATTTTATATTTTTATTCTTTTATTTTTCTAATTTCATAATCTCATGTGTGATTATTTATTTTATCTTTTATATAATTTTTTATTTTGTTTTATTTTATTTTATTTTAATTATTTTTTTTTATTTCATCTTATTTTTTTTAGTTTTTTATTTTTTTATTTTATCTAATTCTATTATTTTCTAATTTCATAATATTAATTGCCATTATTTATTTTATTTTGATTAAGTTAGCTTATTTAAATTCATTTTATTTTATTTTATTTTATTTTATTTTAAATAATTTTATTTTATTTGAATTTAATTTATTTTATTTTGCTTTTTCTTTTTATTTCATTTTATTTTACTTTATTTTATTTACTTTATTTTATTTTATTTTGTTTTATGTTGTTTTATTTAATTTGCGTTATTTTTTTTATTATTCCTTTTCTTCTTTTATTTTATTTTATTTCATCTGCTTTTATTTTAATTTTTTATTTTATTTTGATTAAGTTATCTTATTTTAATTAACTTTATTTTATTTCATTTAATTTAATTTATTTTATTTAGTTTTATTTTACTTTATTTTATTTACTTTATTTTATTTTATTTTATTTTATTTTGTTTTATGTTGTTTTATTTAATTTGCGTTATTTTTTTTATTATTCCTTTTCTTATTTTATTTTATTTCATCTGCTTTTATTTTAATTTTTTATTTTATTTTGATTAAGTTATCTTATTTTAATTAACTTTATTTTATTTCATTTTATTTTAATTTATTTTATTTAGTTTTATTTTATTTTGTTTTATTTCATCTGATTTTATGTTATTTTTTTGTAATTTCATAATCTTAATTATCATTATTTATTTTATTTTTATTTTTTAATTTATTTTGATTAAGTTAGATTATTTTAATTTGGTTTATTTTATTTCATTTTATTTTAATTACTTTTATTTTATTTTAAATTAAATCATTTTATTTTGTTTTATGTTATTTTATATTATTTTATTTTTTTTTCTGCTTTTATTTTATTTTATCTGATTTTATTTGATTTTATTTTATTTTATTTTTGTGTTAGACCCTCACAATTATTCTCTGGATTTCAATTTTATGACTTATCTTCTATATATTTTTTTCATATACATATAATTATCTGCATACAATTGTACTTTTACTTAACAACTGCAATTACACTCAAAAATAATGACTCGCGTCACTTTAGCAAAGTAATCAATTCAGTTTTCGTTCTGCATTGGAATAAATATTATAAATTGCAAGTTGCATTGTTATGTATAAAGGTACATATGAACACACTTACATATACCAAACGCCTAGGCGTAATAGCTATTACGAACCACTTAATACGTCAGAACAAAAAGTGTTAATGAAATGATGATTAAAATGGAAATACAAGTTAACGAAAGAATAATAACCGCTTAGAAGGAAAATTATTTCATAAATACAGACAATTAAATTCGCAGAAAAGATGCTATATCACGATAAATGAATATGGATGAAAAATTGGAAAGCATAGAAAAGACACTAAGTACATATCCTAAGCAGTAGTTAGCTACCAAGCTATAAAAAATTTAAAGGTATCAGAGAGATCTTTGTAAAACATATAAATATGGGAACAATGCTGCTCCATAAAGAAGAAGCAATTTTTATAAAGCGGGCATTACTTTACAATTCCATTTGAAATTAAGGAAGAATTTAAGTTAAAAAAAAGATAAAGGAAACCAAATTGATATTTACAAAATGAACTAAAAGCAATAAAAGCGCACAAAAATATATATATAATGAATTTGGTTTTGATGCAAAAGCACTGCAGTATAAATTTTTTTGTAGACAAAGTATAAAACGACCAATGAGTACCTTAGGATGATGAGAATATTTCTTATCTCTTTAGAGTTTCATTGCTTTTTTATACTAATTAAATTTATTTTAGGTTTAAGATACTTACTCGTGTTACAATCACCATTTTTGAACTTCATTGACCAATTTTAACGTAAAAATATTCGAATTTTCTCTAACAAAATGAGGAAAATTTATTTTAAATGCGACTAGTGGCTGAAAAGATATAAAAAGAGAAAATTTTATTATAAAGTTAGAAAAATATGTAAAATAATTTTTACCAAAGTAAAATTAAAATAAAGATATTTAAAAATATTAAGAAATTATTGAAAGAAATGAAATTAAAATAAAATCAAATGAAACAAAATATATTAATGGAAAAGTAAAATAAAATAAAATTAGAAATTTAAATAAAATAAAATCAAATAAAACAATACTTAAATTAAATTAAATGAAATGAAATAAATAATAATTATGTAAAATAAGATAAAATAAAATATAAGAAATAAAATAAATTTAAATTAATTAAAATAAATACAATAAATTTAATAAAATGAATTGAGAAAATAAAATAAAACAACAAAATATAAGGTAAACTAAATAAAAAAATTAAATTTAATCAAACAAAATTGAATAAAATCAAATAAAATAAAAGAAAAAAATGATAGAGTACAATAAAGCCGAAAAAAATGAAAACCTAATAATTAAATTAAACTGAACATAATGCAATTAATTAAAAAACAACAAATAAATATGAGATAAAATAAAATAAAAAAATTAATATAACAAAAAATAAAATAAAGTAAAAAAATAAATTTACTTAATATAAAATAAACTAAAATATAATAAAATAAAATAACATAAAATAAAATAAAATAAAATCAAGTAAAATAAACTAAAACAAAGTAAAATAAAATGAAATAAAAAAATAAAAATGAAATAACACAAAATCAAGTGAAACAAAATCAAATAAATTAAAATAAAATAAAGTAAAATAAAAAAATACTATAAAATAATATAAAATAAAATAAAATAAAACATTAAAATTAAAATAAAACTAAATCAAACAAAATAAAATAAAATAAAATGAAATAAAAAAGTAAAATAAAACAAAATCAAAAATTAAATAAAAAATAAAAATGAAATAAAATTAAATTATTAATTTAATTAATTATTTTAATTTAATTAAATAAAGAAAATAACTAAAACCATATAGATTAAAATAAAATAAATTACAATAAAATGAAATAAAATAATATTAAATGAATTAAAATAAAATAAAACAAAGTAAAATATATGAAAATATATTAAAATATAAGAAAATCAAGTGAAATTAGTTGTGGTAAAATTAAATAGACGAAAGTTATATAAATTTAAATAAATGAAAACACAATAAAAGAATAATAAAATAAAATAACACAAAATAGAATAAAACATAAATAATAAAAATAATAATAATTAAAATACATAAAAATGAAATACATCTAAATATGTGAAAAAATTAAATGAAACTCCTCAAAATGGAAACATTTAACAGAAACTCGTCGCGTTTTGAATATACGGTATTGGAGTAAAATCAAAGTATAAGCCGGCCTACCTAAAAGCTGTTAATTAAATGTTGCTTTTTTACTCTATTTACAAATAAAGTAAAAAAAATATATATTGGTAGAGCCAAGCACACCACCAAGTAAGCATATACCATGTTGTCATAGCTATTATTATTATTTGTATTGTACTTGTTTTAGTCACTGCTTTTGCATTTCAAATATGCAATGCTTTGCACATTTCGCTTTACCTTCATCAGCGGCGGCACTGCCTTGAATTTGAGGTGAAGTTGAATGAAATTTACGGTAAATTAACTAGTATTTGTCGGACAATGCTGAAAGAAAAACATAACAGAGCAATATAAAAGAATCAACAAGCAACAAAACAAATGGTGCAATGAGAGAGTTGCCACACATAGCAACCAATACCTGAGTGCGGCAACTCTGCGCAGCTACATAAATGTGCAAGCGCAGCAGCAACAAGAGTATGTTGCATGTAATAAATACCAAGCGAATGTGATCACAGACTTACAATGCCGCCACATTTGCAGGTAAGTAGTTAGTAATAAATACACTTGTGAGAGTTATCCTACATATGTATGTATGTATGTGTGTGTACATTAGCGAAAATATAGGAAATTATTACGAGTATGTGACACGCAAACACGTTCGGTGCTTTAAAGAGCTTTTCCATTTTCTTTCAATTTCTTGATCTTTCTCTACACATTTCCCAGACGCACTTGCCACATTCGGTGGCAACAAGGTTTTTATGTGTACATACATATTATATATAAAAGCAGTACGTATAAATTGTATTTATAGGTAGTCAAGAGTATGTACTAAGCCGGACTCGCTTTTTCTTTAGACACCACATCGTTTTACAGTATTTTTAATTAAACGCATGCGCGTAGGTACGGCATTTAGTCGACCAACCGCAATGTTGAATTCCATACAAGTGGTCGCATAACGTACATATATAGTGTGAATATTATGTATACGATTCATGGTTGAATAATGAAAATTGTATAAATCATTAAGTTATGTTATGAAAAAAATTATAAAAAAGTTGGTATTTTGTAAATCAGACACTTTTCCGCAAAGTGTTTGTAGATTACGCACTTTTTGCTGGTGCGTAACGGAATAAATCTTCCATCATTAAAGAATTCTTTGTAAGTATAGGAAGAAACTTCTCGACAAATGAAGATGGTTACACAGAGAGTATCGACTAACGAGTAGATAGTTAGATATATAAGAGGGGAGAATATCTAACGCGACCACTGATCTATTGTGCCCTCTGCTTCTTATCCATTATATCGTGCATTTCTTAGGCCTTCACAAGCTACCTTGTACTCCGACGATATATCAGCCAGTGGCTCGGATTTTAACTCGTAGAAATGATACGTATATTCAATGCTGATGCCACGTAGTGGAAGTCCCGCTAATACTTAGGATATTTTTTTAAGTAAAATAATTTCTTTAAATCTTCTAGTATTGTAAACCTATGGCAAACGGTTCTCTAAGAAGCTTGATTTAAGAGCCGGCTACGCTCATACTAACCCTCGGACAATATTAACATTTTTTTATTCTTAATAAGTCCTTTCCAATGTTTTCTTTACTTGTCAAGAGAAGACCCGAAATCATGTCATAACCATAAGGGTTGCCAGTTAGAGCACTCCTGAAGCACTTGCGAACTTGAAAACTGTCTAAAATATAAAGAATACTACAATCGTCATTTATGGGATAAGATAAAAATCAAAAGAATAGCAAAATATATTTCGTAATCAGATGAGGCAGGGGCAGTACTACTTTAAAATTCCGCTACCGGCCCATAAAGCGGTAAAAAAGCTGGTAGAATGAAGGAAACAACATGAACTTGGAAAACTAAAGCCACAATACATTATTTAGTACAAATAAAGGTAGTGAATGGATTATTATCAAAAAGATATGGTTATTTACTTCCTTATAGCGTAATCTTTGGCTAGTTCGTTGAAGTGCTTGCCGGACATCAACTCATTTAGGCCATCAGACGGACCCATTGTGTAAAGTTTAGAAAACTGCACAGTCTTTCTGATCTCGTTCAAGTTTCCAAATGTCGCCGCCCCTAGAGACTTTAACCTACTCCTCCGAAGTGTGAGGTATTCGCAAAGGAAATACCTTAAAGTTTCAGAAGTTGCAGACATCTGCAGAAGTCGTTAGTTGGTTCGTCCAACCTCTCTGCTTGCCTGCCCAATAAAATATGCCCTGTAAAAAGACCTATAACAGTAGAAATCTTCTTTTGTAAGGCGCGATTAGGTCACGTGGCCTATTTTTGTTCTATTCTGGATATTGTCTTTATCCTAATAGATGCACTGAGACTTCTCTATCTTGAGTTGGCATATTTGATAGATAACTCTCCTATATTGAGCTTACTTGTGAAAAAATTGAAGATGTGTGTAACGCGTGAGGTAGGTCTATTTCTGAATTTATGTCAGCCATTTTGGTAGGATTTTAATTCCTTTAAAAAGTAGCATACAACCAAGTTTAGTTGAGCCCTTACATACATAAATATACCCATGATATACCCTATCAACATTATACAGCTGAGTCTGAGAACGGAGATGTCTAACGACGACGCCTGTCCAAATGCCTTTTTTGGAAATATGCCGGCCAAAAATTTTAATCGCTAAGTGGCTCATGTTTGCAAAATACTCTAAGGAAGGAGTTATTTGAATTAAAATCTCACGTCATAGATGGCGCTGTGGCCTAAATATATAATAGGTATGTATATTTCTAAAATATTCTGGGTGAGGGGCATACTACTCTACAGATTTTGAGATAAAGGTTAAAAACTATGTATAATATTAAAAAATGTTAAAATATTGCGAGAAAGCTTAAAGTGAGTAATGTTTCGAAAAGGATTGATACCAATTATTGAAATAAAAAAAGAAAAAAATAAATACAATAAATCAAATAAATAAGAGTAAATTAAATATTTAAATGTTATTACATGTGGAAAAATGAAAATGCGAAATGTTTAAAATTTTTGAGAAGAACTGACAAGGGGTTTGAATACTCAAATGCAATTAGATTGATAATAGAAACACAAATTTACAATATCGGCATCACTCTGAAAGAATTATACCCTCAAATATTTTTGTGTAAGATTGTTGTAGGATAATCAAAATTATATATTTTCCGTTACATAAAAATCACATTCTCAAACCCGTATATATACTTATGTATATTTATTACAAAAATAAAATTTCGTAGAAAACTTACAACAAATATAATTATATATAAAATATGTACGAAGGAAAGAGTTAGTTTTAGTTTTACAATTTTTTATTGTAAAAATAGTTAATTTTAATAAATAAATATGCTAATTATTTTATTTAATGAGGAAAGTAATTAACTTTGGGTAGAAAAATAACTTCTGAGAATAGTAGTAGATCATATAAATTATTTAAAATTCTCACTGAGCCAGATTTTCTATGTATTTTTTTTAAATTTATTGATTCAAAAATTCTGAATTCGCAAGAATCAAAAATCATATTAATACACAAATAAGATTTCTTTAAAAAAAACCTATTGAGTTATTTTCAAAAGTAAAAAATAAATGGATTCAGTAAATTACTTCCTATTTGTATAGATTTGTTTATTGCCTTTGCCATTAAAGCTCTTTGATTGAAAAAAATGTTATTTAATATTTCTTGTTCATATCGAAAATCTCGATGGCTCCTTAAATAAAAAGATCACGAATTTTTATAAGCTTTATAAAATTAAATTACAAATGCTTAGACATTTATTTAGACCGAAAGCACAACACATTGTGAATTAAAAATGTTTATATTGAACCGAAATTCGTTAATCTCATATTTTGTTAGATCGTTTTTATAGAACCCTGGATATAGATCACTAAAATCATCTATTGCAAAAATCAATGTATTACTTTTTACTAGGGCAATAATTACATCATTTCAAAATGATTAACATAAAGGTTTTGTTTTATTGACATCAGAAATATACCATTTCTGTGTAGTGTAGTGCAAAAATTTTCAGATTATAATCCACGGTAGCTTATACAGCCCGTACTTGATGTTGTCGCACTGGCCTTAACCGACTAGAAAAAAATTACATACCCACAGCGTATGCCTAAATCGCTTCGAAAAATCGGTTAAAGTCAAGACGATAAATTTCACGTTAATTGAAAAGTTTCTATCGGTTTAGTTGAAACATTTAGAAATATTAATGTTAAAGCAGTTATCAAAATAAATTTCTTTTCCTTTCTACCCGAAATGAGAAGCTGTTGTTAATGTTAAATCGTTAACAGATAATGTTAAATCGTTAACAGGTAATGCTAAACGTCAAAATTGAGATGTGCTGTTAAATCATAGCAAGCAGCTATTTTAAAATTAACGTTTACGATAAATTTCGGGCGGTTTCAACATCAACGATTTCATAACGTTTTGATAACATGGCGTCGAAACGAAACGATTTCATTTCGTTGAGTTAATTTTTCTTGTTAAAGTGTTATCACTTGTAGTCACCTTTTCTCGAATACAATGCCTATATTAAATCCTTTTTAATTTATTATATATATATGTATGTACATACTTAAGTAAATTCATTAATATCAATGTTTTTCGTTATTTCTAGGACACAACCTAAATTTCCCACACATTCATGTTGTCAACGCCATACATATTTACGCGAATAAATATACATATATATATGATATAATTAATTGCTGAACTCATTTCACGCCAATCCTGATAGCCAGAAACTGGCAATTAGAAACAACTATTTAGCAAGTAGCGAGTGAGTGAGTGAGTGCCTTTCACAACTCACTGCGTGCATACATATGTATGTACATATATACTCATACAAGTGTATGTTAGATACTGCAACTGAGCTTGGAAACTGTGCAGCATGTACTCGCCGATGTGGGTATTTGCAATATGAAAACAAAAATAACAACAATATTGAGAGATTCAAATATATTTATTAGCTAACTTTTTTTCCAGTGAATGAAGCCATCGCAAAGACGTTGTGCCAAATACGAGTACAACACAAGAGTTTAACGCTGTGGCTGGCTGGCTGTTGACCTTATTTCGTGCGAGATATGTACGTAACGTATGTATGTATGTACGTATGTATGTACCATATGTATGTATGTAACTTGAAGCGCCGTTGCCATAGCCGGTTTGCTGTGGCAGCAGTTTATAGACAAGCGAAGTGGCGATCACCACAACACCACACACGCCAAGTGCTACTCCAAATTGAGGAGGAGGATGGTGGTTGGCGTTTGGCGGTTGGCGTCTAGATAGAACTTGTGTGTTGCATACCATAAACGCTTCGTAAGCGAATTGCACTCGCTGTTTGTTGTTGTATCTAAGTTGTTGCACGTCATGTTGCAAGTATACAATACAATACAATTTTGTCATACTTTTCTTAGCTGACAGTCCAGAAAAGCAACGGTGTCGCTGTCGCTGACGCCAAAACTGTTGCCAATGGTAAAAACAACAACTGCTAAGCGTAACGAAGAAGAAGAGGTAAACATTGTTAGTTATTGTTGGTGCTATCGTATATTTTAACGGTTATCACAACAAACTGGTTGCACGTTTTGTAACATGTTAAAACGTTTTTACACACTCGAAGTATAAGTAAATATGTAAGCAAAAAGATAAGCAAGCGGAGCGGCGCACCTACATACATACATACCTATGTACATACCTACAAATAACCAGTGTACATATAATAAATAAATGTATGTATAACATTTTATAACGGTCACACTATTTTATACTTCTTGCATGTAAAAACCAGACAACAACTGGCAGCTTTTGCCGTCTTCGCTGAGCGTTGACAGAATTAAACGCCTCAAAGCGACGACACATAGCACAGCACAGCATTACATATACGTAGCTTAACATGCAATTTATTATGTTGCCTAAAGTTGGTTAACTGGGTGGTTGTTGTTGTTGGCTGCTGTAGTGTGCCGCTGAACCGGTGTTTTCCAGTTGCGTTTTTCTGCGCTGCTTCTTCGAGAAGTTGTCAATAAGTGTTTTATTTATTTTATTTTGTTTACTTTTTTACTTTGAAACCAGTTTTTTTTTCGGTGCATAAAGTTTTGACTTTTGGTTAATTGTGCTCATTTTGAAGTTTTGATTGCTTTTGCGGTTTGAAAACTACATTTTAATGTCGACCTTCACATCGAAAAGGAGTGATCTAGAAATCAGAGTTTTATTAACATACCATAGATTATTGAGTTATGATGCGTATGTAAGTAATTTAACTTGAGTACATTCGTACATACGTACATACATTCTTGAACATATGTATGTAAAATATATTTTAATTTGCCTTTGAGACTTGGTTGAGATGGTAAGGAAATTCGGAGTCCCACAATCTGATTTCAAAAATTTCACACATCTCGAATAGAATGGGATAATAACGCTACTTCATTATAAACATTTCTTATTTCTTTTAATCATTTTGGTTTGATGATAATCTATATATACCTTCTGATCAAATATAAACGAGACTGCTCAATAAAACAAAAACGGTTAATTATTCTTCAATATTTATTTTATCCCCTTCAAAATAGTCACCATTAGAGGCGATACACATATGCCACCTTTTTTTCCAATCTTCATAACACTTCTGGTAGGCCGCTTTAGGTATGGCTTTCAGTTCCTTCTTCGAATTCTCTTTTATGACTTCAATCGACTGAAAATGCTTTCCACGAAGCGGCAATTTCAGTTTAGGGAAAAGAAAAAAGTCACACGGTGCCATGTCGGGTGAATAC
This sequence comes from Ceratitis rosa, assembly GCA_037013455.1. Classification (NCBI taxonomy): domain Eukaryota; kingdom Metazoa; phylum Arthropoda; class Insecta; order Diptera; family Tephritidae; genus Ceratitis; species Ceratitis rosa. Next base: position 17,801,862 of record JAWMAG010000004.1, read on the forward strand.
GGTGCTTGCGGAACAATATTTACGTTGTTTTTGGTCAAATAATCGCGTACAAGACGAGGCGTACGGGCTGGCGCATTATCATGATGTAGAAACCATGACTTGTTGTCCCACAAATCCTTCCTTTTGAGACGAATATTCTCACGGAAACGCTTCAAAACGGATAAATAATATTCAGCATTAACGGATTTACCTTCTGGAAGGAATTCCGAGTGCACAACACCTTGGCTATCAAAGAAAACAGTGAGCATAACTTTGATTTTCGATCGACTTTGACGTGGTTTTTTGGGTTTCGGCTCATTTGGAAGGCGCCATTCAGATGATTGCTGGGCTGTTTCAACGTCGTATTCATAGACCCAAGTCTCGTCACCAGTTATAATGTGCTGGATGTCCGTATCACTCATTGTGAGCATTTCCTTGGCGACAGTTTTGCGTTCCTCTTTTTGAAGAAAATTCAACAATTTTGGAACAAGTCGAGCAGACACACGTCTCATGCCCAAAACATCGTGAATAATGCTATGAGCGGATCCATTTGATATGTTGAGCTCACTAGCTATCTCTCTTTCAGTCACACGACGATTTTCCAACACAATTTTCTTTGCTTTTTCGACGTTTTCTTCGTTTATTGACTTTGCTGGACGACGCTCATGGGGCAAGTTCTCCAGCGATGTACGGCCGTCCTTGAACGACTTATACCAATCAAAAATACGTGCACGTGATAGGCAAGACTCCCCATATGCCTTCTGCAACATTTTCATTGCGTCCGTCGCACTTATTCCATTGGAATAACAAAATTTCAAACAAACTCTTTGCTCAAAGTTAATTTCCATAGTAAAATTCGAAAAACACACTCGAGGTTGACTTGTTTATAGTGCCGTAAAAAAACTATGTGACAGATCGCGCTCAAATTTGACATGTAAACATATAACAGTTCTGCCAACCTAAGCAAAAAAAAAGTATGGCCATATGTCTTGTCCTTGTCGAGTTATGGATAAAGTCTCCGTTTATATTTGAGCAGAAGGTATAAAAGGTTTTGTCCTGAATGACTGACGCATCAACCCACAGCCTATACTACTGGTAGTAGAGATCTGAAATATGGAGGGTGTGTTCTACATATGACGTTTGCACCAGCATTGAACTTGGAACCGATTTATTTGAAAAAAATCGAATTTACTTTCATATCGTTTGATTTAAATGAAATTTGGTACACAAGTAACTCTATGCCTAAATTCACATATGGAAGTGGACCCGGGATCTATTCGAAAAATTTGTATTTATCGTTTGGTACAGTGAGAGCTTTGGACCAAATTCACCATTGGGAATACATTTTCTTCCGGGAAGTGAGCCATTATATTCGAAATAAAATACCATTAGAGACAATTACGATATCAATTATATATATATATATATAATTGGCGCTTTGTAACCGCTGAAGCGATTTTCGGCCGAGCTCCTCCTCCAATTTGTGGTTTTGCGTCTTGATGTTTTTTTTCAAGCAAATGGAGGGACCTACAGTTTATACTAAGCCGCCTCCGAACGGCTGATGGTTTTTTTTTATGAGGAGCTTTGTTTCATGTCCGAAATACACTCGGAGGGGTGGACATTCCCTGCCGAGGGGCGACCGCAATTAGAAAATTTTACTTAATTTATTATTTAAATTAATTTTCCATAACATTTTTTCTTTGATGTTGGTGGCACCGGGATATGAACCCGGGCCTTCCGAATGGCAGTACGCAACGCTAACCACTCGGCTACCGCGGCCGCTATCAATTCCTTAGCAAAAATGATGTCAAGCAGTGAAGGCTCTCTAACAAATGAACAGAAACATAAGTATGTATTACAAAATATCTACATTAAGCATGGTTTGGAGATATATTTTTGTGTAAGGTCGTGGTGGAACAAGCAAGACTTTTATATTAAATTATTATTGTTGGCAAAAGTGAGAAGCAAGCATGATATCGCTATAGAGGTCGCATAGTTGGAGAGGAGAAGTTTACTTTGGGATAGCTCTCATACGTACCTGTTTCTGAAAATAGGAAATGGTGATTTCCCGCAACTGAATAACAGCTTTAGGAACAATTGGCTCGGCAGTGAGAAAGTTTGTAACTACAATTTAAGCATTAATAATATTCTTAACACCAAAAATGAACTGGCTTCGGTCATAAATGAAATACTTTTAAAATCATTCCAGTATGTCGAATATCAGTAATAAACACCAACGATGCCATTCATTATCCTCTCGGTTTCTCGGTGTTGGACGGCCAATTATGTTACTGCGCAATATAAATCCACCAAAATTGTGCAATGGCACCGGAATAAAGGTGAAAGTATTGCATCGAAAAGTAATCAAGGCTATAATAATACTAACAGGTTTTTTCAAGGACTATAATAAACTTGATACATGGCCAGTTGCACGTAGCATGCTTCAGAGGAAGCTTACAAAGTGGCCTCGTGATTCTGTGATTCTAACATTCCACGGAAAAGCAAAAAATATTGTCTGCAAGGAATTATTGCCAGAGATGTAAGGTTTCCTATTTATTAAAAGATATCCGAATTTTATTTCATTTTCATGCCTACTTAAGGGTTTAAATTCCGATATTATAAAAAAAATTGTTATATTTTATAAGTATTAAAAAAATTTCATTTAATAATTTTTATTTTACTATAAAGTAAATTTAAAACCAACTTAAAACTTTGTTAAATGCATTATCAAATTCCAAACGGACGAAGTCGCGAATAAACTCTAGTATTTTATTATTTCCATTTCGTTGTCAATTAACGAGTTTAGTTCCAGGCCTCATAGAGTTTTCAAATAGGGTCCACTTTTAAAAACCCAATGACACGTCGATCATGCACAAATATTACTGTACACCGCTCCTGCAGGTTTGTACGAAATGTTTTCGATTTATATACACACATATATTTCGTTACATAAGTGGCTTTTTTGCTTAAATTAACAGGGAGACTACTCTTCTCTTCAGGATCTAGGCCAAAGACCCACTTATTTGAAAAAATATACATATTCATACATCGTTTTAGTTAAATGTTTGAATGATACGCTTAAATGTTTTGTTTCTTGGAAATCGATCAGAGACTTGGAACCAAGTTCGATTTGCTCGAAATATAAAGATTCCTTTCTTCACAGGAAAAGCATCCCGGCATATTGACAAAAATTAGTATGATTTAAATATAAGCTTAAATCGTGATTCGAGGCTTTAATATTGACATTTTCGTGAAAGACTTTGAGCAGCGAAGAAGTGACCCCCACTTACAAATAAGTAATTAGATCAATAATAAAATAAAAAGCTTAATATTTTGACTTAGCCAATGCTTAATTAGGGCTTTTTATCGTTTCGTACAATACCTACAGCAACTTGTAGTCGGGTCTGCTAGTTAGATATAAAATCGTTACAAAGGCATCTGAAAAGGTCACAATTTGCTACTATGAATACAATATAAAGTGACCTAAAGTGTCGTTGAGAAACACCGTCAGGATCGAGAAAAATCTCCTAGTTATTCGATACCAAATGAGATTTCAAACAATTTCATTCCTTATCGTGTGAATTCTTCAATTTTTTGCTGGAGAAAATAATACGAACTGTAGTGTTAAATAGAGCAGGTACGATATTTCGATGGATTTGATTGGAAAAGTTTCGATAGTGAGCAAAGATTCATCTATCTTGGAGCCAGCATTAACACCAATATCAAATGTCTTCCCAACATGTGCTACTTTGGAATGAGTAAGCAATTGAAGAGTAAAGTCCTTTCTCAACGAACAAAAACCAAACTCTCGAAGTCCCTCATCATACCCGTCCCACTACATGACGTAGAAGCGTGAACGCTATCCACATCCGACTCTTGAGTCGAAGTAAGTATTTTTCGAGAGAAAGGTTTTGCGTAAAATTTATGGTTTTCTAGGATTTGGGAATGACGAATACCTCAGCCGATGGAACGGTGAGCTGCATTAAAGGTACGGTTGTATTGACATACTTAAGAGAATCAAGAAACAGCGGCTGTGCTGGCTAGGTAATGTGGTCCGGATGGATAATAATACTCCAGCTTTGTACTTGGTATTTGCAATTGGCGCAAAATAGAGAAAAGAAGGAATGAATGACGCAATGTTGTTAACTCGGCAATAATCGTGCCAGGGTGTCTACTCCACTAAAGAAGAGGAATTGTCAGATTTATGTCAAATATGCACGTTTTACCATTTTAAAAGTAATGCCATTATGTCTCTCTCAAAGAAACCCTTGTCTCTATTTGCAAAGGATTGAGACAATCGATTTTTACCGAATTTCCTTGCAGCAAATTCTTCACCAGTCAAATCATTTGACAAAGACACTAAGAGATGGTAGTACTTCATTTGAGGTCCGTACTATAAGGTGGATGTACAATATTAGAAACCCCCAACCTTGCTCTCGGAGCTTATAGTGTATCACTATCAATGTGTATAGTCTGTTGTTGTCCTGTTGAAACACCATTTGTCTCCCCTCAAAAGTTGGGCGCCTCTGGGTAATTGTTTTCTTCAGACGGTCCTGTCAGCAACTGGACAGATCCGAAGTAAGAGTTTAGCCGTATCAATCCCACCAAATACACTACAAGACCTTCCCGGCATATAATCCTGGCTTGGAGACTGTTTGTACCGGCTCACACCACCTTTTTGCCTTTATCGAATAAAATATGTAGAATATAGCGAATTTTCTCTTTACCGGTGTCCATCTCTCACATACGCTCAAACACTACTGAGCTAGGTGATCAATGCTTCTCACATCATCTTTTTTAGTACAATATTTCATTTTTCTAATGTCATCTAGCTTAATCCAGCCGCTTTTATAGAACCTGATATATAGAACACTAATGCTATCTATTGCAAAAAGAATGTTTTACTTTTCACTAGATCTAAAATATTTTGAAAGCCACGCCTAAGCTCTGTAAGGAAAACTTTTTAATAAATCATGCTACAAAAACAACATTCCAAGCTGGATTTCCGTTTACAATTGTGTTTGAGGACGAAGTAACTAATAACTTATTCTCTCTTACATATTCAACATCGGTTTTTTAAGCGTAAATTACAGCCAAATGACGCGTGCCACTTGCATAAGAGCTACATAAATTCCAGCAAGTCAACCTCAGTTTGTTTTGCAACTTACGAGCCACAAAGTTAACAAATCAATTGGTTAATCAAGTTGCAAATCACAAACTTCCGCCAATTTTTATTTGATTTCATTTTATTTTTCCACTTAGTATGAGAGTAAGAAACTTTGTTTTTGCACACAAATACCACACATATTAAGATGTTATGCGTTGATATAGCCACTTACGAATAGACAAAACGTAGGGAAAGTCGCATGGAGGAAAATTAAAATAAAACTAAACACAAAACACAAGACACAAACACTTTGCCAGCCAGCACTTGAGCACTTAGTAGTTAATGTTGCCTGTCAGTTGCGCCTGAATGCCAATGATGAATTGGCAACAAAATCCATTGACTACAAAACAAGTAGCATAAATGTTATGTACATGTATATATGTACGCATGTAGTATATTTACACCCAATTCAATTGAAGACAATTTGCCGGCATTGTGCAATCCATCGTCAACAGAAATGTGTTGGAATTTGAATACTTCGAAGCGCAAAACAAAAAAAATCAACGAAGAAAAATAAAAAAAAAAATGAAAATAATTTAGTGCCAAAAAGGAAGTTGTAATAATATAAAAGAAGGCGCTAAAGAAAAGAAAACTGCTAATAAAATAATGAAAAAGTAAAGAAAAAATAAGAAACAAATAGTAAAAAAAGAGCTCAAGCAAAAAAAGGGCAAGACAAAATAATACAAACAAACCACAGCAGAAAACAAAAGGCAAAGAAACGCGAAGCATATTTATGAGACTTGCATATATACGTGTATGTATGGTATATAAGTGTATGTATGTAGATAGAAAAAAGTTTGCATTGTAAAGGCAAACAAACAAAGAAGATACTTGACATTTGCAGCAAGCACATATTTACATACATACATACATACATACATTTATGCCTCCGGTGCAGTAAACTTGCGCGCGGCTTTTGCATACAACCTCAACTTGCAGCGAGTGCAAACAGGGAGTGTTTTGTATAGCTGAGGCTAACAAGTGACGTTTTAAGAGTTAAAAAATTAAAAAAAAAAAAGAAATTTTATATCCACCAAGCCCTCGTACAAGTACGAGTGTATGTATTAAAAGAGGCGCGTGCGCATGCGCAATGTTGCCGCGTCAACTGTGCAGCCAAGCGTCACTCACGCACACCCATTTACTTTTATATATATTCTATATACTTACACACATACACACATACGTATGCTAAATGCATATCAAGCGTGACGTGCAAACTTTAGCGTCAACACGCGTAGCAACATAAGCAATAACAATAACGTCAATTATTTAGCAGAAGTAGGTATGTATGTACAAAAAAGTAGGGAGAGAGAGAGAGATTGGAAAAGAGTCTGTGCATTACACTTGTCGTGAACAAAGCATGTGATATATACGAAAGCAGCACGAAGGTTTTCGATAATCAGATTTTGGCCGAACTTGCCTGGTAATAAGGGATCCAGGCGTTCGTGCAGAAGTAATCCCTTTCGTTTCTGTTTTCGTTTGTCCCGTCGTTGGACTCTGTTGTGGAGGCTAGTCCTATAAAGTATTTCAAAAACAAAGCTTCCACATCTAATTCCTAACGGCATGACCACCGATTTTTCAATAAAATTGATAAATTTTGTAATTCAACTAAATTCTTACCCAATTGGCTGATTAACAGAAGCGGTCGAGGGCTTGCCCGCGGGCGGCCTCAGTCATTGAGTAGACTAGTAGTTCGAACGATTTAATAAATTGTTTAGTTTGAGATTTGACATTTCAGTCGGATAAAGAGCGGCACTTGCAGGGGTAATGCTCCAATGTTGGTCCTCCTTTATGCATGCTCTGCACTCTGTCGATTCTATCTTACCAGCATCATGAGCAAGCTCATGTGCTTTCTGATAATTTTCCACATTCATGTGCCCCGGACTTAAGTGATATTCATGGTGTTTTCTAGATAGAGTCTGTTTACATACATTTTCTCATTCCACATACATACCTATGTACTGGGACCCAAGTGATATTGAGAGCGTTCTCCCGTGAGAATCTGTTAATTGCCTCCTTGCTTGTTCCGGCACTTCAGACTTTGTGTTAACATATTTAATTTCTTAATTGCCATTTGTTATCTAAAATTTCTGCTTGGAAGGTACAGTTGTAGTCATTAAGCTTAACGGTGCTTGACATGGTACATTTCAGATCACACAAACTGCTCAACCATTCCAAATCTTGTAAACATGTAATCTTGTAACGTGAATAGCCATCAGGCGATTGGACCCGCAGTTGTCATTTTTAAAGCAGATTCAAATTGGGATAGAACGACCTAGTAACATTAACCAGTCCAAAAGCAGAGCTTTAGTGATCAGAGGGAGTTCCAGACATTGATATGAATCAATGTTGCCGACCCTAAGGCCATTAGCTTAATATTCTCTGCTCGAAAGTACTTGCTCAGCAAACTTGTTGGCGTAATGCAGAGCTCCAGTGTGGAAAGGAACTTCCATACAACGTTAATGAAATTATGGGCTTACTCATTTCAATCGAAACTCATGTTATTCACGCAAGAACGGAAAATTATTGCTTAGTAGCCAGATAAGTTTAAACACAAAACATCACGACTTTACAACGACTGATAACATAAACTCAACACAAAATAAATTCGAGTTTGAAAACCGCCCTCCCTGTCTAAATGCGCACGAGAAAATAATTTATAATTTAGTCCGCATTAATTAGGCTCGCAAAAAAATAAGCAGCGGCTGCGTAGCTGTCATTAGCACTGCTAAAGAGTAGATGGATGGGAAGATGCAAATAGAACAGATAGATTTTTTTTTTTTAAATCTTATCTGGATCAAAAAGTACATGATTACCATAAGCTCTTTAGATTTAGCTGTATTACTTCACAGGCCATACATACATACTTACATTTGAGTTTAATTGACGCTTTGTAACCGTTGAAGCGATTTTCGGCTGAGCCCCTCTTCCAATATGTGGTGTACATCTTGATGTTTTGTCAACAATTGGAGGGAGTTTATTCTAAGCCGTCTTCGAACGGTCGATGGATTTTCATGTCAAAAATATGCTCAGAGGGATTGATATTCCCTGCGGAGGATCGATCGCAACTATTTCAGAAGAGAAATTGTAAATCTTATCAAGTGTGACCCTCCAGCGGTCTGGAGGTATCTCATACAGTGTAATTTTCTGTTAAGTATCCATTAATCATACTCTCCAAAAGAACACATTTTTTCTTGGTGCTTAAGTCAAAATTTCCGTCTAGCTTTGTTTACTGCAACTCAGGTGAAAGTCATGACTGCTTAAGCATTTGTAAATAATATTTGAAACAAAAAAAAAAACAAAAAAAATAATAATAATTTTCTTTTCCACCGTTTTGTACAAATTCAGCGATTGCGAAATATTCCATCAATTCAGCACATACCAACCAATATGGACGGTATTAGAAACTGTATTAATTTCACTATTATACCGAAAATGGTGTAGAAAAATATTTAATAATTAACAACTTTGTATACATTCTTAATTGGCCGTCAAAACAATGTGTTGAAATTTAAAAAGTTATCCATTCAAAACTCTTTTCAAATGCAAATTAGCTACCGGAAATTTTGGCAATCAAATCCACTTAAGTCAAGAATGAAATTTATCGTCGAACATTTGTTTTTTGGTCGTCCATTGGCCGGAAAGAATTCACTTTCATTACATTTATGGCTTATGGAAAAGTTGATTTTGAAGATAATAATATTTTATGGTCCGCAGTGCTGTTGTGAGCTTCGACACATTCGGCATTCATTCATGCATTTACTACGAGCCACTGATGAATGTCACGTTTGTTGACGAGACCCCTACGCACATTTGATTGTAAGTCTGTTATAACATGAAAACAGTGAGTCAAAAAGTATTACGTACATATATTATAAAATTCACTAAAGAAGAAAATATTTATTAAAAGTAGAGTAGAAGTATTACTCAGATGATTTGTCTAACAGTATCAGCTATAAGTGAAGTTGGATCGAAACGCGTCGGGCGAATCTTGTCTACCTGACAGTGCTGTTAATTCCAAACAGAATAATTTTCGAAGCATATGTATTAAAAGTCTTCAAGATTCCGAAAGAAAAACCCCTCCGCGCTTTTTTTTATATATTTCAACAATTTTTTTTAATGAAAATCCATTTAAATCAATACATATTGACGATTATTACCTAAATTCATTTCTTTAATGAAAATCCATTTAAATCAATTTATATTGACCATTATTACCTAAATTAATTTCAGGTAGCTTCTTAACTCTATCAATGTAGAATTTTTGTGATTTATTGGCGTAAAATGTGGTAATCGATTTTTAGCCGCTCTTCGGTCCGCCAATCCTCTACCATAAAGATAACTTCGCGGAGATCGAAACAAATGGTGCTCAGATGATCGTTCCCATACTCCGAAAAATTTTGCTTAGTAAAAGATATATGTATGTGGTCCAGCAATGTCATAATGAAGTACAACACCTTTTCTTTTCGTCAATTGTGGACGATTTTTTTTTTTTTTTTTTGTGAAGACCTTATGAAAAGCTCAGAATTAATCGTTTTCACAGGATGTAGCTACTCAAGATGATCCAACTCTACCATCACTCATTTGTAGAGAGTCACCGTTCATCTTTGACCCTGATTTTTTTGGTTTTCGTATTTAACCCCTTTTCATCGCCAGCGATGAGTCGCTTTCAGAAGCACCCAAGCATCTACCTTTTTTGTGTACCCAGTCTTTTTGAAAGGTTTCAAACTATCACATGAGTGATGCCTAATGCCTCCGCTACAACCTGACTGTTTGCATGCTGGTCTTGCTGTTGCAGAATTTGTTCAGCATTTTAAGTGAATGGCTGACCAAAATGAGGTTAATCTTTGCCATCAAAATCTTCGGAACAAAATTGGGCAAATCACTTTCGGGTTTGGCATTTTCTCGCAGTATTTTCACCATAAAGCATACACATTTTTCGATACGTTTTTTTAAACGCTTTACACATTTTATGATGAAAAATCATCTCATAACGAAATTTTTCGAAAATTTCTTTCATTTTCAAATCAACATAACTTTTTCCACATTTTGGGATTTACAGAAATGTCATCTGGAAAAATATTGCTTGAAATGTCAGTTATCAAACATTTTTGGCATAATAACACAAACTAGCGACACTAACCGCGGAGACTTTTTAGTTATCAATATCTTACAAAACTAAATTCCATCAAATAAAGCATGGTGATGATTGTCGTATTGATAAAAAAGGAAGAATCTACTTCCTTCATAATTTAGCAATAATTATCTTCTCCAAAGGTCGCTCTAGGGAAATTTACGTTTTTGGGTCTTCAAATTTATTCCAAATATCCCACAGGAACAACAGAATAAATATTCCAGCTGAGGATAATTAGTATTTTTTATAATTTTCCGGTAAACTTTTAACACTTACAACAAAAGTTTCGCTTCACTTATCGTTAAAAGTACCACAAAATTTATTTAAAATTTGTACGTAGATTTTTCAAACTCACTGTAGGCACTTATAGCTCATGCTTACGTTGAATGTTAACAGCATTTATCGCAGGCAATCAAGCGGCTGTAATTCGCTGTTAACGGGCAATTGCTTTGACGGTCATGGCTAACTGACGTGTGGGCAAGGGTCGTAAAAAAGGCAAGCATTCTCTACACATATTTAAATAAAACACGTGTGTAGTCTAAGCAAAGTTTTTTCTAAAGGAAGTGATTTTTTTATTTTAAGTTTCTTTTTTTCAGCCACTGCATGCCTGAGTGTCATCACAAAAGAAAATCGCCCAAAACCGTAAAAAGGGATAAAAAATATTATGAAAAAATATAATTGTAAACCAAAAAAGATTTGTCACGAAATCTTGAACTTACGCTGCATTTTCGACGACCCAACGTATAAACGTGTTTGCCCCACAATTGCAGTTGCGGACATACCATACAAATGTATATGAACATATGAACTAATGTCACATATATGTATATTTACCCACCCAGCGACTTGTTTGTTTTAATATAGACTTCAAATTTCAGTGTCATGATTTTTGTCTGCTTTCTTTTTGCCTTTACCTTTTTTAGTTAACAAAAAATATATTTGTATATGTTCGTATGTCAATATTTTCCTTTTGCTTGTTTTTTTTTAACATAATTTGTTGATTTTATTTGTACAAATTTTTTTATACTTTTTTTTGTATGTTTACAGCGACACTTTCGTTTTCAAAAACATTCACTGCCTCATCATTTATGCAAGCCATGATTTTGTGAAGCTCTTTTTCATATCAATATTTTTGACCTAGCGATTTTCACCGCACTTATAGCGCTCCTTCTTGAAGTATTTTGAAAAAAAAAAAAAAAATTACTTAAAATTATGAATTGCGGCCGTATGCGTTTTCAACAGTTAAAATAGGCTTAATTTGTTTTATTGCCTCGATGTCTGTGTTGTTGTTCTCCCAATATGCACTTGATAATTTTTTAATCGAAAGTTTTTGTCGTCACTTCAACTTTTTTTATTTCACATAAGAGTATATAGTATGTACATATGTCTCACTTAAAAGGGAAACTTAAGACTGACATTCCTCGAAAACTTCCATGAACCTAAAACAAAAAATTTTAGAAAATATAAAATGGAGAGTTGCCTGCAAGAACACATCAATCAAATCACCGCCTCGCACTCTACTTTTTACATGAGGCTCTACACATTCGTTGGAAAAACATCAAGACGCAAAACCACAAATTGGAGGAGGAGCTCAGCCGAAAATCACTTCAGCGGTTACAAAGCGCCAATTATATATATATTGAACAGCTGACTGACGCGGGTAATGTTCGAATATTCTATGAGGAAATGCGGTCACATACCGAAGATTTCAACACCGGAGCATACTCTTGTAGGACACAAAGATGTGATCTAGCGACTGATGGCTATAATATACTGTAGTTATAGAGCGAACACTTCTACAGAATGGCACACCACAGCTTCGTTGGTTTTAAAGCTACCCTTGAGAGTACGAAAAGCACCGCCATGATCGTTTTCAGATAAGATGACTTCTTACAGTGTGACTTCTTTCATGCGTGGCTAAATATATAAAAGGCAATCTTCTATAAGAGTGTACAACGGTTGACGTACACAGAGCATATTGATAGCATTCCGGGTTAGAAGCTCAAGAATTTACCTGTGGTAAGGTATGCCTGTCGTAAGAGGCGTCTAAAATCCAATAGCCCCTGCGACATTCAGGTCTTTATACCGAAACGACTCGGGTTTTTATCCGGCCAAGGGAAATATTTTGCGGTTATAACAACAACAACAACATATCATTCATTCTTCAGAATGGATGAGATAGCGAAGCGTTTGAGTCTGCTAGTGAACTAACACAACACGAAATATCTTCAGTGTTGAAATTGAAGTTGTAGATAATTTCGTCTGTATTGGAACTAGTATTAGCATCAACAACTGTATCCGCCTGGAAATTGTCACTTTTGTACTACTATGGACTGAGTAGACAATTTAAAGTCCCTCATCACTCCCGTTCTACTATAAGGTGCGTAGGCATGGCCATGACAACATATGTTTTTACGGAAGATATATTTTTTTGCGCATTGGTACGATGAGCTCGTGTATTTTTATTTTGTTTTACAAAAGAACTACTAACAATTAATAAGTAGTAAGGCCGATTCTAGTATACGACACGGTTATTTGGAGCTACTTTTCTACTCTTTATTTAAAGAAAATACCTACCATATCTTATTTCCTGCCGTAGGGGAATGCTGGGTACAGTTTTTAAATAATTTCCAGTCTCCTTCTCCCCATTGATTATATCCGATTAGTTCACCTAACTGACTCACCCCACTAACTAACTTATTTCTTTTAAATGAGATGATGCTTTTGTTCCGTAGCTGAAAAATTTTAAGTTGTCGACACTTAACAAAAAATTTTGGTATAGTGAAAGGTTCTGTCACGAGCACCGTGCATGTATATGGACGAAAGTCAAGAGATTCGCGTTAAAACCTTCGCCGCATTTCCCAAGATTGCTTTAGTCTTCATCAAGATGTCCAACAACCAAGCAGAGTCACTCTTTCATTGAAAACCTGGAAATATCTAGTGACAAAAACCTCCTTTTACTAAACGAATAGCGACATTATTTAATCTTATGACATGTTTGTGGGCGTAATGTAAACGTAATGTGTTTACACTTTTGCCCATTGGCTATAATTCTCCAGGTTGTCATTCTACACTGAGAAATAAATGGTCCCCAAACATTTTCCACACTTTTCTAGCTCATTTATCACGGCATACCATGTCTGTATGATCAGTGAAAGTGGATGGTTGAACTTTTCGGTATATTTTCGGGATGTTTGCAATGTATATAATGTATAATATAGGCTCAAAAACGCTAAATTAAGAAACACCAGCTTAAACTGGAAGTTCCTCAGTGATAAATTCCGATTACTTTACGGTAAACCGCCAGTTAACAGATATGACTCAAATATATTGTACAATTGGATAGGCAAAGTTTTATAAATTTTGTATAATAGACCTTTCACCATTTCGAGACTGCTGGGATGTATTTATCCCAAAATTTTTCTTAAATATCCTGACTTGGAATATACCATATGAAAATGGTGCAAACATATACCAACACGTTCCATATGCTTATATAGTTGCATTGTTGACAGTTTAGACGGGGGAAAACTTTCAATTTTTGACAGATGGCATTTTGTTACCACCTAGTTTTGTGTTGTGGAATTTTCTTCCGGGATATTTTGCATAAAAAGAAAATAAATATTTACTACCAACATCTGAAATTACCAGAAATTGTTATAAAAGTGTTGCGTAGTAAAAACGAATCTTAATTATTACCATATTTTTTTATGTGGGATAAAAATACATTTTAGTCCCTACCAAAACGACTGTTGGGACATTTTAGTCCCAGGAATCTAAATCCTGTACGGGGCATATAAAACAAGAGAGATTGATTTCTTTATACGGCATCGATATATAAAAGTCGTCTGGAAACGGTAGAGCTAAACTTTCTCGAACACTTGCGATACTCCAAGAAATATTGCACAGCAATACTCCCAATACTCCGTGAACTGGAATGCCTTCCTAATTTTATTAGTAATTCTGTTTACTTGTTCTACGATACCATGTTTTTCACGAAAGCCGAATTGGTGTTCAGGTATAACAGCTAACAGAATTCTTTCAAATAGTTTGGAAAGCCAAGGTAATAAACAGGCTTATTGGGCTGTAAGAAGGTGCATATATGTATGTTGTGTTTACCTGGTTTGGCCATCATATATATCTGTAACTTTTTCCACGCCTTTGGAAATAAACTTAGTTTAACAGTTCAGGAAGCAGTGCTAGTGCGACTCTTGGCAGCTCTTTTAGAATTTTTGGTGTAAAGAGATTGGAGATTTCTTTGGGCACAATTGCTTAGTCGCAATTACAACTTCCTGGATTGCTTTTTAAATCGTCCCTGAGTTTTACGGTCGATCTCGATGAATTTCAGGAACATAAAACGGAAACTTGAGATCTATTTTTATTTTTTTTTTATTATTTTTTTCTTTTTGAAATTAAGAAATGAAAAATATGTGTTGGAAAGGGAAGTATTCTTCAACCGTTGCTTTAGAGATTTATTAATTATTCACAAGTGGCTACAAAGCTAACGACGGATAAAAGAATAAATAAAATATGATGAACTAAATAATGATGTAAAATATAATTAAAAAACTCTTTGTGGTCATACAATAACTATTATATAATAACAAAAATCAATCAAGCTTTAGATTGTGGCGGAAATGAGTGAACCTCCCAGCATACACATAATTTTCGTAAAAATTAAAAAAAAAATAAGCCAATTTCCGCTGTTTTCAAAAATTTTTTTCTGCGACGAAAACACCTACAGGAAATTTTATCTACTCTCCACTGCATGAGTCATTCATATGGTGCACTATAGACTTATTTACGGGTATGTATGTTTTGGAGTAAATATATATTATATTATATTATATATAGTATACACATGATTGCATATGCAAGTGTGTGTATAGCGCATACATACACGTAACTGTATTTAGCCGAAATATGGTTAGTTGGTTACGCGTGCGCAATTGCAGACATATTGAACGCACAGATATTCGTATCTATCGTATCGTATGCTCAAAAGTAAGCCAACTCATGCAACAAGTAACCATAGACTGTCTGCTGCTACACTTGTTTAGCTTTTCGATTTTTTTCCAACACTTTTTTCACGAATTTCTGTTACCATTTCCATGGACACAGCAGTTACTTTAATCGCCATTGCTATAGGAAAACGTTAGCCAGTTTGATTATATTGTTTGTATGTATGCACTAGGTATATATTTCTGCTACAAACGGTGGTTGGTTGTATGCAGTGAGGCGAAACATGGTGTGAACAGAGAAGTTTTCATAGTTTTCCACTTTTTTGTTTATTTAGCATTTTACACATTACACATTTTGGGGCCATGACTCAACCGACAAATTTAGTTAAATAAATGAAAATTAAATTTTTACTTCATTTCCGTTTTTTATTGGTTTTAATTAACTTCATATATATCTCTTATTTTTTTAGCTTTTAAGTTTGGACAAAAGCTTCTTTCCCAAAAAAAAAAAACAAGAAAATGCAAGAATATATATTTTTTATAAAACTCTCACTCTTTAATCACAAACCCAGGTTCAACAAATCCATTCTACAAATAAGCGCTGTCTGTCCTTCCGATTTTTATTTCTTTGGCTGCATTTGGTAGATTCTGATTGCATCATAATCAAACTCTGAGAGAAATCTTACTAAAATATCATCACTGAAGACTGAGTTATTTATGGTAAAGCGCACTCCAACATTTACAAAAAGTCCAAGCAAATCGTAATATAAATACGATTCTTTCGAATACATTGGATTCTGGACAAATTCCCGGCAATAAATGTTTTACACCTAAACCATTTTCAAGAATCACTTTATATGTTGGTAAGAATCATATAAAGATCAGTTTATTATTTTTTGGGTTAATTGCGAACAGACAGACAGACATTGACTTTATGAGACATACATAGCCATATAGCTCTGAGTTTCCGTACGTTGAAATTAAAATGAGGGGACACATTTTTCGAGACCTGCTTATTTTGGAGATACCTTAATCAGGGTGGCAAAATTAGTTCAAACGTATATAAAAGCAACCCTCGTGTATACTTGTAAAAACTGTAAAAAATCAGTGTTAATACAAATTTCAGTTTTTTCTCATTCTCTTCAGTCTTATCATTTTTTGTTTGTAATGCGCTCGTGCCATGATAACACTGTCACATTTATCGTATACCTAATTAAATGTAAAGTATAAATATATTTGTGTATGTACATATGTGCATAAACAAGTTTTCCGCTTATCAATTGATGCGTATCCACCACCAAATCACTCATTATTTAAGCGTTAGAATCAAGTGTGGGTAGATAATTAGAAATTTTTTTTATAACAGTAAGTATATGTAAAACATTTGGCAACACTCGTAGGCAATTGTACAGGTGGAAATGTTTTTTTTATATTATTTTATTATTTTTTGTTATCACTTAACGATTATTTTATGCTTCCAATTTATTTTTCCTACCGTACTTACGTATTTTATCACAAGGCAAGCTCTGAATGTTGCCTAACTTTAGTATGTACAAAAATAGTAATGTGTGATCGGATCGGTTACAGATATAGCAGGGTCTATGCATCGCCTCAAATATTGCTACTGAAAGTGAAAGTGGCGGCCGTGGTAGCCGAATGATTAGCATTGCGTACTGTCATTCGGAAGGCTCGGGTTTGAATCCTGGTGTCGTACTAACATCCAAAAAGTTATAGAAAAATTAATTTAATTAGAAAATTAACCTAAATTTTCTAATTGCAGCCGCCCCAAAGCAAAGAATGTCAACCCCTCTGAGTGTATTTCTGAAATGAAATAACGGCTCTTTATAAAAAAACCAACAGCCATTCGGAGGAGGCTTAGTATAAACTGTAGGTCCCTCCATTTCTTGAAAGAGTAGCCGAAAACCAGACGCTTTAAAGAGCAGAAACTTCCTAACGGCACATTGTGGCCATTTTGAACTTGAAGTTAATGAACAAAATAACCGCATATGGGGCTCCGAGGATCCTCAAACATAAAAAAAAATTATTATCTGGAGTGCTCTATGGTCCGGATGTGTGATTGGACCTTACGGAGTGTTATAGTCCTACGATAACCAACTCTTTTTGGCCTGTCGTTGAAAAACTCGACTTAGGCAATATGTGGTCTTAACCAGATGGTGCCGTATCACACACAACACCAGCGAATAAGTCTTTATAAAGAGAGACATTTCCGGTCGCTTAAGCTCTTTTCTTCGCGATGTCAATTGGCCACCGAGATCATGCGATTCGACACCGTACCACTTTTTTGTGGGGCTACGCGAATGGCTGTGATTATGTGGATAAACCCCTCACTCTTAAGTACTTGAAAGTAAACATTCGTCAAGTGGTGGCCGAAATAACGCTCGATATGTGCTAAAAGTGCTCGAAAATTACCTCAAATGCATCGAACTTTGCAAAAATTTGCGGAACGGTCATTTGAATGATGTAGTGTTTCACAATATAATGATGAGATTCAAACTTAATAATAAAAAATTGTATGAAAAAAAATATTTTAAATTCATTTCATATACGTCGATAATGTTTTATATTGTAATGATCCTAAATGTAGGCTACGATGTTAACGCTTTAATATTCCTGAATGATATTCATGATACAACACATACACGTGATTTCGGTTTTATGAATGCATAAACATACTTATATTTTTGCATTTTTTTTATATATATTTCCCTTTCAAATTATGTATTACACCAAACAGAGTAATTTTCCATTCAAAATGCGTCACCCATATCTTAAGTCTATGCATGCGTACTGCATAAGTACGTAAGTACGTGCTGGAAAGTGAAAATGCAAGCTAAAAAAAAAAGAAAAAAATTGTAAAAAACACACTTCCACGCATCGCTTTGTAATTTCAGCAAATAAGTAGTTAAATATTCATTTACATATGTATGTATTTAAATGCAGCGCACATGTGTCAACAGCAAAAGTTGGGATTATGAAATCAAAATGGTACGCGTAAATTTTAAGAATTCTTGTATTTCTAAAAAAAAAGCCTTTTTGTTGCTTGATTATTTTTTGCGCTACTTTCCTTAAAATCTCTTCACTTTTTTTATCACCTTTGTGTTAAATATCCGCATTATTATTATTATAAGGCACCACATACGTTTTTTGTTTCATAGTATTTCATTGACACATTAAGATTACAGTTCTCTTCTGAAGATAAGTACAATAGCAGTGATAAAATGTGGGACACAAATATTAATAAATATTCACGCTCGAGCATTTAAATGTGTTTGTTTATTATTATTTTCCTTTTTTAATTTTTGATTTTGGCCATACGCACATTTGATTATTTATGGAACATTTGTATGATTTGAAATTCTTTGCTATTATGCAATTGAAATTTGGACTTGATTATAATTTCTATGAGTTTTATGATTCCGTGCTTTATCAGTCATAGAGTCTCAATTGCCTCATATACTCTCAAGATTGAGATAATAATAGTAATATGATTAGAGTTTGCCCGCGACTACGCCCACATAAAGATTAAAATGGTTCTAATAAGATTTATTATTAATTTCTTTATAACTTATAAGCTATTATATATTTTATAATACCACATATTAAGCAAAATCGAATTATAGAATCGGTCTAAGATCCATTTCATCTAAATTAAACGATTTAAAATATAGTAAATTTTTTCGAATAAATCGGTCCCAGATCCACTTCACGGAAAATGCTTTCTTGTCAGTTGAATGGCGTACGAGGGCAGTTTCAGGTCTCTACGACCAGTTGTTTACGGTAGGAGTTGATCCGTCAGTCATTCAGGACAAAATCTTTTACCATATATACATACATATATGTAGATACAGATATAAAGTGGAGTTTGTCCACGAATTTTAAAATGATTCTTAAAACGTATGTAAGAGAAATAAAAGACAAGGCAAAAAGCTTTTTGTACAAAAATTCATGAAAATCTAACGAGTTAAAAATACTTTTTTATCGAATGCCTACGTCATACGCAGAGCACACTGAATGGTTTAGGTCTTGGGTTGATCTGCCAGTCATTCAGCAACAAAATCCTCTTCATGTGCCCTTTTTTAACCAGAATATTAAATTTGCACCGAATAATTCATTCTGATTACATTCCAACTGATAAATACTATAGTAATTCTTTACAAATTTAAAATAATATTTCATGTATAATTATTTTTGTCTATTTAAATAAAGCTATGACGATGCCTAGCTGAAGTTCACTATAGGTAAGGAGTCCTACGCTTACTTATGACGACTCAACATGTTAATGGGAATTTTCAACAGTTCCTACGTCCGCATGGCTAATGGAGGGGGTGACACTTCGTGTTAAATGCCGGGGGGAAGAAGAGTGTTTTACAATTTGGATGTTGCAGTAATGAAAGCACATAGGCATCGGGATATACTGCTGCCCACTTCCCGATCTTGTTAATTTCGGTTCAAGTCAACCGTTCCAGTATAGCGAATCCGATCACCTCATCTGTTAGGCGTTAGACTTAATAGATTTATCATTGATCAGATGCTGAAAGGGCTTCAGCGCTTACTGATGAAATGTCTAAAGGCCAATACGTCACGCTGACAGTGATTACCTTGAAAATATAGACAATTGTGGCCTTAAAAATACATAAAACCTCATGCGTCAGTTGTCGTAGTATAAGCTCCCTAAATATCTCATATAAAGTCCTATCTATTGTGTGAAAGTTTAAAGCCCATCATCAACAATCCACCGTGAGACCATAAGAAAATAGTCGATACACATCACGTTTGAAATGTTCGAAAACGTTAAGAGTAATAAGACGTATCATGGCACTTGCGATATGAAAATATCCAGAGAAATCTGAATATACCCACCATTTAAGAAGATGTTGAAATCGTACCACAGAAATATTTAACAAAATTGCATAACCTGCCCTTTGGCTAATACCTTGACCTACGCAACAAATCAAACCCGCCTGAGGAGAACACATAAATCAGCCTTCTAAAGAGCAACGTCAAGCCAGCAGCACATTCCTACTAATGGGCTTTATGTTTTAGTTTATATACATACATACCTACATATATTAAATAAAATTGGTGCTTTATAATCGCTGAAGCGATTTTCGCCCGAGCTCTTCCTCCAATTTGTGGTTTTGTGTCTTGATGTGTTTTCAACAAATAGAAGGACCTACAGTTTATACTAAGCCGCATCCGAACGGCTAATGGTTTTTTATGAGGAGTCTTTATTTCATGTCAGAAATACACTCGAAGGGGATGACATTTCGGAGGCGACTTACAACGAAACTGTAGGTGCCACCATTTATTGGAAGAACAAGAAGACGCATACCACAAATTGGAGGGACAGCTCGGTTATAAAAAATAAATTTTATTTTATTTGTTAGTTTTTCTATTGGTTTTGCAAGTTGTTTATATTCATTTTCTATAGCCGATCTCTCAAGATTCCGTCATCGATAATTTTGAGGAACCGAAGTTTGTTACTAGTCGTAATTTTAAATTTTATTTCATTGGCTTCGTCAGTTAACAAAGCAACTGCAGTTAAATACATACATACATACATATGTACATAATAGCATATACATATGTACATGCATACCTTACGTGTGTTTTTCATTAGCACTTTGCCCGCAAAGCATTTAAATTTTAAATTATATTAATTTGCCTACAGTAATTTTACTGTATACACGTATGTATGTTATTTTACCAACAACATTTCTCGCGCTTCTTTTCACCTTCACTACACTGCAGCTTTTTACTATTATTCTCACCTTTGTTACCTTTGGATTTTGCTTTCAGCTTTTGTGCGGAGCAGCATCTAAAATTTCTATTCTTTATCTGTAGTAAAATATACATCTCATTTTTCAGTGCCTTGTTGTTGCTACTGACGAGTTCGTTTTTCTTTCATATTCATTCTACTAAGTAGTTGTTGGCGCGCAGGTAATGTATTTTTTTTTCTACAAGGTAATGTGAGAGTGAGACTAAAAAATGGTTACAATAAAATTTTAAATTAAAAAAAATTATATTCTTTTCATATGATAAGCTATTTTTGTTGCTATTTTGCTTTGTGTTAATTATTGTAAGAGAAGGTTGCAGCATTCGTTGATTTTTTGTTGTTTCTCAGCTTTTGATGACAATTTGTTTTCATTCAATCGCAGCCTTCGTGTTTGGCTCATAAAATGTGTACGAGTCATAAAAAGTTGAGATGAATAACAAACAAATGAGCGAATGAACGGAACTTTGGCATGCATAAATATGCATACATGTACATATGTTTAAACAGAACGTCTCATATCTCATATGAGTTGAGTTAACATAAGCGGCAACAGCAACAGCCACAAAGCCGCTATGTAGCAGAGACAGCAATGAACTAACCAACTATGCATTCAACAGCTTTAAACAACATTAATAAGAGAAAAGAAAATTACAAAACAAAAAAAAAAAAAACAAAAAAAAAACTCGGAGCATTGACTACAACAATGAAACTTGTAACTTCAACATGTCATCAGTGAAAGTTGAGTGGTGAAATGTAAAAGAAATGGTTGACAATTGAGCCGGCAGAGAGGCTGTGAGGCTGCACACTAAAAAAAAAAAGGTCGTGTAGCTGATACAGCTAATGTGCAGTGTGATTTGTTGTTGTGTATTTTTTTTCATTATCATTATTATGAGAATCTAGGTAAGCGATTAGTGAGCGTTGAGTAGATTTTTTATTAATAATAGTGATCTACATACATATGTATAAATACATAGGTTTTTTATTGCATAGAATAGGAAATTTCTAACCTAAAAAATATGTTTTACCTTGTATACCTAAAAATAAATATTTATAAAAAATAATTAAACACAAACAATTTATTTGTATTTGCATTGAAATACGCACCAATTAAAGTCTTATATTCATGTAAAAGTCATTTAATTTTTTTTCTCCCCTCATATGAAAAAATCAACTCTGTCAAGTCATTTATGTAGCTTTTAATTGACAGAGCTGTCATTTATAGACAAATCTAATATTTTTTTTACTGTCTATTAATGTTAGTGTACGATTTTATGCTTTTACGGGTTTTCAATACGTAATCACTGTCGTTTTTATTATTTTTTTATATTATTTTTTAAACGTCAACTCTAAGCCGCTTTGATGAGGTCATATCATGAATATGTGCGAAATGAGTTTTTTCTCTCCAGCACAGCTTGCAGGCGTTGAGGGGAACGACTTGCAAGTAATTTAGAAATTAGCTGGAAATGCAGGTAAAGTACATAAATTTCTGAATATTTTTTCAAGGTGAAATCTATTAATCAAGGGCAATAGAAGTGTTGATTTAAAGCATCTGAAAGCAAATAAATTAAACAGAATGTGAGAAATTTTAATATAAAATAAAATATAAAATTATGTAAGCGAACTCATCCGCATGGAATTTGATTTTTAAAAGGTTTTTAATTTACGAAATATAACAATATTTATTATAGTGTAAGGAATTAAAAGTTAAATAAACATGAAAATGAAAAAGATAAAATTAAGAAAAACCTCATTGAAAGTATTGTCCGTCGAAAGCGATTACATCTTCCCATCTCTCTGGAAATTTTCGAATATATATATATACATATGACAATATACATATATGTACATACGGGTATATTAATATACATATGTAGGTATATAATTGTCGCTTGTCCTCTTCCAATTTGTGGTTTTGCGTCTGGATTTTTTCCAACAAATGATGGGACCTACAGTTTATACTAAGCCGATGATGGCTGATGGATTTTTTATGAGGAGCCTTTATTTTATGTCAGAAATACACTCATAGGGGTTGACATTCCCTGCTGAGGGGCGAACTTCATCAGAAAATTTAGCTTAATTTTTTATTTAAATTAATCATCTATGACTTTTTGGAAGTTAGTACGACACCAGAATTTGAACCCGAGCATTCCGAATGGCAGTACGCAATGCTAACCATTCAGCTCCCGCGGCCGCCAAATAATTTTCGAATACCGTGTATAAAAAAGAGTCCTCGCTGTCCTCAATCCCATTATTGAGCCGTTTTTCAAAAGGACCTGAATCGGTGAGCCCTAAAATAGTTTGAATCCATTGAAAATGCAGTAGTCGAATGGAGCAAGGTCTGGAAAATACGCCGAATGGGGAAAGGACTTTCATTTCATGGTTTCCAGGTAGGTTTTGTCCGTTACAGCCACTCGTCTTGTCCTTCGGAACCTTAAATCACCAGATTGCTCTGTGCTCATGCCACATATTGTACAACTGTGCGTGGAAGAAGCAGATTTCTCTCAAGTATAGTCCAATTACCTTAAGGAATGAACCTTGAGCTTTGTTTATGGCTTTTTGCAAGCAAAGATTGAAGTCGAACTGTACTTCCTTGAATTGAAAGAGTAAATTCGGCGGTATTGGGTAATTCTTTTTTCGCATTGGGATTGTTAGAAGGACATATAATCTTTCTTTGAGAACAACATGCCAGTATAACAGCCTCGATAACATTCCGTTGCAATGTTTTCACTTGCAATCTGATGTTATTGCATATTTTGGTGGAATTAAATTGGCTGCGACTTCATTGATTCATTATTTGGTAACTAGCAGGTTGGAGTTGGATCTGTTTTTGTGACGAGTTGCTGTTATGGCCAAAGAAACGGCACGATTTATTGAATAGAGGGATTATTGAACCGCTTAGGTTGCATAAACATTTTGAAAATATGTAATAAAGAGTAGTAAATGTCACAAAAGTGAATATCCTAGCAGCACAATGACACCAAACATATTACTAAGCACTGTAAAACCTGGTTATACAGCAAAAAGCTAACTCGCCTAATGTTCCGATATCAATACAAGTTAGAACTTCTGGCAGTTTGGGATTTCGAGAATGAAAATAGTAAATTTTAAAAGAAAGGAAGTATAAATTACCAGATTTCGATGACTCTAAAGAGATGCGCCGAAGTCCTAAAAAAAAATATAACCTCAGTATGAAATTTTGAAAAATTAACATAGTAAATATTTTCCCTGGGAGCATCATGAAAAATGTGACGTTTCAATCGGCTGAAGGTCGGACATTCGCAATGGTAGTGCTTCAGCACTTCTATAGTGCATGTTCTGCACTCAACCGATTCCAATGTACGAAGCTTGTGAAGATGATGTTTCAGAATTAGATGCTCCGTTAATAACACCCACAATTCACACAGCCCACAATAACTTAAATACTCGATGGTGACATCGTCATCCGTTTTTTCATTGCTTTCTAGGTACATGCGGCTTGGTACACAAGTGATATTCACTACGTTTTCGCGCGATAGCCCATTAATTATTTTTGTGTTGCCCCTTGACTGTCTGCCTGAAATTTTATAGATTTTTCCATTGAAGCTATTGCCCATTTAGCATCGCTAGTAATGCCCACAACTCTGATTGGAAGGCGGAGAAACTGTGGAGAACAATATTGTACATCGATTGGCGCTTCATTGAACATCAACTGTGATTTATTACGATTAAAGATATTTAGAGCGTATATATATCAAATAAAAGTAATTAAAGTATTTATTAAATAAATGTTATAAAAATGTAATGTTTATTTGTGTTAAATTTTGTCTTTCAAATTCTTCTTAAATCACTCAGCTACAACAACGCGTGGCCGGATCTACTAGTATGATTATATAATATACCATAAATACACTCAAGTGCAAAATACAATATATTATTATTTTATTAGGAATTTTAATAACAAAATTGATTATATGTTCAATTAATTTGTAAGAGGGTTTAAAGCTTAAATCTTGCACTCATAATTATTGTATACATGTTTACATACAGACATATAGGTACATATGTTTATAATATTTTTCCATCCACAATAAAAATTATAATCGAATTTCAAATTCCCGTCGTTATCAAATCTAACAATATATGACATAATTTTTGTGCTAAAAATACAATAAATTGTACATATCTTATATACATATGCACTCATGTACTAACATATATAAATATTAGCAAATCATTAAATCCGATTTGAAGAGATGCACAAAATGAACAACTTATTATACTACTTTCCCTATAATACTCAGCAATTTGTTTTTGAACACTCGGTCTTACATGTAAAAATATATGTATTTGACATACAAACTAAGTGTTTATATATTGTATATATAATACATATGTATGTACATATGTAAGTACTCGTGCATATGAAGTCATGTATGGTATGTATGCAAAAGTGCTTGTACCTGCACAAGTATGTTGTGTGGCAATAAGTACAATAAATAGCGCACATTATCAATTTCCATCGGAAATTCACTAAATCGCCGCTTTTGCCGCTCAGCAGTTCTCAATACCAAAGACAAGTTTTTATTTTTTTTTTTTTTTATTTTTTAAGAACAAGCAGAGAAAACACAGGCTAAAATGAATTGAAGTAAGAAGCAGCTAAAAAATTGCTAGCAATTTCAAGCCATTGAGGTCAATCGCTGATTGTTATTGCTATTACTGTTAACTGTTGTTGGTGTTGTTATTTAGCGAAGATGCTTACAGAAAAAAGAAAGAAAGAAAAAATCTGCAATGCGGCATCAGAAGCTCATAAAATGACAGAGTGACTACTCAGAGGAAAAAAGGTAGATAGCAAAAATAATAGCTATCATTTAGCACTTTTACACTAACACTCACGCACACACACGCTCCTACAATTTATCACAAAAAATTTCTTAAGATATATTTATTTTGTTTATACAAGTGTATTTGATTAAATAAGTAAATATTTTGTATGTATGTATGAGCAACAGTGGCTAGAAATATCTATTAAGTATAGAAGTGTACACAATTCATTAGTTTTTATTTCTCTGTTATTGTTGCTTTTTCTTTTTGTAGTGAATTTTATTTCTAACTTCTTTCAACTGTCTCCACTGCGCAAACACTTGTTGTGCTCTTTCTTATATGTAACCTTTTTTCAATGTTTTTTTTTTAATTTTTTTATTTTTTAATTTTTTTTATTTTTCATTTTGCAATTGTAAGCTCTTTACAATGCCGCGGCATTATTTGGTAGTGTTAGATGAAAGATTTTTAAAATAAAATTTCACCGTTTACCAAAGCAATTTAGCGTAAAGAGATAAATAGATAAAATGGTGGCGTAAAATATTTAACCCATAAAAACTTTTTTGTATACTCTATTTATATTAAGGTTGCATCGTAACGATAAATTTCACATTAATCGAAAAATTTCTATCGTTTCGGTTGAAATATTTGGCAGTTATCAAAATAAATTTCTTTTCCTTTTTACCCGAAATGAGAAGCTGTCGTTAATGTTAGATCGTTAACAGATAATGTTAAATCGTTAGCAGATTATGTTAAAAGTTAAAATTGAAGTGTGCTGTTAACTAATAGCAAGCAGCCTTTTTAATTTTAAAACGATTTAACGATGATTTTCTGCGACTTCGATGTTAACGATTTCATTTCGTTGAGTTTATTTTTCTTGTTAGTAAAACGAAAAGATTTCTATGCTTTTGTTGAGTATCTCTGATGGCTTGGTTGGGAGGTTTTAATGCATCCACTTTAAAGTCCGGACCATCTCTCCAGTCTCTGAAATCTTCTTTACTTCTCAATTGCCTCAGTCCAAAGTAGCACCTATTGACAAGAGTGATTCTGCGTTGGATTTCAAGGCTGACGTTATTATGAGTGTTAATGCTGGAAACACACAAATGTATGTGGATAAAATAGGAACTTGGGACGGCTACATAAATTACTTAAACATGTGCCTGTCTTGTGTCAAAGCATGCCGGTATCAAAGCATGCCTCGGTACAATAGACAAAGCAAAGCTTTCCCTTTCCCTTTCATACTGATTGCCACTTTCAAGAGGGAGCTCAAAAAACTTTTGCGAAAAAGCAACACTCATCTTCATCAAGGTTTCAATAACGTAGGGGCAACAGCTGCTAGCGACTATTTTTTTTCTAGAGTCAATCCTAATACAATCAACCATCAATGGAAAATAATGAGTTGACTGTAATCGATCTCGCAAACAAGTTATGCGTATTTACTTAAGAAAGCTAAAAAAAAATATTAAAAATGTTCCTGGTTATGATCTTACAACCTAAGAAATATTATATACTATATATGTATATATAATATGTATATATATGGTATGTCATTTATGCTTTTTTAACGCTAAAACGATTTTCTGTCGATCTACTCCTCCATTCACCGCTGGTCAAATTTCACTCACTTTACTCGCTTTTCTCTAGAGTGGTTAAGAAGTTCCACCTTAATGTTCCAACTCCGCCAAATTATTAGTCTCTTATCATAGAGCTTAAATGTGTAAGATGCATCCACACAGTATTGGGAAGTATTGTGCAACTACAACTATGCTATTATACCTATACCTGAGCAAGTTGAGAGCAGATCTCTTCATTGCCATCGTATCAGATATGTCAGTGGAGTGTGCATTGTTTTCTTGTATTCCCTATAATCCTTTCTAGAGTTTCATCATTATTCCACAACAAAAAAGATGTGTCTTTAAAAACATTCCACAGCGTATATGGTTTGTGATACTCGAATTTTAAAGTTAACATACATGGAAATAAATACTTTAATGGAAATGCATCTCATCTTCAGGCTCAAATTCTGATCCTTCAAACTGACAATAAACAAACAAAGTCTTTGAGACATCTCTACATTGTCAAACCTGTTCGTTGCAAACATGCCACGTAAATCTCACTGAAGCCATTGATCTTCATCCCGCAGTAATTTACTCTTCAAATTTTGCACAATAAAAATGCCAAATAAAAATATTACAAAGCCAAAACATAAAATTCCTTTCAAAAACTTGTTTATCTCACGAAAGACAAACAAAAAGAAACGGTCATTACTTCAAGGTGACATACGAGTGCAAAGAGATTTTTTTGAATTTATGAATTATGACATTTTCAAAAACACATTGCACTTTTAATAATGACTTTTACTTACTACACGTAATTAATGCTAACACTTTTGCATACTAAACTGCCATTGAAAGTCCATTTATTCAAAAATTAAATGATACAACATTTAATATGTATGTAATATGCTGTTGGATGAAGCAAAATCTAAACTATGCAAAAGACTAAATAATCTACATATGTTGAATAAGAAGAACTCCATTTTTACACAGTAAAAAGTTAATTTAGGATGAAATATTGATATTAATAATTTGAATTCTCTATTTAATTCTTTTAAGGGTCTAAAGTTCAAAACATCCTAAATGAAATATATTAAAAAGCAAATGAAATAAGATCCATATCTTTTTCCTTTAATTAAATATAAATAAAATTTTTGTCAACAATGAAATAGTATACAATAAAAATATTAAATTAATTGAATTGAAGATGAAATGGTATGAAATAAAATTAAGAAATTTAATAAAAAAAATAAATATTTAAAATTAAATAAAATAAACTGAAACTTAAGCAAACTAAGAAATTTATAATGTTAAGAAAAACTATGTTGAATAAAAAAGTAAAATCATATAGGAAAACAAAAAAAATTATAAAAGAAAATCAATTAAGTTAAACCAAACGATATTAAAAAAAAAATTAATTAAACAATATTATATAAAATAAAATAATTCCAAATGTAATATCGTATAACATAACAAAAGAAATAAATGAAACTAAATGAAAAAAAATGAGAAAATACAAATTAATTGAAGTAAAATACAACAGAATAAAATTAAATTAAATACTATAGTTAAAATAACAAATATAAAACAAAATAAAAAAGTTGATAGATTTAAAATAAAATTAAATAAAAAGGACTTACGAAAATAAAAAAATAAAGTAAAATAAATTAATATACATGAGATAAAATTAAGTTAAATTTATTTAAATGATATAAAAAAAGATAATAAAATAGAATAAAAATAAATAAAATGAGAAAAAGAGAACTAATAAAAATTAAATAAAATGATAAAAATAATAAACGTTTACCGAAAAAAATAAAATAAAGTTAATTGAAAAAATGAAATTAATTTAAGTTAAAAAGAAAATGAAAATGAAATAAAAAAAATAAAATTAAGTAAAATAAAATTATACAAAATAAAAATTTCCAAAATAAAAAATTTAATAAAGCAAAGAAAAATAATTTAATAACATTAACTAAAATAAAAAAAATAAAATAAATTTATTAAAATAAAATTCAATAAGAAAAAACCAAAATAGATAAATCAAAATATTTCAAATAAAATGAAAATGAAAAGATAAGAAGCTAACTAAATGAAATAAATAATAAAATTAAATAATTTGATATGAAATAAAATAAAATAAAATAAAATAAAATAAAAAAAATAAAAAATATAAAACAAGAAAATAAGAATAAAATAAATTAAAATGAGACAAAATAAAATAAAATGAAATAAATAAAAGATATATAATAATAAAATAAAAATAAAATAAAATGCTATAAAAAAATTATATACAAAATAAAATAAATTAAAATAATACAAAATAAAATGGAATGAGTAACGATAAAAATGAAATGAAATAAAATAAATTAAATTAAATTGAAACAAAATCAAGTAAAATCAAATACTAAGAAATAAAATCCAATTAAATAAATAAAAAAATTATATATATTAAATAAAATTAAAAAATAATATTACAAAAATCAAACTAATACAAAAAAAATAAAACAGAATATAAAAAGAAGCAAAATAAAACAAAGCAAAATAAAATAAATAAAATTAAACAAAATGAAATAAAATAAAATAAATTAAAATAAAAAAATAAAATAAGATAATATGAAATAAAAAATATAAAACACAATTAAATAAAAAAATTAAACATAATATAATAAAAAAATAAGAAATAAAAGAAACAAATAAGAAATAAATAAAAAAAATTCAACATCTGTAAGAAAACATTTTGTAAACTTACATTTTATAATTTCTTGTTGTTATCCATTAAGGTCTTCTTGGCGGTGTGAGCCTTTTGGCATATAAATCAATGTTTTTTCTTCACAGACAACTCATAAAGTAGAAGCACACTTTTTATTTTGCTTAACACTTGTTTTTGTTTTTTCCTTCAATTTAAATATATAACGTATGTACCTATGTATGTATGTATATTTATTGATTAGTTGTTCTCACTTCACTGCTTCACTTTGTAAAGAAACGTTTAAACAATGACTGGATCACAAGGCAAGTTAATTCCCGAGCAACACACAGAAAAACAGGTCCAGGGCAGAAAAATATACAAAAAAAAAAATGAAACATTAAATTAATAAAGCAGAAAGAGGACGACTTCACATGTAAGGAATGTGGCAAGGCGATTTCCGGTTTTTGTATTGCGGCAAAATTACATAGCGAAACCATGGCAGATAAGCAGCAACAACAACAACAGCAACCTGACATAAGCTACACAAAGTAAAGAGCAACGGCAAAAAAGCCCAACAACAACAAACTGTGATTGTAAACAGGTAATACACGTACATAATAAGTATGTACATTCATATGTATGTATGTAACTACAAATGTGTATGTGTGTCTGCAATCTTGCAACCATTGAGGAACGTGTACAATTATGGCATGAATCCCGTTGTGCCACAACCACTACAAACGACGACAATGACGAAGAAGCCGCCGAAGAAGCACAACCGCAACAAATGAGCAAACAATGCAGAGCAGCTGCAATGGCAAAATAACTCTTTCACTGCAGCAAGTTGCAATAGCGCAAGATTTTGATGTTGTTTGTTGTTATGTTTTCCACTGCTATGAGCGGCAGTAGAACTAAATTATGTTGGGTATATGTATTTACGTATGTACATACATCCATATGTATGTGCCATAGGGTTGTCGGCAGTCAGTTATGGTTGCTGCACCTGTGCTCTTGACTGGCTGTCTCTGCGCATGCGTAGGAATGCAATGAAGGAAACATGGCAACAGCAATAACAACAACAACAACAACAACGAGAACAAATAGAAAGTATAGTCATAGTAAGTTGTTGAGCGACTTTGGTTCACAATTTAAAATGTAAATTCTTTGAAGGGGGGAATATTTTTGCCTGCTAATGAGTTCCGACTTCATCTTTACAAGCAAGCAAGCTTGTCACACTCATTAGAGGTTTGACAGCTTCACTGTTTTGGAGCCGTCTAACAGCCGTAGTAAGAGCCACTATCTTTGGAAGTTACCTGCTGACCTAAACGGGGTTCTTCCAGTGGATGGCGTTTTGCTTACGAAGAGCTCGAGCTGGCTCGAAAGCTTCGCGTAATACTTGTGCAACTTAGATCTGTATATTGTAATAGATTTAACTACTACGTTTTCAGACTTCACTCCGACGTACCCAACGTATGTATATCCTGCATGCAATGAGTCCCCACACGACACTTACCACGTCTTTGCATGTCCCCTCTAAAAACAACTCATCTAAACCACCTTTCCCTCTGGTCGAAACAGCTCGTTTCTTGGACCTCCCGTTAGATGACCTCGATGACTTAGACTGATCTAGCCTGCTGCTAAGCGGTCGCTACAGCAACAACAAACACCTTTGGTAGTGTACGGTCTTCAACCGATTGACACGTCAAACATTTCACGTTGCCTCGAACTCCAATCTTATGGTAATAGCTACGAGGTGGGAAAAACTAAAACAATTTATTAAATTGTGCAAAAGCATAATTGGGATAAGCAGGTAAGCACAACGTGCTTGACCAAAGGCCGCCCGCTTTCAAGCAACTAACTACCAACCAAGGCGATCTCAGTATGGGACCCCCTATGGGTTAGGGGCTCAAGAATTTTCCCAAGGTAAGGTACGCATGTCGTAAGAGGCGACTAAAATCTCGGTCTTTTTTCCCGGAACGACCCGCCAAAGACTGTCACTCCTGCAATATTCCCCGAAAATCAATTCGGCTACAACAACAATATCTCCGACTAAGGAAATAAAAAGTACCCTCTGCATTAGTGTGAGCTAGTCAGGCTGCTTTAAACACACTCTAAGGTTGCTAGATATGTTGAACTTTAGACGAAATTGTTAAAGGGCTCGGTATGGCAGTTGCATTCTTTTGAAAAAATAGGAAATCAGTGAGAATTTTACTTTTCAATTTGGATCTTTTTATTGACCTCACGCTGTTTCTTAGCGGCTTTGCTTCAGCGCACGCGCATCTTTACCACTCTACCTCCTCTCTCTCCCTCTCTCTCTCTCTGTGTTAACGCTATACTCTTTTCGCACTTTGGTCTATTGAAAAC
Source organism: Ceratitis rosa (assembly GCA_037013455.1). Classification (NCBI taxonomy): domain Eukaryota; kingdom Metazoa; phylum Arthropoda; class Insecta; order Diptera; family Tephritidae; genus Ceratitis; species Ceratitis rosa. The sequence goes on from JAWMAG010000004.1 coordinate 17,834,309, forward strand.
GACTTCGGTTAGTCTAACTTCAGCTTGGAGATAGTCTAACTTTAGCTTGTGAGTTAGTTTAACTTTTTTTTTTGCAACATACTTTCTTATCGATTCTCTCTATCTACTTTAACGCTGCTTGACGTTTACTTTTATCTATCACTACCGCCCGCCGCTTCATCTCTTGAGCACTGAAAAGCTGCAACTGTGTTGGAGCTGAGTATAGGTATATGAACGCTAGCAGTTTGGCGCTTGTTGATTGTGGCTCGCAGTAAGTTTTGTCGTTCTTTTTCTTTGGTGCTGTTGTAAGTGCTTACTAGTGGTCTTTTTCTGCGTTTTTTCTTCTTAAATATACGAGTATGTATGAACATACATACATATTTCCTCATTTCTGCTGCTGCTTATGGTCTTTCCAGTTCTCTTACTCGAAGACTTACATTCAAACAAATTTTCACCGTAAGACACTTATTTGTTGTTGTTATTGTTGTTGCTTTTATGTACTTATACCTATGTTGCCATCATATTTAGTTGCCCCTTTTTTGTTAGATTATTTTTTTTTTTTGTTATACTTTTGCTGTATTTTATTTATATTATATTCTATTTCTTTTCTTTTTTTCTGTCTACAAGCGTGAGCTACTCGCACCGTCTCTTCTAAGGTGAATGCACTGAAATTATTTGCACGTTCGTCTTTGCCGTTTTTTCACAATGTGCAATGTTCTCCCAAGCTTTTCTTAGCAACTATTCTTTATAGGTCACACTACGCGTTGTTGATGGTAGTTGTAGTAATGGTGCAAGTTTATAGATTTATTTTCGGAAGCTCGCGGTTTTTCCCTCACTTCTTTACGACACTCGATATGATGTGCGGAGCTCCACTTAATACTTGAGCTGAATTCGAGCTGGAAAATATTTTTGATGAGTTCTTTAGCATAGGAACTGGTTGCGTAAATTGGGTCAATATGCATGAATACATACATACGTACATATGTATGTATGTATGTATTGACAGACTACGTGTAGTCAGTCACTGAGTTCCAGCGATGAGCTTACCAGCTAACTAGCTGCTTAAACAATCACTTAGCACTAGCACGTTCAACAACAACTGCTTTTTGTTCGAACAATTTTTTATTATGCAAATTTTAAAATCTTCTTCCTCTTATTCTGCCTCTTCACCTTCGTTTCTCATTTTAATGAATAAAAGTTTTAGAGCAACACACACATTTTAAACACATTTTTAACTATATATGTATGTATACCTATATTCGGCTTAATTATTTTTTATTTCGTTTTTATTGTTTGTGTATTTCTAAATTTGCATATATCCATATCTCCATTCACTTAAAAGTTTAAAGAAAAATTGTAAAAAAAAATAAAAATACAATAAAAAAGCAACGTTTCTACACTTTATCGCAGCAACAACAAAACAGTTAAATTTTTTAAGTAACACTAAGCCATTACTCACACACATATGTGTGTATAGGCATGTAATATGAGTATCTGAGCCGCTACACAATTTTCACTCCCTTTTAGTATATTTTTTAATCTTTTATATTTATATATGTATGTACGCGTACATATATAAACTTACAAACGAATGTGCATACGAACGTACAAACATTTCTCGTTGCCACTTTTAACCGTTTCTACGCGAGTACACATACATTCTTCGTCACATACGCTCCACACTATATTGCACTTTTAGCCAATTTCTAACCAATTGCCACAATGTTTGTACATATGTGTGTAGATACATATGTATGTATGTGTATATGTACATATGTTTACAGGTGTGCGTGAGTTTGTTTTTTACTCTCTTTTTTCACTTTTTTCTTTCTCTATTTTTTTTTTACCTTCTTCTCTTAGCACTTGTTTCTGAGCCTCGAAAATTATTCCGTTTCGCACAACCTCAACCGACGACAGGTAAACGCAGACTGACTTTGAGCTCTTTGTGTAGTATTTCTTCTCAGTTAGTCCGCTGTCCAAAGCACCACTACCACCAACACTATTAGCACCATCATGGAAGAGCACTAGCACGGGCGTCGTGGACATACACGTACACTCGGTGTAGGAATCAACGTCGTCTCATTGTCAACGTTCGTGGCTTTGAGTAGCCGGCTTCATGATCAGTACTTTGTATTTTTGGTTGGCAGTTTGTTGTTGTTGTTGCTATTGTTTTAGCAGACGTGCGCTCGTAATCAACAATTTGGTGTTAATGTATTTTTATCGCTATTGTTGTTGTTGTTGTTGTTGTTGTCACTGCTACTATATATATTGTTTTTTAAAACGTTAACACTCCAAAACGGGTAAGAAGAGAAACCGGCTAATACCTACCGCTATGGTGTTCCCAGACGTGTTGTGAAGTTTTGTGAATTGGAGATGTTTGAATTGAGCAGTAAAATAGCAGTAAAGTAATCGGTTTTTAATATTTAACAAACCTGTATAGCACTCTGCGGGGATACTTATAATTTTACAACTGATCCAAGACTTTAGTAGTGGGATCATACTTTGTGAGTTTCGGTCGGAGGGCTGACAATAAAGGCATTCTTTCAATTGAATTAAGGCTTGCAGAGGTACCTACTCTTCCAAATTATTTCATGCAAAGAAATAAAAAAAACTCCTCCACTTATTGCAGTCGAAGTAGCAACCAACATTACACATTGGCATGCCGGAGAAGTCAATAGAAACCATGTACAATGATGTAAATAAATCTTTTAAATTTCCCTCCCTGTTGTTGTTGTTATAGTAGCGGTTCACTAGCCCCGCCTAGGACAGGCGGACCGTGGTCATCTATTGGGAGGTCTAGGAAACGTGCTGTTTCGACGGGATTGGACCAAATGGTGAGCGGGGTTAGATGTGTCGGCTTAAGGGGGCATGTGAAGAGGTGGTTAGTGTCGTGCGTAGATTCTCCACATGCAGGGCATACATTGGGTATGCTGGGGTCGAGTCTGAATAAGTAGGAGTTTAACCTGCTGCAGTATCCAGACCTAAGTTGTGCCAGAGTCACGCGTGTACCCGCGGTAAGGCATACCTGTCGGAAGAGGCGACTAAAATCCAATAGTTCGCGCGACAGTCGAGTCTTTATACCGGAACGAGCCGGATTTTTATCCGGCCAATGATTTCCCAAAAACTATATGTTTGTGGTTACAACAACAACAACAATCCTTTAAATTTAAGTCGATCTCTTGGCGACTTTCATGTATCTTGAGTAGAGCCACACATGCAGAACTTGAGAGGTTGCTGGATTATTTTGCTGATCGGATGCTTGTTTAAAACTTAATTAACGTCCTCGACTTAATTCTTACCTACAGACTTGGCCCGATATGCACAATCTATGTTCTGCCTGCAATGAGATTACGCATGACACTAACCACCTCTTTGCATGATCCCCTAAATCCTAATCTTCTAAGCCTCCTTTCCTGCACATATCGTTATATGGCATCGGTGGCCTAGACTAGTCTCATCTGCGTGGTTGGAGAATCTTTATAACAATAATAACACATCTCAAATACTTATAGCTTTTAGCGACAAAGATCAACTAGCTAGACAGAACCGCTCGACGTGAGGCCCCTGCGGGTTTGGGGCTCAAGAATTTACCCATGGTACGGGTCGTAATTCGGGAAATTTTTTGCGGTTACAACAACGACCTATAGATGGTTAAGTTGTCACATCAGATGACTGCTTGTTCTTCCTTCCATTTCAAATAATTACACAAACAAAATACATCACAAATAGGTTTTGACATTACGAAAATCTATTACACAAACAAAATACATTGAACAATTTTTGTTTTTGACTTTTCGAAACTCCGATTACACAAACAAAACACATAGGCTTTTTGTTTTTGTATTCTTGCTACTACCATGTGTGAATTTGCCTTGATTATAGTTATATGTACAAACATATATATAATCGGATATTGAAATCTTTTAATATATCGAAAAAAACAACATGCCTTCAACTCGCCTTTCATTCTGACTCATGGTAGATTTAAGCAATTACATTGAAAACATTAAAGCAAATCAAGATGTTAATTTATATAATATATGTATGTACAATTGAATAGGCATGAAACAATTATGCATACAAAAACGGACATCAGATAGAAAAATTCAAATTTTAGAAATCAAAACGTTCAATCAGTTACTTTGTTAAACCTTTCCCCCTTTTCCTTTAAAAATATTCATCACATTGATAACACCAACAACTCCATGCACACAACAGCAAGTGCCCACTTTTAAATCATTTGTTACAACCATATATAATATATAATTTCATACTTTAATTTAAATTGAAATTGTTTCAATTGTTATTTATCTTTATAATAAAAATTAAAAAACAGAATTTCCACAAACAGCATTGATACTGGGTAGCATTACACTTTGTGTTAAAATAAAACGCTTAAATTGTAAGTAAATTTTTAAATAGCAAATATCCTTTCCCTTTGATGCAGGTTTCATTTTCAGCAGAACTTCCAGCGATTACCACACTCATTGCACATGACAAATGTTGTCATAGGTTCATCAGCAGATCGTGTTTGTAATTGATTGTATGTACAGTTACGTTTCTTACATTTACCGCATTTGAGGAGATCGGTTTTTGTGCCCTGTACTGTGGCTAATTGAGCGTCATTTATAGCTTCTTTTACAAATTTCTCACGCAATTTCCTCATTTCATCGCTAGCCATTTCTTCAGGTGTCATACGTGCCAATTGTTGTGCAGTTACCGCACCGCACATGTAATTACTACGTAATGTTGGATTTTTCGAATCCTTTAGATTAGCCACTCGTGATCGTACACGATTTTTATATTTCATATCGGTGTTTTTAAATTCCATATATATAGCTTCTTCCAATTCAGTAGCCATATCTTCTGGTTCTGGGCAACCTTCAGGCACTTCACCTACTTTAAGAGCATTACATAGCATTTCGCGACACTTGAGCCGTACCGCATCGGTCAGGCCACCTGTATTTGGAAATGAGGACTGCATTTGTCGGCGGTCATCTTTCGTCGAAGATGATGCATTCGAGTTGTTTTTCTTGTCATCATCTCGTTTCTTATCTTTAGATGAGCTAGATGAGGATGAACTCTTCTCTTTGTCTTTGCTTGTTGATGATGAGTTAGACTTACTTGCCGATGATGATTTTGAAACGTTATTGCTACTTGCTGAATCTTTGGACGAGCTGCTGTTTGTACCACTCGGCGCAGCAAGAAATCGTTTCCAATTTTTAATTAGTGTTTTGGCCAAAGATATTACTTCTTCATCCTTGCTACTCTTACGCAGTTCATTGACCGTCATGCCAATTCGTGTTTTAGTCAATATCTCCAAATTGATGTTAAGAGTTTGCAATGCTTTTAACAAATCTAGTGCTTGCTCTTGCCCCTGGAAAATAAATTACTTTTAAAAATTAACATGTATGCACAGAAGTAATGCTTAATATATTTTGGAGAATACATGTGTCAATACATGCTTAACTGCGGCCGCGCGCGCATTTTGATAATAGAGCCACCGCAACGTTGCTATGGTTGTAAATACGTACGCTCCCGGGCGGCTACAGCAACACCTCCGATTGTCGAAACTACTTACCGTACCATCATTCGACGTAATTTTTTGTATTTTCTTCTGTATTTTGAAAACTTCCTCTTCAACGCTCATTTTGGTGACCTATTTTTAATATTTTACGAGTGAATATCTTATCGGTAAATTGAATTTTCTACACAATTTTCGGTATATAGTACAATAACCAAGCTTTATTTTTTCGTTAGCAAATTCCAACGAATGTTGGCTGCAATTACTTGACATGGGAATTTTTTGAAGAATTGCCAAAATGCTGCCAGATAATTTTTTCAAAAGTGTAACGATTTCCCTATGTGAAAGAGCGTATAAGAAGAACGTATGTTAATACGATATTTCTTCATGTATTTTACCAAAGGACGTATACAAACAGAATCAGAAAATTTGTATAAATATATGTAATAGATCTACGTTCTTTGCCGTCATGTCGCCTTTCATTCATAAATATTTTTTAATTTTACTGAATTTTTGTAAACGCATTTTACAAGTGCAACCCTGGCAATATTATTTCCCAAATCAGCTGTTCCTTACCACTACGTTATTTTCAGTCCAATTTATTTGCACCGGTGCGGCTAAATTTCATAACATTTTTGATATATAAATAATTATCAAATAAAACTTGATTAAATAAAATGAGTAATATTTTCAAATTGTTACGAAAACCAGTCACAACACTATTATGTACGCCACAGCAGCTGTCAAAAAGATTTTACGGTACATTTTTTAATTCAATATGGCGCTTCCTGCAGTTTACTTCATTTCCTTTTCCTAAATACAGCTGGGCCGCCAAAACGATTCTATAAGAAAACTTCGGTTCTCTACAATGATGGCAAGTATGAAGTAACGCTTGATAGTCGAAAATTAAAGACGCCAAATGGCACATTATTCACCGTGAAAAGTGAACCGCTAGCAATAGCTGTAGCCACAGAGTTTGAAGCACAAAAGGAGCACATTGAACGTTCTAAAATGCATTTATCGGCATTATGTTTTACGGCACTAGATAATCCTAATAAGCATACAAAAACGGATATGGTCAATTACATATTGAATTACATTGCAACTGACACAGTGCTTTTCCAGTATGATGTGAGTATATTTATTATGTTAAATGTTTTAAAAAATTAAGAATGCTAACATTTATAATATTAGGATGAAAAAGATCTGCATGACTTACAACGCAACGAATGGGATCCCATTATAAATTGGTTTAATGAGCGATATGGTACAAATTTGGTGAAAACAATGGTAATGTCTCCACCAAATGTTACCGCGGATGATAAAATGAAGGTATCGAAATATTTACTGTCGCACAGCGAAGATGTGCTGTTTGGTGAGTAGATTTGTGAAATGTAACCATAGAAACTTTAAAAGCATTTGCTAACTTTACAGGTTTTATTTATGCCGTTGACACTTTGAAATCAGTTTTACTCGCATTCGCTACTATTGATCAACGTATAACCGTTGATAAGGCTGTTGCATTGGCACGCCTCGAAGAGGAATATCAATCGAAATTTTGGGGACGCGTGGAGTGGGCACATGATTTGAGTCAACAAGAGCTACAAGCGCGCTTAGCAGCCGCTGTACTATTCGTACATCTCAATCGTTCCGAACATTTTGTAAAGGAAAAGTTAATTGTTTGAAGAAATAGTGTAAATTGAAATTTGTTAGCTTAAGTAACGCAATTAAAATAACAAAATTTGGAATACAAATACAATTTGTCTCATTGCCATTTTTATACAACAATCAACAGTATGTATATGAAGAACAGTTACGCAGAAGAATATTTAGAATAACTTTAGCGACATTATAAGATCAGCGGTAATACGTAGCAGTAAATTAAATAACATTATACAAAACAGCAAAAGGCTAACATAAATTGTAACTCAAGATTTATTCGCAGTATGGTGAGTTGTATTCTTTTTTTTATTAATAAGTATCTTGTATGGTTTTAAAGTTTTTTACATATTGCCTCAAAGATTTAAGCAGCGTAAGAGGACGTAGAATCCGAAAATGATTTAGGAAATGTCGAAAATATCTTAACAATCTGTTTACTTACCATATGTAAAAATATATATTGTATATTTAATACTCCTCAGCCTTTTTTTCCATACCAAATTAAAAGTACATTCACATACATATTTAGCGTATGCTTTCGACTTTATTTAAAAAGAAGTATGTATATTCATAATTTTGCCATTGTATTTTATTTGTCTCAATCTATGTATACACCCCTATGTGTTTGCTTCCCCTTTCACTATGCCAGCCATATATATTAATTTGCTTATTGCAATATAGCGTTCTATGTTTTATTTTTCTCTTCTATTAACATATTCATACATGAATTCGGCTTATTGCAGTTGCGATTTGATTTTTTGCAATTTCTTTTTGGTTTTGTATGAATTTCATAATTTTGCTCAATGTTATTTTTATTTCATTTAATGCATTATATTTTGATTTTTCTTTAGTCACTTAAATATGCTAATTATTGAAATTGGTCTTTTTTTTTAAATAACAATGCGTTCGCTTTTTTCATATCCTTCAATGAATATATGTATGTATGTATGTATGTATGTAATTGTATTACTCACTAGATGTTGCGTATCATAAAAAAATCGTAATTGTTAATGTTTATTGTTTTTGTTTTATGCCTCTATCAATAACTGCTTTTGCCGCATTTCTGTTGCTTTTGCAATAAATATAAATGTTTTGTTTGCGGGTTTCTTCTGCATTTATTGCAAGTAGCTCGAAAAATTTGAAATAAATTTTATTTATAATATTTATTAATTATATAATTGTAAATATGTATAATTTTTATACTGTATGTATTAAAAACAAGGCGAGGTTCTTAAATGATTTCATTTTATGCAAAATTTATTCATATTTAAATATTTAAGCTTACATATTTGCAACTCGCTTACATTTAATTTTAATATAATTCATATATTGTTTTGCTTTCTCCCGAAATTTTTTTATTCTCAACTTGCACGCTGTAACAATATAATAAATACAATGCTAATAAATTTTTGTTTAATAAAAAAACCGTACGCATACAAGCGAATAACATGCATACATATGCATATTTGGCTTTGATTTATTTATTTTTTTGTTTAGTGATAAATGTACATATGTATGTTCTATCGAATAACGTTTTAGTTGTCATTTATTTACTTTTTGTGGGTTATGTAGAATTACCATACATATTTAAATGATGTTTTGCTTATTTTAATATATTTTTAATTTACATTTTTATAAACTTTTTTTTTTATTTTACATTTTTAAGAAATTACTTTTGGCAGAGATAAGCAATAAAAGCGAGTAATAACCGGTTACGCGGTAACGAGTGTGTTTTTGTGTAAATGTGTTGTTGTGTTTGTGTTAGCGTTCTAAACAATTTGCGTTCATTTCAAGACCTTTGCATTATTAGGTTAAATATAATGTATTTAAACATGTATGTACATACTTGTGTATATGCGATATATATGAAATTTTTCGTACGGTGCTAGCTTCTATGTGGGTTTTTATTAATTAAATTTTTTATTTAATTTTTTGTACACATGGATTTTAGCTTGTCATTTATTGCTGTCTCAACATTTTTAATTCTAATATTTTCTTTTTTTTAGTATGCATGTTAATTTATTTCAGTTTAATTTATTTCATTTAATTTTATTACATTTTTAATTTAATTTTTTTTATATTATTATATTTGTTTTGTTTATTATTTAATTATATTTTTTTAAGTTAATTTAATTTAATTCAGTTTTAGTTTTTATATAATTTTATATGTTTTAATTTAATTTTATTGTTGTTTTTAATTTAAGTTAATTATTTTATTTTATTTTATTTTATTTAAGTTTATTATATATTTTTTCATTTAATGTAATCAAATTTTATTTAAGTTTACTATATATTTTTTCATTTCATTTAATTAAATTTTATTTTATATTATCTAATTTTACTTGAGTTTATTGTATATTTTATATTATTTAATTTTACTTAAGCTTATTATATATTTTTCATTTAATTTAATATAATTTTAATTCATTTCATATATATTTATTATTATTTTTTCAATCAAATTTAATTAAATTTGATATAATTTTATTTAAATAAATTTTTTTTATTGTAATTCAATTCTATTTTATATTATATTATTTAATTTATTTTAACTTTGTTTATTTAATTTAATTTGATTTAATTTATTTTATATTATTTTATTTAACTTTAATTTAATGTATGGTAATTGAATTTGGTTTTCCTTAATCTTATTTTATTTTATTGAGTTTATTTTAATTATGTTTTACTTGAATTATTTATTTAAATTTAATTTAATATGATTCTGTTTTATGTAATTTTATTATTTTTTTCTAGTTAAAATAATTAATTTTATTTTATTTTATATTATTTCATTTTGCTTTTTTTATTTTATTTTATTATATCTAATTTTATTTTATTTCATTTAAATTTGTTATATATTTTTTTTTAAATTTATTTTAATTCAATTTAATTTTATTTCATATTTGTTTATTTCGTTCAATTTAATTTTAAATTAATTCAACTTTGTTTTAGTTAATTTCTTTCATTATATTATATTTCTTAAATTTAATTTAATTCAATTTAAAATTTATTTTATGTGACATATTTTGTTTTATTTGAAATAAGTTATTATAATTTAATTTAATTTTATTATATTTTATTAAATTGTATTTATTATTATTATATTTTTTAATTTAATTTTATTAATTTTTATTTAATATTATTAAAATTAAGTTTATTTGATTATTATTTTATATGATTTATATTTATATATAAGTTAATTAAATTTTTTTATTTCATTTTCCTTTATTTTATTTTTATTTTATTATTACTTGTTTTAAACAATTCTAATTCATTACTCTTTTATGCAATTTTCTATTGTTTTTAGTTGTTTTAGTTTACTATATATTTGATAATATTTTGTAATTTATTTAATTTAATTAATTTGCTTTTAACGCTGACTTTATTCATATCACTTTACTTTCAATTACGTTATTATATTTTGAGTTATTCCTTTTTATTTTACAATTTTTATTTTATTTTATTCTTTGTTCTTTGTGTTTTAATTTAATTTTAAAATAGTTTGTTATATTTTGGTGTGTTGTACTTTGTTTATTTTAAATATAAAGCAAATTATTAATATTTTAATTTTTAGTATCCTATTTTATTTTAAATTTTATTTCATGTCTTTTTAGTTTCTTAGTTTTAATTGAAAAACATTATTTTGATTTCTTTTTAAGTATTTCATTTTATTATTATTATTATTATTAACCTTAATTTATTTTCTTAATTATTCTTTTCTAACATTTCTTTGTCTTATATTTTTAACTTCTGTAAAGTTTTAAATATTAGGCTAAATTGATTATTAATGAAATTATAAGTTTGTATGTAAATAGATCGAGCTATTTAGTTACAAATGTAAACAGAAATACTCGTAGTGAGATCTAAATTTTGGGGAATCTCAAAAATTTAATACGTATAATTCTTAAGAATGGGGAATCCAACACTTAATTTTGAGTTTATTTTAAAAAGCTTGTCCCGGGAAGCTGTGACAATTCCAGTGGAAAGAAGTTGAGAAGAGTGAAGTGATAGAAATTTAGTCAACTACAGTATTCAGATCTTAATTGTGTCAGTATTAAGCGGGACTCTCAAGGCAGCTCGAGCTCTTCGTATGCGATGTGGGTGATAGTTTGACTCTGACAACGCCATTCACTGGACGAGAGTTCAAGAAGGTGTTGATGGACTCTCTGTGAATGGCATTTACAGGTTGTTCTGTCCAGTGCTGAATGCATACCTTAAAGCCGAGGACTCCATTCCTGATGTGCCTAGGTGGTGGTTTGGTTTAGTAAGTGTCTGTTGGGATGTTCTCTGCGGTAGTTGCCTGCACAGTTACTTTGTACGTTGCCAACAACATTTCTTTGGCTTTTCCCCCCATCTGCTTTCGGCTACGGATTTGAGTATTTTGTTGCGGCCCTTTAGTTTTGTAAGTGAAGGAGTACAGGCTATGGAATGCGACTCGCAGTAATTTCAGCTTACTTGTAGTCGAAATTTCTGCGCCATTTGACTTCCACATCGAAGTCGAGTCGACACTCTTTCGACCCGCTGGCTAGCCGAGGATTTCGCAGGCTGCAATTGTAATTGTCTTGCAGTAAAGAGTGATTGTCTTTGGTAGCAGGGCATTGAATTTTTTTTTAAATACGTGATCACAATAAGATGGTGGATTTTGGCTTAGATTAAATAAACAAATTTGAAACAAGTAGGGCATAGAGTACTTTTTATGTGTATAAACGATTAAGAGTTTCTCAACTCTTTTTTCAATTTCTTCACATTTTCTAAAAAGTCTCTAACTTAACATTCTACTATAGGGTTTTAACGTAAAAAATATATTTAACAATAACACTAGTTTTTAATATTAGTTAGGTACGTAATTAACATAAATATGATGGGATGGGTTATTTTTGTGGTTACAGTGCCGCAAAACTCAAGTTCGGGGCTCAGCGTGGGCGTTTACAAGAGTACGCCTATAAGGTACTACAGTTGAGGTACGCAAAGAGAAATGATATACATACATATATATTATAATATATTAAAAATATTCAACAATAATTAAATACATACAAATGGATATATACAAAAATATGTACATATATATATATATATGTTTATATGTTAGGTGAAATTATCAACAGAAAATGACCAATAAAATTGTTGCTAAAAAATTGACTACATTAAATTTAAAATACATTGCTCACTCCTTAACATGATGATTATTAAATTTAATTAAATTTAATTATACACATTTTCTAGAGTTAACTTAAGTCTAAATAATATTTCTTAATTAAACATTGTTTTTAGTTAGCGAACACAAATCATTATTTTTATACATAAATAACGTCCTATCAGATGTACATACCTATGTATGTATGTAAGAGTATGTTTGTATGTGTGTTAGTTTTGATATGCTAAAGTACTAGTGACAAGTTCAACCAGAAATTTCAATTAAATATACATATGTATGAATGCAGTATCAGGTGTAGATTTTTTTTCTAATAATTAATTAATAATTATTAATTAATATTAATTTAAATTTCTTTTACTATTAATTTACAAATAATTTAATTTAAAATGATGTGTGCTCATAATAAGTACGCAGGCTTCTCGGAAGCTAAACATTTTTTTTGTAATTTTTTTATTATTTTTTTATCTACTCTAAATATTTATTATCGTCAGGGTGTCAGTTTAAACACGCTTAAGGGATGGAAAACAGTATTTAGAGCAATAACTGTAATAATTCAAAATTAGGAAACTAAAATACATTTGTAAATGTTATACTGGGTTTTCCAATAAGAGGTGCTAGTTTTATATTCAAAGGAAAATTGATTTTTTTTTTTAGATAAATGATCGGATCTTTATTTCAATGTAAAGAGGAAGATACTTTGCCATTAATAATGGCAAACAATATCATCCAAATGGCTGCCACGGATACTCTGACATGACCGTATCATTTTTATGAAATTTTCCATCACCAAGTCGTTAAATTGGCTCCCGTTTGCACTCGATAGCTTCATGAACGTGAAGTTTATATTTCACGTGGCTACAAAGGAAAAAGTCGCAAGGTGTTAAATCGCAAGATCTTCGTGCCCAGTTGCGATCATCTCTTCGAGAGATAACACGGTCCGGCAACTCTTCCCTTAAAAGGTCGGTGGTTTCGTTGCTTGTATGGCACGTAGCGTCGTTTTGTTGTAAGTAAACGTTGTCCAAATCAATATCATCCAATTCCGGACATAAAAAATCAGTAATCATCTCTAGATAGCGCAATTCTTTCACCGTAACTGTTGCTCCAGCCTCATTTTCGAAAAAGTAAGGTCCAATGACACCGCTGGACCATAAAATTTCAACAATCAGCTACGCGTTGAGGATGGAGAGGCTTTTCAAAAATAAGTTGAGTTGGATTTTCCGTGCCGCAGATGCGACAGTTTTGCTTATTGGCGTAGCCATCGAGCTGGAAATGGATCACATAAATCAAGATGATTTTTCGATGAAGTTCTTGATCATTCTGAGGCATTTCAAGGACTTAAGCAAATACAGAACGTTTTTGATGATCGGCCGGCTTGAGTTCTTGTGTTTAATGTAGTTTATAAGCCTCAAAACCTGCCTGCAAAATACGGTGTGATTTTAAAGAAGAACGAGGAATAGACTTAACTGAATATTCTTCAACAGTTTGTTCTTGAGCGATGTGCGCGTGTTCTATTCTTCATATCACTAACTTGTGCCATTTTTTCCACCAAATTCCTGTATTGTGGTCCGACAAGGTGCTTCGCTAGCACCGAAAAACGTTTTAGTTTCACGAACCGTCTCCGCAATGATTTCGCCATTTTTATAATGAATTTTAATAATTTCAATGCGTTGTTGAAGCGTGTATCGCTCCATTTTTACTACGGTCGTAGGTTTTACTTGTCAAATGTCAAAAAATTCAAGCTTCAAAAATGACATCTACCGGCATAGCAGGCTACTCGAAATAACACCTCTTATGGAAAAACCCTTTATATTTCTGGGAAATTCATTTTAAATCATATGTAATTATTGAAAATTATTTATAATGAAACATTTCGCATTTCAATTTTTTAACAACATATGTCATCACTATTTATATAACTAACCACTTATGACCTAATATATTTTTTAATATTTATTTAATTAAAAATTTCACAACACAAATTTCTGTTCATATTTCGAACAAGTTTTTCACCGCCAATCATTTGATTTAAACTTAAAAAAGCGTAATGTTACTAGCATTTTAAGCCCATTCAATATCAATTTCGTTTTTATTAATTTTAATTTCGCCTCTTTTTAAAACTCTAGCAAATTAGACTAAAGTGTGTACGCTGGTTCGCAGTTGTAGGTTGGAAATTTGGTTATTCTCGTGTAACAAATTAAATTTGCATTTTATTTTTGTATTCTTTAAGCTCACTTATCATTTATATTTCAATTATGCTGTTATTTAGCATACAAATAACAGTTTTTATTTTATTTGCGGGTTTTTTTTCAGGCGCGTTAATTTCGATTAATAAATAGTATTATTTAGCTTTCGATCTGCTCCCTAAGTTTACTGCTTTTCATGTAACACGTTCATGTTTTTTTCAAATATTGTTATTTTTTACATTTATCTCTTAACTGTTTTTTGTGTAACATTTTCTTAAATTGCTTTTTCCTTTTTTCTTTTAGTTCTTTAAATAGTATATGTATTGTACTACGAATAAGTGAGAAGTTTGTTGATAACGAGTACGAGTATTTGAGTATTGCATAACAAGTATGATTCAAATTGGAATTCGCACATGAAGAACATGGTAGTGTTCTAATCATTAAGGTATGATTTCTTTTTATTTTACTTATAATTTTTTATGCATTATATGTATGTATATGTAGATGTATTTTTATAAATATGATTTGCAATAAATTCTGCAGTGGAATATTATGGAATTTGCTTTATTGAAATATACATATATGTATATACGAAATTCAGCAGTGGAATATATGGAATGAACATATATATATACGAGTATATACAAGTTTTTATATTGAATTGCGAGCATGAAAGCTTACATTTGCCGAAAACGCCACAGCTTTATTCCATTTACAAGTACACAGTATACTTTTTTTTTCAAAATGATTTGTAAACTATCACTGCTAAATTTCAAATGTTTAGCTTTTACTATTATACACCCTTCATGGTTATTTAGCCTAACTCAAATAGCATTCCAAGCTGCATTTCATTTCTTTATGCAGATGCATTTAAATGAGATTTATTTTTCTGCAAGCTATACATATCTATTTACGTGTATATTTCATGCGCTTGCTTTGCTTTTGTGAGTATTCTTTTGCTTATAAATATTTCTCTAAAGAGTATTTTCAATGATGAAAATTAATAAACACATTTGTGTAATTAAATTTTGGCAAAAATATAACATGAGACTACAATTGTTGTTGTGTTGTTCTGTTCATTATTCTTGCTGTTGTGTTGCTTGGATGTCATATTGGTGTGTTTGATGTCGAATACCGAGTAACGAGTTTTTACATACATTGAGTTCGAATTAGGGCATAGCTCTTATATTTATTACATTTATAGTTTTAGTTTCAAATTCAAAGTTCGAAAGTCCATGTTTATTGAAATTTTCCTAATATTTTAAATTGGTCAATTTTCCATTTTGTCATTTCCACCGCTGTGTCGTGTTGTTTAGCTTTGTAATATTGTGTTTTAGACTTGCGTATCCATGAGACTGGTATAAGTTTCCTCAGCGAATTTCGGTGTTATGAAGTCATCATAGTAGTTAATGAAAATTTCTTTGTATTCGTCTGGTATGTATTCGAGGGCTTGTAGCATTTGCATCAGTTCCTTATCGCTACATTTGTAATTGCTAAGTGCCATGATATCCCAAAAATAGGACATGTGTTGTATATATTCTATGCTAAATACACTATATTGTGCAGCAACAATGTTTAGAGCATTACGCATAATGGAGCCAAGTTTATTGAATTCCCAATCATCCAGTGGTTTTTGAGCCTCTGTTAGAAATAATTGTTGGTATAATTTGATGAGGAAAATATGAAGTAAGCAATGAAGAATTTAATATACGAAATAGGGATGTCAAGTGATAGTGAATATTTGTATTTTGATGAAAAGAGAAAGAAGAAATTACATAGCTGAGATTAGTTATTTTTTTAAAAATATTTATTAAATTATTTAAACGATATTGTTAATAAAGAAATGTTCTGTTTAAGTTTTTTATACTAATGTAGGCTTGTATTATTTATGTTTTTATTTAATCCCATAATCATGAAATATCTCTGTTAAATTGAAAAAAAATAGCGTTTTTAAAAATATCTAAAATTTCTAATTAGATCTACATTTTTTGGAAATTTGTATAAACTATACTTATAAAGAATCGTTCAATGAAATTAGCTTGCATACTAAGCTTCAAAATATTTTCTATATATTGGGTTGACCCAAAAGAAACCGGCGATTTTTCATACAAACGGCGTTGACAATATTTTTGAACAGCTTGTGACTATTTAATTAGCTGTGTTCGTTGAGAAATGCCAGTAAAAACTAGCAAGTAACGAAATTGAGAGAGTAAGATGTTTTACTCTGAAAGAGAGAAATTTACTGAGCTTAAAAGCTGCAGAATTTGTATGGTGATAAAATCTTAAAAGAAGTTTGTGCTTTCGGGAGATTTTTCACTCAAAAAAAAGTTGATGATGATGATATCAAGGCATGTAACTGAGCGTGAGATTGGAGAGAAGTTAAGTATACTAAAATCAACCGTTCTTAATCACATACGCTGCCTTGGACTGAAAAAATGGATTATTTACAATAGCGTCAATTGAAAACGATCATGGTCCAGCATGATGAAGCGCCACAAACTACTTCAAAGTCTGATATTCACCAAAAGAAAATTATGCTGTCAGTTCAGTGGGATTGGAAGGGTGTGGTATTTTTTGAGCTGCTTCCAAGAAACGAAACGATTAATTCGGATGTCTACTATGAACAACTGGACAAATTGAATACATCCATCAACGAAAAGCGGCCAGAATTGGTCAATCGTAAAAGTGCTATATTCCACCAGGAGAATGCTAGACCACACACATCTTTGGTCACTTGTCAAAAACTGAGAGAGCTTGGCTGGGAACTATTGATGCATCTACCATATAGCCCTGACCTTGCTCCGTCAGACTACCATTTGTTTTGATCTTTGGTAAAACTTTCGAAAATGACGAGGCTATAATCACTTTTTTGCTGATAAAAGCCAAAAGTTCTATGAGCGTGGAATAATGATGTTGCCGGAAAGATGGCGAAATGTCATTCAACAAAATGGTAATTCCATAATTTAATCATTATAAAATAAAAAAAATATATATCCACTTTCTTTTAAAAAATCGCCTGTTTCTTTTGGGGCAACAAAATAGTTTAACTATGTGTTATGTTTAACTATCTTTACTCAAACGTTTAAATAATATGTATTGAAATATTTAAAGTGATTCAGTGGATTTTAAATGATTAAATATTCATGAAGTTGTTTGCTTCTTGACCACGGAAGAAGGAAAAAATTTTATAAACCTATTTCTTGCCGTAAAGATAAACAATAACTGAGTGCTTAGCAGTGCTGCCAAGTGGAACGTCTAGTCTTGGTCGGACCAAAATCCAAAAATTATAGAAAATTGTTTTTAAGAAAAAAATTAGTTAACTTTTCCAATGTAAAGGTTTCTTATGAAAATCCGACAGCCGTGTAAACTTACTAAGTATAAACTTGGTACGTTTTGGCCAAAGAAGCAACAGTCTTTATAATATCTAGTATTAGCCACTTTGCAGTACTTTCAGTATTTAAATCAAAGCTAGATTTGATTTCTTTTCGTATGTTCTAGTATAGTTCTATTCAGTTTGAACGGCAAGTAAAATCATTGGGCATTGAGTCAGCAGCTTAGTTATGAGTATTGAAAGTCTTGAACAACTTCTGCAAAGTTAATAATATTTAGTCATCCTTGCTCAACATACTGTTGAGTCTACTTTTTATAGTTCCACGACGAGATTTCAGGTAGTGTTAAAAATCATAACCCACTAAATTTTAACAAAGATTCGAAGCACACTATCCTCAGAAAGTTTTTTCATTTTGTCAATGTAATTTTTACATTTTTTGATTAATGAATTTGTCAAACTTTAACTGGTATTTTACCCTGAATTAGTCTATTCCAAGACCTTTCGGTTGGATAAACTTAAGTAAATTATTCTAAATCAATCAATGTGTGATAGGATATCGAAGTTTGGTTTAAGGTTTGCTAGCCATTACGTAAATTGACCCCTTTCCTGATAGAATTTTCGTGATCATATTAAACATTTTTAAATCAAAAAAACTTCAAAGTCAAATAGTTTTAAATCATTCTACTACTACTTTCTAACAATACTGTTTAAACTAGCACAAAAAACAATGCCTTTTATTAGTTTGAATTTGGAAATCCCTTTAAATTCAAATGAAAAAGTTTGTTTTTGAATTTTGGGTCTAGTAAAAAAAGTAAACCATTATTTTTGCCATAGATGACTTTAGTGATTTGTACCTCGCGTTTTTAAAAAACGATTAGATCACTCTGCACGGCGCTAGAATTATTTTATTTTGTTTTAAATAAAATAACAAAAATGTTTTGATCACTTAATTCAGTATTGTTTGAGCGCATGTCAATGATGGATACCAGCAAAGAGAAAATACGCTATATTACTAGTTTTTGTTCGATAAAGCCGAAAATGCAAGTCAAGCTGCTGAAAATGTCTAATGTTTATGGTCCTGAAGCTGTAACACTCAATCATGCACAATTTTGGTTTTGTAGATTTCGTTCCGTTAATTTTTATGTAAAAGATCCTCCATGGTGTGAAAGGCCAATTGTCAAAATTGTCGACAAAATAACAGACATTTTCAAGTCTTGTCCTCATGCGAGCACTGTTTCGACTGCACAGGACCTAAACATTGCACAATTTAAAACCACCTAAAAAATGCTGGTGGATACACAAAGAAGCTCGATCTATGGGTGCCGCATGAGTTTTTGAGAAAAAACTTCATAGACCGAATTTCCATCTAATGCGGATAGTGAAAAAAATTGGCCTCAAGAGAAGCATGTGAAAATCGATTGCTTCAACTTCTTGGGACAAAGGTTTATATGAGAGAGGCATAATGACATTACCTTCAAATGCAAAAGACTTCTCAAGCAGAGCGATGCATACGAGCATTTTACATAAATCACATAATTCTAACTATGCTAAATGAAGCCTTCGATGCAATGTAAAAATAATGGATTACTCTTTACTAGATTATTTTTGCCTACAACTGAATATCTTTTCGCTTTACATACATACATCTATACTACAATGTCTACTTTCGATATTTTAGGTACTATGTACAATTGTATACATTTGTTGATTATGTAATTAGATAAATGCATTTAAATTATCCTAAAAACTAATCATTTTAATACACTCGACTAGCCCTTACTTCAATATACGTGTATACAGTACTTATGAAAATTAATGTGTACAGTATGGATATTTACTAACGATAAAAGTGTGTATTTTGTTTGATGATAATATGTATTATATTTATTTTCATTTTCAATAATACTTGTTTGTGATCGATATTGTATATTTCTATTGTTAAGTATTTTATTGTATTATTGTATGTACAACGTACCTCGATGCATCAATAAACATTGCTCGCCTAATTGACGCGCCAAAGCGACCTTACACTCGTTCATTTCAACGAGTTGCGTTTCGGCCCGCTCAACGGCCGCATACAACTTACAACGCACCTCCACCGAATCACAGTCATTAAGTGCAGCATTGAATGTCCAAAACCATTCCAATTTTTGGGTTTCGCCGCAAACGCTACATACCAATAGATCGGTGCCCTCGTTGTTTGGGTGCTTATAATATGGACTGCGCCACCAGCGTAGATTGCGTGTATATTTCAAATCGCTGGCGGTTGGTGTGAATATTTGCATACACTTTGGATTATCACAGCGATAGCGATGAAATTTATGCTGGAAAATTTTGTTTTTGGTTGTCTTTTTCACTTTTATATTTTTACAACATTTCTAATATATGTAGAGATGTATGTAGTTACATATGTATGTAGTTACAAAGTGTGCATGGTATGTACGAGTATGTATGGGAATATAGAATAGAAAAATAATAATAATTTGGTGTATATGTTGTTGTTTATTTTTCTCATCATCCTTATTATTATTGTATTATTATATATGCATTTGAGGTGCAGAGATGCAAACAGACAGGCAGTCAGTGTAGAGGAGAGCGCGAGCGCAAGGTAAGAGAAGCAGCGAGTGATTGTTATATAGGTAAGCCTTTAGTGAATAGAAATTATAATTGAATTTTCTATTCGTTTGGAAAAATGTTGACTACAAAAAAATGAAAGATTTTAAAAAGGCAGGCATATGACATTGATTGACATTGCATTTTTGGTACACAAGAAAATTCGGACATATGACACCGACAATCACAGAATGCATGGCAGAAACTGAAAATAAATTGTTAAATTTGATTATGAAAAAATTTCCTTGACTCCCGCAAAGATTATTTTGCTGAAAATCGTGCTTTTCCGTTGCAAGTTCACTTGTTTCGGAATTTTTGCCTTCTTTTACCAATTTTTTCACACAAATTTTGTTTGAAATTTGTATGAAAAGAATGAAAAAAAATAAGGTTTTCCAGACGGTGTCATTAAAACCTTCCGTAATTGAAATTTGGGCACATTTTAAGAAATTAATAATATCTATGTGACTAAATGGCATGGGATTTCATTTCACTTGTTTAAATAAACTCAGAACTTTTATAAATGGGTTCGAGTGCGAAGGAATTTTTATTGTCTCTGCTACAAAGTTATATACATATTGCTACTGCGTCTAGTTCATCTTCTACCTTGAGTTAGAGTGGAATGGAGCCGGTTCAACAACAGTGCGTTAGTCGTTTCCTTGACTCTAAAGCACCAATTGCAGATACCAAGTGAAGCTAAATCGTTCTCTATTTGATTCTTTCAACTTAGTGGAGGTTTCCTCTTTCTGCACCAGCGAGTAATATGCCGATCACTTTCAAATCTGCGCAGTTGTCATACATCAAATAACATGAACACCATAGCTGCTGTCTAAATCTAAAGTAGCTCCTCTTGGTAAGAGTGATTCTGCTGACATTGGTGTTGGAGCTGGTTTCCATTTATCTTCCAACAGTGACGTAGAGGAGAGGTGATGATTTGGCAGTTTGCCTGTCACTTGATCAGCCATTCGGATGGTTTTCGTGTTTGTAGTAAATCCTTCTTGGAAGATGCTGCAACAGATGGGTAGTCTCATATTAAAGTTAGGTGAGAATGATGCGTGTGCATTCCGCATTCAATATTGTCATTGACTATTGTGCCGTCTGTAAAGATCTGTCGCTTACTATGCGCAGGTGCTTTCCTGGTGGTGTGGGGGATATGTTGTCTCACGAAAATTCCTAACGCCGACTTATCGTCCATGGCTCCGCCGACTAGTAGAGTTTGGCCTTTGTTCGTCGAGAAAGGACCTGTTGGCTAGAATGATTCTGCGTTGGGTTTCTAAGCTGACATTGTTGTTGGTGTTAATGTTAGTTCCAATTTAGGCGCAATTATCTACAACTTCAAAGTTATGCTTTCAATAATGGCGTGGGAACCAAGTCGCGAATGCGATGACTGTTTGTTTAATAGCAAGAAATATTTCGTCTTGCCCTCGTTCACTTCCAGACCTAACGCTTGGCATCCTCATCAAGTCTGAAGAAAGCAAAACTCATGGCGTTGTTGAGGCTAATGACGGTGATGTATTTTCAGACCCCGACGGAGCTTTTGGTGTTGCTTAACGTGAGTTCAGATAGTCGTATACATTTTGGGCAGATCACACTTAGGTTCCAATCGTCGAGCATGCTTTCCTCCGACCATATTTTGCAAATAAGCTTATGCATGCACCTTATCAGTTCTTCATCGCCGTACTTGAATAAGTTGGCCGGTAATCCATCGGTCCCCAACGCTTTGTTGTTTTTCAAGCGGACGATTGCTATTCGATCTTCTTTATAACCGGCAATGAAACATATATTCCATTGTCATCGACTGGAGAACCTGGCTCGCTATCTCCTGGTTTTCCATTTACACCGCAATTCATTAGATCACCTTCTGGATCTTACAAGAGTTTGCTCCGGTATGAAACCTTCTGTAAG
Organism: Ceratitis rosa; assembly: GCA_037013455.1. Taxonomy (NCBI): domain Eukaryota; kingdom Metazoa; phylum Arthropoda; class Insecta; order Diptera; family Tephritidae; genus Ceratitis; species Ceratitis rosa. Next base: position 17,856,658 of record JAWMAG010000004.1, read on the forward strand.
CTGATGTATCTTTTCGTAGAATTTTCGCGCATTACCTTTGTCAGTTAGATTCTCAAGCTCTTCATACTCATGCATCTCGGCCCCTTTTTTATTTCATCTACGCCTGCCACTTACTTACTTCTTCAATTATCGGTATCTATTCGACCCAATCAATCGTACTGTTGCAAAGTACGCAGTAACCAATTATGTTGTGCAGCGCTCGTTTGATTTGCCCTTAGAGTAAGCATGCTAGTACCTTGGGAAGCTGTACCAGGATAATTTTTGTACAGCCTTTCAAATAATTTTAGAAGAAACCTATTTTCTATAAGCTAAAAGATCCGAAGTCCTTTGAATTTACATGACTATCCCTTTCTACCCTTGGTGTGAAGATTACTTTAAGCCAGTCACAGTTGGTGAATGTATACCACGTGTGAACAAGCTTTGCACACACTGCACAGATGTGGAACAAAGATGTCTTTAGCGACCTGTAATTCAGCGAGAAGATGTGAGGTGTTACTTCATCTTATCCTCATCACTACCAGATCCTTTGGCGCATAAAAATAATCAAAGTTTGAGTAAACAATTTTTTGCCTTCATCAGATATTTTAAAGTAAATTGATAGAGATGCTCGCAGATTCACTTTTTTTAAGCTAAGAGAATTTTACTTGAGTGGCGCTGTGCACGTAGTAGTAATGTATCTGGAGAGTACTCTAGAATTTAGGGCGATTAATGTTTTGGCTTGGGACAGTGTGTTCGAAAAGAAGTTTTGCTCAAAGGACAACCAATGTAGACTTGTTGGGAGTTATAATCACCATAACATCTTCTAGCCAGAGCCTTGAGTGTAAAAACGTAAAGTAGGTTATAAAAGAGGAAATAAGCAACTCGTGAAGAAAGCGGACCTGCAATCCTAGAGTGGTGGTTTTAACTTAAAAACACACAATCCTTTCATCAGTTGTGCTTCATGATTAACTTTTGTCCTTTCGTAATTGAGTATTTTCAATAACTTTGACCTTTTCCTTAATAGTTTTTCATAATTATTGGAAAAAATAAAAATAAAATGAATTCAAGCTCTTTGGCGACCAATGTGAGTGAGAAGAAGGTAAACGAATGAAGGCGAAAGAAATGTGGAAAAATGTACGCCGTAAAACTGACACTTGAATGCCGTTAAACGCCTAAAACTATGCAAACATTTAATACTAGAAAAATCGAAATCTCTAATGCACAATGCATACATACAAACATACATACACATATATATACATGTACTTCACATAAAGCCTACTATGTTAACATATACACACATACTTATAGAAGTATACTTAAATGCATAGAAATAGAGGAAAAGGCTAGGTGAACATATGAAAAGAACAAAATAGAATAGAAAAACCGAAAATTGAGTAAGCAACAACAGCAAAAAAGGAAAAAGATGAATAAAGAATTCAATAACAACATCAAGAGTAAACACACCCACATTGAGGTAATGAAATGAGGAATTAACTATAATCGCTACTACTGCATACGCACATACATACATACATACATACAAACACTTCACATATGTACATGTATCATATAACATATAGTACATACATACATACATACAAATGTACACACTTATGCGGCTACTTTGGCTGAAGAACGTAAACATACAACAAATATGAACAACAACACCAAACAAACAAACAAACAAACTAAAATGAATAATATACAGACGAGCTACATGTATGGGCTTGTATTTTTTAATATTTTTTGTTTGTTTGTATTTCTCCGTGTGTATGTTTAGGTAGATGTGTGCTTTGTCTTTCGTGGTGAGAGTGAGTTCATTTGGTGCGCACAAAACGCTTAGCGAGTGTGTCATAATCATAATCACTTTAAGCAGATACTTACAAAATCCTCATCCGGATATGGACGAAAGCACTTGTCGCACTTGCAGTCGATCCCTCGTGCCTTTAGGTCTTGCCTCCGTGTCTCGTGCAATGATTGTCGATAATCACCAGCGTAGACGAAGCAATTGGTAATACATGCACCCAGCAAAATGTCACAAGTGGCATAGGCGGTCACCTGACGACCCGAATGTTTACGATAAATTTGACCTGTACAAGACTGCCGGCACAGGCTCAATGTTTGTGGGTAGACAGCATAAGCGACGCACGCCACATCGCCGGCCAATAAATGCAGTTGACCTTGCCGCACATGTTTCACGCCCGACCACAAACTGTACTCATGCAGGGGTGAGAATATGTGCGGATCCGCTGGCAGCACAAAGGACGGGCAGTGTATGAGATTCTTGTGCCTCAGTTGACCGATGTGACGTAAAAGTAACGCGGCAGAGAGTAATATCCATTCGCTGCGTGCCAATTTCGTTGTGGCGGGCATCATGAGATCTAGATGTTCGAAAAAGTCAGTACATTCTGCCAAGTAGATGGCGAGTATGTGCGCAGCAATGGCAAGTGAAACAGTCGTCTCAGTATCGATTTTATCGAGGTGTGTTTCGAGGCGCAATAGCGCTGAATAGGGTATATCCGTACGTTCGGTGAGTATGCCATTAAAGGCATTCCACATCTTATTCACCGTCGGCCGTTTACGACAATGTGGCATTACCTGCGGCAAACCGGTGATAAGCATACGAAAGGCGAGCTGTAGTAGACGTGGTTTGGCAAACGCATCACCGAACTCCTCGAACAGCTCAATCTGGTGGGCGAAGCACTCGAGTACGTGTATGGATGAGTGTTGGGCACGACATTTACGCGAACAATAAACAGATGTGCGATTGGAACAGTAGTCGCATGGAAATGGTATGAACTGGGTGATGGCGCAGTTTTCGCAAATACGTGCTTGACCGCTGGACACAAATACCGCTGCGTCCTCGTTGAAGATCGGCATATGTCGGACGATGTCTGTGGTGGCGCGTAAGTAGGCGCGACGTGTCGTTGTAATCGCATTCGACGTATCGGACCAGGCGCTGTGTATGTGTGTAGAGAAGGTAATGTAGTATATATAGAGAGACTAGAGATTTAGCGATTTAAAAACTTCAAAATACTTACACTTCATAGACCTTCAGCCGATTACTATGACTCCCGTGGAATATGTGTTGGGGCGCTATCGTTGCTGATGCTGCACCCATATAATAATCATCGTCTGTTTGCACACCCATATCGATCTTTTCCGATTTCAGCACCTCGCATTCGTGCCACAGTTCGTGTGTGCGCGCCTCAAACGCCTCAGAGAGATCCATGTGCAGCAGCTCGTGCACATGCAGTTCGCATAGCGCAAAGTTACGCAACTTTAAGGCACAAGCGGCTTGGCGTAGTTTGATTAACGCATTATACTCTTCGGGATAGCCCAGCTCCAGGGCGCACAGGCAATCGTCGTAGGCTTCCTGAGAAAAAATAAATACATATAAAATAAATTTTGTGATTATTTTTGAAAAATTATTTTGCGATTAGTCTGTTAGTAAAATTATATGGCGTCTACAAAATTTCATCATGTATTTATGTATGTGTATAAATTTAATTAATTTCCAATGGTAAAATAAAACATACAAATGTGAAAAGTTACTAAAACGAAAGATGAAAATACACGATAATAATATAAGTCACGAAAGCGCTACAAAGCGCGTGTGAAAAATTTGAGCCGTGGAGAGGTCAGTTAGTCATGTTTTCGTGTTGTTAAGCATGCTCAAGGCCATTTCATTACCGTAACTGCTAAGAACACCAACGCACGGTTAGTCAAATGGTAATAAAAAAAAATCCGTGGCACGTATGATTTTATCAAATAATTTTGAAAATTTATCGTATTTAATAGACTTGTTAAATCTCTAATATGTATATTTGCTTATGTGTTTAGAAGTCATTTCAGAGTTTCTTAATCGACGACATGTGATTTACAAAGCCGCCGGATCTCCAGGATAATTTATGTATGGTAAGTACTTGAATGATAGGGTAGGAAATAATTTTAATTCAAAAGTGGAATATAAATATGGACGGTTAATATGATAAGTAAATGTTTACTATTCAGAAATGGTATAAAATAAATTAAAAAAAAATAAACAAAATCAAATTCTTTCTTGTATTCCTCGTACCTCATACATGCCATAGTCATGCAACACAGTCGAACGATTCGCATGTGCCATTGCCGCTGTCGTATTGTCTGCATCCTCCTCGACAGGTGCTAAAAATATGGCCTCCGTATATAGATCGCATGCTTTGAGTGGATGATGTTCTTTGCGATAACAATTATTGCCTGCCTCGCGGACACGTTGTGACTCCTCATCCGATCTGAATGAATCCGTTTGGACGTACAACTGTTGAAACCACTCGAGTACTTGAATTCTGAAAATGAGAAAAAAAAAAATTAAATAATAGTTTTCAAAATCACAGCGGCAGTGAAAGCGTAGAATGTATACCAATAAAATACTAAATGAAATAGCAACAACAATAACGTAAAAAAAATAAAATTGTATACCACAAACGTACATCTCACACTCGGGAATTTACATAATGAGCGGTTTGGGTTGCCATCTTCTCATACACATAAATATATAACATATATTATTACATATGCCAGTATGAGTGGCGCTTTAGTAAATAATAGTCACCACAGTGCCACACAGGGAAATACAGTATGTACGACAACAAAGTGCGCGACAGTTAGTCTATTTTTAAATGGCTTTTCGCCGCCTTTTTGCAGTTGTATTATAGTGACTTTTCAATGTACACTTGACACCTTCTTCTTTTGGCTTGTGGGAAAGCATGGCTAAATAATTCTTGGTTGATGAATTACTACAAAGTTACATACATACATACATACATACATACATATGCATGAGTAAGCTTTTTTTCTCTTCCACTCTTGAGTGTGTTTGTCAAGGCATTCTTATTCATGGAAATATATTTATGTGTAGCCATATTTTTGCATTCTGCCCCTAACCTATGCGTACGTTTGCGTGTTTTCGCTTTCACACACAGTCGGCACCATGTCGTGTAACTGACATTTCTTTCCGAAAAGGTTATGCGGTATTTTCTTTAGCATTTTTCTTACTGCAGTAAAATTAAATTTTCCAACTCTTTACCCTCAAACGTTTATGTTCCTTTTAAGTTTTATGAATTATGTGCTTAATGCGTAAATTTGTTTCAGTAAGTCGAGCAATTTACTAATTATAATATGAACGTACAAACATACAAACACAAGTCCTTGATTTAAATTATACTCAAGGAGTGAAGTTGATAAGACAGTATGTTGTTTCAATTTTATTTTGTGGACTTTATAGAGATAAAACTTTGCTAAACTAAAACATAGGAAATGATTCCAATTAATAAGCTCATGACAGAGCTTTTTATGATGCTTTTTGATGAAAGTGACCTAGCCATACTGAATTGCGACCAACTGGAGTTCAATAGTTTCTACCAACTATCTTCTTCCTAGGGATACAATGAGCCTATTCTACGGCTTAGGTGCGGCCACTTGCGATCAGGTACTCAACCTTCTCTTTCAACCAACCAACCATCTTCGTGCTATTCGCTGAGGCCTCTTGGTTATACTTTTCTCGGTATGACATTTCTTTCATCGATGACAAGCATGTCAAGTCCTTAAAATATTTTTTATTGCCGTGATTTGCCTTAAGTTGACAAATTTTCAAATAAGATCGTCTCTTCAGAGATGATTCTGGATAGCTTATCATTTCCTACTCACATTGTTGAAGTTTGCCGGTTTTTTCGATAAAGAAAACACTTAATTTTCAGAGGAATCTCAATATTTTTTTATTCAAAGTATTGACCATTAGTTTCTACACATTTCGCACATCTCTCAGGCAAATTATGGATACCATTCCAAAAAAATTTTTTCTCTTTCGAGGCAAACCATTCGACGAGCCATTTTTCGACTTCTTCAAAATTAGCGAAGCACTGCTCTGCAAGGGAGTGTCCCATCGATGCGAAAAGGTGATAGTCGGACGGGGCGGGTGCGATAATATTTCCCAATTAAGTGTTTTTACTGTGTCTTTCACCAGTTTAGCGGTATGAGACGGCGCGTTGCCATGTCTTCGGGCCCATTCCGACCGTTTTTCGATCAACGCATGATTCAAATTGATCATTTGTTGTCGGTAGCGATCCGTTTTCACCGTTTTACCAGGTTTTAATAACTCATAGTACACCACACCACACTGGTCCCACCAAACACAGATTTCCTTTCGAATCGTTGAAGCAGCATTTCACAAACGCTTTTTCGATTTTCCATTTGTCCATCGTTCAGCTTATGTGGCACCCATTTTCCATACTTCTGGATCTTTCCCATGACTTTTAAACGTTGGCAAATTGCTCCTCGAGTCACATGTAGTATTTATGCCGATTTTTGTTGCTGCCCCAGGATGTTCATTGTCTGTCAAATCGAAATCTCCACTTTTAAATTGACGAAACCATGTCTCACATGTTCTAATCACTGGAGCATGTTCACCATAAGTTTCTACCAGCAACCGGTGAGCTTCAGCTGCTTTTTTCTCTTGATGAAATAAGAAAAGCAACGAATGCCGCAAATGCGATTTACTTGGAACGAAACTCGACATATTCACTGAGGTAAACAAATATGACGCTATTATTTTGGCGGAATGTGGCTTGCGTATTTTTGTAGGTTAATGTCAATAGAAAAAAAATACATACATGTCAAATCATAGAAATTTATACATATTGCTAGCGATATCTACTAGTAAAACCGGCACACTTCAACAAACACACCTGGTATATATGTATATATAAAGAGTGGTCCATTTCGAAGCTCCGTACTTTTTAAATAAAAAAAAAAACAGAAAATTTAAATCGGTTAGGGAATGCTTGTCAGCATTCGAAAGAACATTCTTTGCCATTTATTATCTGATTATTATCTCTTTCAAATGTTGGTTTCGGCTACGTCTCAGATGGTCCATCCGTTGAGTCCAATTTTCGATGATGCTGTGAGCATGTCGCGTGGTGTTTTGCATCTAGGCCTTAATCGAAGCGAGATTGTTCACATAGACTTAGGCACAGGAAAAAGTTTAAATGTGTAAAATCACACAATCTTGGGGCCCAATCGAATGGCCCAAAACTTGAAATTATTTGTTCACCGAAGTGTTCTCTGAATACATCTATTGATTGATGCGATGTGTGGGAAGTGACGGTGTTTTGTTGAAACACCAAATGTCGTCGAGATCACGACACTCAATTTCAGGCATTAAATAGTCGGTTATCATTGCGCGATAATGATCGCCATTGACGTTTACGTTCTCACCGGCATCATTTTTGAAGAAATATAGACCGATGATTCCACTGGATCACAAGCCATACCAAACAGTTGTTTTTTCTAGATGAAATGGCAGCTCTTCAATTTCTTCAGATTACTCTTCGCCCCAAATGCGGCAATTATTCTTGTGTACTTTCTCATTGAGCCAAAAATAGACCTCATCGCTGAACAAAATTTGTCTCGAAAACGTTGGCACTTTTTGGAACTTTTCAGGACCCTATAGAGCGAAGCGATGTCCCTTGGGAAGGTTGAGTGGTTTCAGTTATTGCACAAGCTGTATTTTGTACGCTTTCAATTTAAGATCTCAAACCTAAAATGCGCCAAGTCGTTCCATACGTCAGACCGAGTTGCTGAGAACGGACCGAATCTACTATCCACGGTCTTCGTGTACACTCTCAGCTACGGCTGCTTTATTTCCTTCACTGCATGCTGGATGTAGTCTGTTCGGTCGAATATTATCTAATAATGAATGCTGGGTCTTAAGAGAGGCTCTTTACAGAACGAGAATCTTCGTAATAACTTTAAACATTTGACACTACTCACGTGTGATCTGTCAAAAAAAGGCTATTGAAAAAAATCCCTCTATACGTACTTGGATCACCCGTTATAATTCAAATTTTTTTTTTTTTGAAAAAAAAAAACGGGTTTGATCTATAATTGTGACGATTTATATGTATAGGTATATATTAAACTCCTTTCACTATAAATATTTTTCCATTTGGGTATTAGCTATTCGTATGTGTGTGTATGTCCTCTTTTACGGTACACTAGGCTGAAATACATATATATGCTGGTGACTAACGGAAATTAGTGGGTGTATCCATTAACTCACTCCGCTATTAGCCAACAAAAACTTGAAAATAATTGCGGTCTCTGTGGGTGGTTTTTGTTAAATAATGTTAATATGCCAACAATATTATGATGGGTTTCTAATGCACACTGATCACAAGAAAAAAATAATAATAATTACACGAGAAATCGCCCATGAGCTTTCTTTACTTCCCTTTAGTATCTTTAATGCAGAATATTGAAAGACAATTATGGTTATCAAAAACTTTTCGAACGAACCGAGTTTTTTCTATGTATTTTTAATAAACTGTACTTTTAGATAACGGTTAGACCTTAGGTTGAAAACAGGTAAAAGGAGGGATTACTTATGAGACAAATGAAGAAATCCACTGCTTCATACAGTAACTTCAAAAGCAGAAGGAAAGCTGAAGCTGGAGTAGAAAGTGGTTACTGCCAAAACAAAATTTGTCTTCTTGGAGATTTTACTACTTCTATATATACTTAGTTCAACACTTTTAAAACTTTGAGCAGCATAAATACAATTTTTCGTAGTTTCGAATTTTTCGACACAGTACCTGTCGGTGGAAGCGGAGGTAGAAGAAAATCTTAACTTTGTTGGAAAGTTCAGGTGCAGAAGGACCTGGATTCATTTGGTGTCTCCAATCGGCGCCAAGCCATCGAACCGCCGAAATTTTGAATGTACATTGGATAAATTCTTCATTATCTCAATTCTATGACAATGCCTACGATTTTATAATCGCCTTAATGTTTTTCAATATCGTTTCCATTAAGGCCTAAACACTTTTGCATGCGTTCGAAATAAGTTGAAACACTTTTGCCCTTCTGATTGAAGTATCTCCAAAACATGCCTTCTGAACGGATCAACCGCCTCTTCAGGTTTGGAAAAATGTTGACCTCTCAGTTTATTTTTTACGTACGGGAATAAAGAGATGTCATTCAGTGCCAAGTCAATTCTGCGTTGTTAAAAAACAGGCAACAATTTGCTTGGTAGTGCTTCGTGCACACAACACTGAGTTGTAAAAAAGGGCAGTGAAGTGATCTAACACTCACTCTCAATTTTCCTTACTTTTCGTTCAGGTGGTGGTAATATAAATTTCACTTTTGTGGGACCCAAATTAAGTATGCTGAGCTGACCCTATCTTAGTTAGACTCGTTCGGATCTTCCGATGGTTAAAGCATTCTTTTACCTGAGGATGTAGTGGTGAAATCCCACAGAAATGGTTTTCAAGCTAATCTTATGACTTCCACTGTGCCGTTAAATCCCTGGCAGGCCTCGTGGTAGATTCCAATCTTGTCGTCATTAAATTGACGATGTAGGTATACTTGCGATGCTTTTGCACTAGATCTGTCTTTGAGTACCTGCCACATAAGAGTATGTGCCAACCTTCGCATGACCTCTCTGTTGCACATGACTACACATTCGAGTGAGGATCTCTTTTACATAAAAAGCCAAAATTAATTTAAAAGCGAGTAAAAAGTCTTAAGGCAACCGTCAGTAAGATCGCTATGGTGGAACCCTGCACTAAGCCTACACGGCCGAGAAGCCGACTTGGATAGTGGTCTCACAACCAGGTATGAGTGGTCAGAGTGGTATTTCGTTGTTGACTTTGTCTGTGACAGCCACTAAGCCGTGCTTTTACAAGCTCAACGATTTCGTTTTTTGAAAGAAATAGGTTAAGGTATCAGTCTTTAGAACCCGTAAAAAAGCATTTTTCCAGATTTTGTTTTTGAAAGGCGAGGAAATTATTGCGGTAAACGAAAATTTCCAGACAATAATGCACTATATTTAAGCTTCAAAAACAATTTTTAGTATCAAAAAATATTGGACTTTTCTCCAATGCTATGGTGAGTTTTTTAAAGCGGCTGCAGTCTGAACTCGTGAAGCGGTGCCGGTATTGGAGGTCATGCGATGCATCTGAGACCGTCTAACCATTTTTTTATGATTGTCTCTTCTACAATATATAAACTAAAAACCGAAGATACTGGAAATTTCCAAAATTTTTCGAAGTTTGAAAAAAAAATCACTTCAAGTTGCAAAAAAGTTTAAATAATACTTTTGTCCAATTTTTTTTGTTCAAATATAAGATAATTTAATACTGAAGCTAGATCATTTTGATTTTTTTTCGATTGGACATGTGTATATTTCTTTTTTGCTATCACCGACACCGTTTTCTAAGACTGAGACTAAATGAAAACTCGAGAAAAGGAACTTCAAAATTCTGCCCGAGCATTTGAACCTTCTCGGCGCTTCTAGCCAAGACTTTTTTATATTTTCAAAATTGAAGTAAACTTTCTAGGATATTAAAAGCGACAACATCGATGTCGACGAATCACTAATGTTACCTGCTGACCTAAACGAAAAGGTAACAGCCCATGGCTGCATAAAATCCGGGTCAACTCCGGTGCGTAGAATCGACTGTCGGGAGAGCCGCAACAAAATCTTCAAAAGGTTAGCTGGCAGCACCTTGGGAAAATATAAAGAAACGTTGCTGGGTACCAACAAGGCGACTATGCTGCACCGATTTGGGTGCCGGTGACTAGCGAAACGCAGTTGAAGAAGTTACAAGCTGGCAAAACACCGCTGCCTCGGGAGTCTTGCATAATACTTGCAGAACGCAGGTCGGGATATTATATCAGATTAAACTTCTCCTTATCCAGACTCTACCCCGACATACCTAGCGTATGTTCTGCGCGCAATAAGTCCCGCAGAACACTAACCACCTCTTGAGATGCCCCCTAAAACCAACTCATCTAACTCCCTTCTCACTCTGGTCTGAGCCCGTCGAAATAACTCGCCTCCGAACAGCGAAGGGACTTTTATGAGGAACTTTAGTTTTCTTGTAAGAACTAAACTTGAAGCAACTGACATTACCTGCTGATGAACGACAGATGTAAGAATATTTTTTTAAGGTTCATCTGGCAAGTGCTTGAACTCATGACCTCTAAGGCGCGTGGCATGCACTGCTACCTACTCCCGACGCCTCCTTAGTTGTAATATTTATGCATAGGTAAAAAGTTATTTTTTTTTTCACTCTATCATTAACTGATAATTATCACACTTAACTGTCATAACATACAAAGTTGTAGCACATGTTGTGTAATTAATGCAATGACATAAAATTAAATGATTTTTTTATTTCTTTTTTTTTTTGGATTTTTCCAAATATTTATTTTGTAATAATAAACCATAATCCTAATAAATGACAATACACCAGCTGCCGACTGCCAATTGAGACGAAAAGTAGGTTCTTATGTGCACATAATAAACACGGTAAATTCAAACAAACAAACAAACACACACCTGCACATAAAGAGAAACGAGTGTAAGCAGGATAAAGTAATGAGAATTAAACTTGGCATCAAACCGTGAGCACTAAAACAAAGGTAAATATGTATGTAAATATGTATGCATGGAAATGTCAACAACAAAAAATTAAATCAGAAAAATTCTACAAAAAACAAAAAACATAATACAATAAAATAATAAATAATAGTGCCAACAAGGTAATATTTACATAGCTTGAACTCGCGTTCGTTTGCGAGGTTGAGATTTCATTTGCGACCTGCCCGTTTTGAGGGGGCGCAACTGCCATGTTATACAGTGTGCCTGCTGTATGTACATATGTATGAGGTATTGTAAATGTACATATAATGACAGAAAATAAATATTTCGTGTACTATAACAATTAAAAAAAAAAAAAATATTGTGAAAATACTAGAACGAAAATTTTTGCTCTGCAATTAATCGTGTGCTGGTAGGCCAACGCCACCAGCGGCGAAAGTGAGCGGCACACGTTGGCTACAACAACAATTTATAGCTGCCATGCAACTGAAGATGTAGCTGGTGTTGTAAGGTGCTGCAAAGGTGCACAAAAGTCATGTCGGAAAGGGCAAGCAAGGAAAGTGAAAGCCAAATAGTGAAAATAAATTGAAAAAAAATAAAAATTAACAAAAAATACAAAAATGAAGAAAAAATATCTGTCTTCAGCTAAGTCGAAGGCTTTATACCTTTCATGACCATATCAAATTTATTGTATTGCATTTCAGTATCAAATATTAATTCTCATAACTGAAAAATCGGTTGTGTTAGCTATATGAAGAGTCCTCAAATGCTAGAGTTTCGAATGGTTACTGGCGAATGACACGCGTGATGTTTTGCTCTAAGTACTGAATCGAAGCGGGATTGTCCGCATAAATTTTAGACTTTACATATCCGCGATGTGATATCACACGATCTTGGTTTCCAATCGACTGGCGCAAAATGTGAAATTATCTGCTCACCGCAGTGTTCCGTCAATAAACATATTGATTAATGCGTTGTATGAGAAGTGGTACCAAATGTCGCCGAGATCGCGAGCTTCGATTTCAAGCATCAAATAATCGGTTATCATGGCGCGATAACGGTCGCCATTTATGGTTACGTTTTCCCCAGTATCATTTTTTATGAAATATGGACCGATGATTCCACAGGCTCACAATCACTTCAGGCCCAAATGCAGCAATTTTGCTTGCTGACATACCCATTGAGCCAGAAATGGACCTCATCGCGGAAAAAAATTTGGCGCGAAAACGTCGGATCTTCTTGGAACTTTTCAAGAACCCATAGTGTGAAGCGAAGTCGCTTTCGAAGGACGAGCGGCTTCAGTGCTTGCACAAGCTGTACGTTTTCAATTTGAGATCTCGACGTAAAATGAGTGAAGTCATTCCATACGTCAGTCCGAGTCACTGCAAACGGTGCCGAATCGACTCTTCACGGTCTTCGTGTACACACTCAGCTGAGGCCGCTATATTTTCTTGTTCTTCCGAACCGATCGTTTTAAATATAGGTTGATCTACGTCTTCTCTTTCTAGTACATATATACATATATATACCTCGGAACAAAGTTAATATACCATTTCACATTCATGAAAGGTATAAAAATATAAAATAAAAGTAAAAAAAAATTTCAATAAAGGATAAAAAAATTCATTGGTGAGCAGTTTTGGCTAAAAGCTCAGTTCGCTCATTTCGGGTGAAGAGTATGAGAGGTAAAGCGAAAATCAATTTTAATTAATACGAAAACAATAATAAAAAATTCATGACACGCTATGCATGCCAATTCTAGCATACACTTGGGGTGTACGACAGGAGGTCACAAATATGTTTAATACATACATATGTACATATAAAGCACATATCTATATACTGTATATACTTGTAGTAAATGCACATTTAAATATACATACATACCTGTATTTGCTAATGCATCAGTTAAATATATGTACGTGGGTCTGTGTGATTGCATGTCTTGTAACATACGAGTAATATGCCTATAGGGCTCATACCGAAGACTGCATATGACAAATAAGACTTGCATGTCACACAAATTATATTTACATACACATATACCTAAAGTATGACGTACAGTGTAGCTAGAATGAGATAATTATGGATTTTTCTCGCTTAATTCAGAAAAGTAAAAAAATTTACTTTATTGCAATTAGCTCGAGCAATGAATGTGCTTGAGTGGATAATTAACAAACTTTACTTTATGAGAAAAATTTAACTGTTATAAGAACAAAAGAGGAAGTTCATAAAGTACTTAAGCCCCTCGGGCAATTTCATCAACAAGATGTAATGAGAATAACTTCTAAATGACATCATCGACTACTGTATGGTGAGTTTGTTAGTAAAGGCACTCGGAAGCCATTTATGTAGCAGACCATGCAACGTATGTAACCTATTACAATGTTTAAAAAAAATGACATTAAATAGCCTAAGAACCTGTTTTCATTTAGCATAGAACCGTATTGGATGTCGTAAAAGATATTCAATCTTAATCACGTGAAGAATAAATTAAAAAAATCTGCCGATTCCATATAATGCGGATTGTATTGTATTGAATTTTTCTTTACTTAAAATAGTCTAAGGTCGCCGAAATTTAAAGTGACCTTGTTGGCTCTTATCAAACTTCCCTATCTAAATATCGAAACTTGCTTTTATTGGCTGGTTGATTGAAAGGATAGGCAGCGAACTTGATCGCGGAGGGCGGCACTTAAGCCATTGAATAGATTCATTTTGCTCTGAGGCAAAACCTATGTGTTATTGAACGTTTCGTTCGATTTGATAAATTCAATGGGACCATGTGCCATCGTGGAAAATAGGACGCCTTAGTCGGCTGAAGACTAGACACTCTTAAAAGAGGTCCACGATTGCTTTTACTATTGATTGCTCATTAATTATTTCCATTTTATATTTGCTTGATAGCCGACATCTAACTTTTTGTGAGAGGTTCGATGAACGAAGTCATCGTGGAAACTATGTAAGCAAGAGAAGCTTACTTTGAACGAAATAGATGAACTCGTCTGTTAAAGAACACTAGAATTTACCCGGAAAGTCTGTTAGCAGAGGGGACTAACTAGACCAAGGACTATGTAAACATTTCTCAAAACTTATTTATCGATGAATCTCAGTGATCAGGGAAAATTGAGATATAACGACGGCGCTTGATGTTATTTCTGCAGTCTCTCAATTTTGTCAAGTACTTAGCCAATGAATCTGACTTATATGTATGTATGTATTTAATACATACGAATGGACGCGGCAAACATCGTCGACCTCAACCAATTCAACGCCTTCGGCAAAATACAAATATGAGGAGATTTAATGTATTTCGATGGAAACGAAATCAGTAAACAGAAATAAGTTTTCCGAAAATTTCCCGCTTGATCGATGAAGATTGCCAGGCGGCAGTTGAGGGAAAACAGGCTGCCTACCCACAACCTTGCGATCGACCATCACAAGTGTGGAATGGTATAGATACCGAGAATTGGACCCAGAGAGGTGATCTCGTGGCTGCTGCCCAGTGTATTCTGATTTATGGAGGCAACATTTCACCAGGAAATGGCGAACCGGATTCCCCAATCTATCACGACGGAACAGATGTTTAATTTCCTGATTATACAGAAGTTCGAATGGCAATCGCCTGCTTGAAAAACAACAACAGTTCGGGGGCCGATGAAATGATCTTCAAATATAGCGATAAAGAACTAATAAGGTGCGTCAACAGCTCCTTTGCAAAATATGTTCGGTTGAACCATGTGTGCTCTGCCTAATTCATAGAATGGAGGATCCCACAGTTTTGCCAATCATCGTGTGATTAGCCTACTCAATGTCGTATAAAAGTCCCATCTGACGAATTGTGTTTAAGACTAAGACCTTATCAGTGTACTTTTAGACCTGGTAAATCTTGAACAAGACTGGAGAAAAGATGATCGACAGACACCACCTCTTCGTCGATTTTGAAGCAGCTTTCGGCAGAACGAAAAAGAGCTATCTCTACGCCGCTGTATTTGAATTTGCTTTTTCTGCAAAACATTTGCGGCTATGTAAACTGACGTCAAGCAAAGCTTCGTCAGTACCGGGAAGGACTTCTCCGGATGGTTCGATACTACGCGAGGTTTTAGACAAGGTGATTCCTTATATTGTGGCTGGAGAAAATAATAAGAGCATCAGAGTGTACAGTTGCTGACATACGCCGAAAGCCGCAGACCATGGAACGATGAGCTGTAGGAGTTATACGGTGACACCGGCTACGCTGGCTCCGTCTTACGTCTTCCGAATGAAAAAGTTACGACAGCTTTGAGAATATTTGATGTAGTACCCGCCGGTGGAAGCAGAGGAAGAGGAAGACTTCAGAGATAAGTCGCCACTCAAAGTCTCCTTCTAAAGTATACGGATGCCATTATTTTGATCAACGTTTAGGACGAACGAATAATAATAGCTTGCGACCATATGAATGTAACTCAAACATCCTGCAGCCCCAGTACACTAACATGACACGATATCAGGTTCACAATGGTATCAGGTTCACTTCGTGGAATTCCAAGTAAATAGAGCCATATATTTTTTTTTGGTTCTTGGTTTTCGACAGTGCCAGAAAAAGAGTGGTACGATGAGGAATGTCAAACTGCGGTGGAGATAAAACAGGCTGCCAACTTCGTACCCTAGCGATCGACCTCAACACGTTCGGGAAAGGACAGATACCAAGAGCTGAAGAGGAAAGCAAGACACAGACAAAAAACATAGAGGCCGAATTGCGCGAGTATGAAGAGCTTGAGAAACTGGCCGACAAGGGTATTGGGTCGAAAATTCTACGCAAACATACCGGGGCTTATAGGAGGTTTCAAGACCGGAGCAAACTCTTGTAGGACACAGAGAGGTGATCTAGTGACGGATGCCCAGAGTATATTGATTTATGGAGGGAATACTTCTGAACGGCATTGAAAATAGAACACTAGGAGAGAACCCGAAACCCCAAACGATGACTAAGAAAAGAGGACTTCGAGAGGATTTCGAACCTATACTCTCAGCAATTCGAACGTCTGAAGGCAACAATCGTCCAGATGGCCGCAGCTTTGGCCAATATGGGGGGAATTGGGTTTTATCAGGAAATCGCCAGACTACACACATCGATAACTATCACTAGAAACTGCCAAAACCTGGTTGGGAGGTTCTTATGCATCCACCTTATTTTTTGCCAATTGCAAATTGACATTTCCTTCAAATGGCAAAAACTTCTTCTTCTTCTTTATTGGCGTTGGCACCACTTACGCAATTATAGCCGAATCAATATTAGCGCGTCATTCATCTTTTCTGGTGAAACCAGGCCACTCTTCATTTGATCCTTCCAACGGAGTGGAGTTTTTCTTCTTCCTCTGCGTCTACCAGCGGGTACTGCGTTGAATACTTTCAAAGCTTGAGTCGATTCCGACGACATGACCTAGCCAGAGTAGCCGCTGCCTCTTGATTCGCTGAACTATGTCATACATCATCATAACTAGCTCGTACAGCTCATCATCCCATCGGATGCGGTATTTGTCGTTGCCAATGCGCAAAGGACAATATATCGTTCGCAAAACTTTTCTCTCGAAGACTACCAGGGCCGAGTCTAAAGAAGTCACACGATAAGGAATCACCCTGTCTGAAACCTCGTTTGGTATAGAAGGGCTTGGAGAGGTCTTCCCAATTCTGACTGCGCTTCTGGTGTTATCCAGTGTCAGTTTACACAGCCGCATAAGTTTTGCGGGGATACTAAATTCAAACATAGCAGCGTGGGTGTCGATTCTCTTTTCACGGGTCTTTTCCAAGATTTGGCGCATGGTGAATATTTGGTCAATAGTTGACTTACCAGACCTAAAGCCAATCAGTTTGTTGACGGTGGGCTTTAGTCTTTCACACAAAATGCTCGATAGGATCTTATATGCGATATTAGGCAGGCTTATCCCACCGTAATTGGCGCAGACTGTGGTATCGCCTTTTTTTGTGGATTGGGAGAGAAGACTTCGTGTTCAATGTTGTTGTTGTTGTAGCGGCTAGCTAACCCCGCTTAGGGCAGGTATTATTAATCTAAGTCGCCGAGGTCATCTAAGGGGAGGTCCAGGAAACGTGCTGTTTCGACAGGGTTGGACCAAAGGGAGATGGGTTAAGGGTTAAGGGGCCATGTGAAGAGGTGGTTAGTGTCGTGCGGGGACTCTCCACATGCAGGGCATACGTTGGGTATGCTGGGGTCGAGTCTGGATAAGTAGGAGTTTAATCTACTACAGTATCCAGATCTAAGCTGCGCAAGGGTCACGCGGGTCTCTCGAGTCAGCTCGAGCTCGTTGTCTGCGATTGGTAGTGCTTTTACTCCGAGTACGCCATTCACGGGAAGGGAGTCTATGAAGGTGTTAACTGACTCCTGGTGAATGGCGTTCAGCGCTTGTCGGTACGCCGTCCTGTCCAGCGGTTGTTGCACATGATACTGTATGGTGCTGTTTAAGTCTAGTACTCCCTTCGCACTCGTCGGGCGTGCTTTCTTCCGGCGATATTTTGCAAAGAGGCTGATTCATGCACCTTGCAGATTCTTCACCGCCGTAGCTAAATAGCTTAGCCGGTAAGTGTGCTTGTACTCTAAGCCATATCGGCCAGCTTCTCAAGCTCTTCATACTCACGTAATTCGGCCTCTTTTGCGTACCAGCAGTTTTTCTGATGCTGCGAAAACCAATTGGTTCCGTATCAATGGTATGTAGAGAGTTTGAGATGCCGTCCCACAGTTCCTTTACATCAAGTTGCTGAGGAGTGCTCTCAGAGAGCAGGTATGCTAGTCCAGTAAAAACCGTTCGGCTGTCTGTTGTGATTGCAGCTCAATTTTGACAACGTGGTGGGGGCAGCGCTCATAAGTATGCTGGAGGAACTCGTAAAAGGCATCCTTGGTCATATCGTCAATCCCCCCCATCGGAGCGTGGGCCCAAATCAGTGTTTGTTTTTCATGTGGTGGGCCCCAAACGCTTCGCACAACTGCATGGAATTCGCCTTTTCACTTTAGCTCGTCTCCAAACGGGTATACTTGGCCTAAGACCGGAAGTCGTGAGCTGCTTGAACCATATGCAAAAGTATCTTCTCCGGCATTCCCAGGGGAATGGCAGTCAAAAACTTTGCTCACTTTCGTTAACTCCTACACATGACCCCATCCCTATTCTCTTTGGATGAATCTAAGTATGGTAAATAAATCCTTCAATTTAATGCAAAAACAATGGATTACTTTATAGTAGACCAATACTAAACTTTGTTCGAATAGGTTAGCCCCTGATCCACTTTCTGGAGAAAAATGTAGAGTTGGCTGATTCTCATACCTACCCGATATGCACAAAAAATTTCATAAAAATCAGTCCAATCGTTTCGGAGGAGTTTGCTTACAAACACTGTAAGATGAGAATTTCGGATATTATATTAGATAAGGTATGTACATACTTGTACATATGTACTATATAATCTTGCCATAATTTTTTTGCAAATATGAAACACTGTGCGCAACCGTTTGCTGAATGCATGTCACTTTTACCGTAATTTTCCAACAAACATATGCGCGTTTTAGTATTAAATGTCCGTATATTTGTCTATATGTATGTATGTATGAATATATGTACGAGTATGGGTTTAAGTAAGTGGTATGAAGGTGTTTTTCTGCATTTAAGGTGTTGTTTAGTGCAGGCAACTGTGCCACATTGGACACATGTGACCTTATTTTTCGGCCTGCAATCAGTGGGCGCGCAGAGCACACTAAACTATATTGCCGTAAGCTAGAAAACAACGGACGGAAAATGGGCGCCGAGTTGAAGCACAAAACACGTACATACCCATACATACACGTACATGCACACTTATGTACACATACGAAGAATGACAATAGGGAAATAGAAAATCGAAAGGAGAAAAAATGTCGACAGGCATAGCTGTGCATTGTTTGTTGATGAGAAGTATATATTGTACATACATACATACATACTTATATTGTGCATGTGTATGTTATAGGTATATGCATAAGTGTGTGTGGCTGTGCAGGGGCTTGTGTTGCGATCGGCAAAGCAAATTAAAATTGTATGTTGTAAAAAGTGCAAGTTTTTTGCTTCCCTATTGGTGTGTATGTTCTAGTGTGTGTGTGTGTGTGTGTATTTGTATGAAAAGTGTTTTTCAAACTGGCACGAAATTATGCAAACTCCGAGGCGTGTATGCGTGTGTATTAGTATGATTTTTTTTCTTACTGAAGTGTTCGTGCAGCAGAAAAATACTGTTATTTGTACGTGTATGTGTTAAGGTATTCTTGTATGTGTGAGTGTTTGCATGACACTGCAGCAACTTTCGCTGTCGCCATTCAGTTTCACTCATTGATGTCGTTGTTGTTGTTGTCGTTTTTTGGCTGCAATTCCATTCGTGCTTTGGCACTTGAAAGTGTCGAAAATTATTCTTTTTTTGGTTGCGTTTTGCGGCAATCTCGGAATTTTTTTTCAATTTATTTTTTAGGATACACACACACTCATTTACACACATGCTACTTTATCACACTATGTACGTGTATGCATGTATACTCACTTGAAATCCTTTTGTAGGTCAGCATTGCTGCTGGCACTGGAGCCATCTTCACTACCGCCACTGGCGCCAACGCCACCATTTGACATCACACCGCCGCCGCCACCACCAACTGCGCCCACTAGCTCTTCATCTGCCATTTCGGCACTACTGCCGAGCACGCCCATACCGCCATTGCAGGCGCCACCTCCATAGCGGACGCCTCCGCCTCCGCCTGCACCATCACCAACCCCACCACCTGGTGACGGTGAGGACTGCTGATGATTGTTGGCGCCGCCGGCGGCAATGTTCGACTCATCAGCAGTTGCTGCGCCATCGCTATCTGTCGTTGGCGGCTGACCACCATGAAGTTTGTTGCGGTTTTGTCCCGCCTGTGGTTGTTGTTGCTGCTGCGAGCGTTTTGAATTTTGCTGTTGAAAGCGTCGCTGTTTTTGACGTTGCTTCTGGCTCTGCGTATAGCTGAGTTGATTTTGCACCGGACTATGATGACTGCTACTGCTGGGTGGATAGAGATTTTGTTGGCTCTGACTGTGTCCATGACTGTTGTGATGACTCGCATATTGTTGTTGATGTTGGTGTTGTATGTACTGCTGCTGCTGTTGACCATACGCCGCACTGCTAAGTTGACATTGACTCTGACTTTGTGTCGGCGGTGGTGGATAGTGGTTTTGTGGCAATGACTTTGGTTTGTATTGCGGCGCCGGTGAATTGGACGCAGGTGGCGGCGGTAGAGGCGCCAAAGCTTGTAAAAATTGTTGCGACGAATGCTGCTGCTGCTGCTGTTGCTGCTGCTGCTGTTGGGGCGAGGAATGATGATGTTGATGATGTTGTGGCGCCTGCAAGCGTAAAGGTGTTTGCGCCTGCGTGTGAGTTTGTAATTGCGGCTGCGACTGCGTTTGCCCTTGCTGCGCGCCATGTGCCGTGGCCGCCATAGTCGTTGGTGTGCAAGCGGATGTAGAAGCGCCCGCTTGTGGCGGCTGACTATGCTCTTGACTGCTACAGTTGGAGTGCAGCGCGTGCATCGGTTGTGGCATATCGAGCGCCAAGAGTTGGCGCAGCAAATGCAACTCATCTTTATAGGTGAATTCATCGAGCTTGATGCGCTCCAATTGGAATCGTATTAAATCACTGAGGGCCAACAGCGAAGAGGCCATAGCTTTCGATTTTCGGTTTTTAACATTAACACCACCGCCACCGCCTAAAAACAGAACGCCAAGACCGAAACGCGTTAACACCGTTAAAAAGAATGCAAAAGTTGATTTCTAACGCACGTACTGGCACACGCTCTACACAGACGAGAATAAAATATTAACAACTACAACAATAGCACGAATAATGCTAACAAAAGAAAATTACTATAATTACAATGACTTGTCGATTTAAAGTATAGTAAGAGAGTTGCATGAGTAGTCCACTAGTCGCCGATGTATAAAGAGAGAGCGAGAGAGAGGTGTGCTGCACGCGGGGAGTAGGTCAAATATTAACTGCACGGCATAACGCGACAATAACAAAACGTCCTGCGGCTGTGACGGCAACCGGGGATCGAGGCGAAATGTCAGCACACGCAAAACGTTTGGATAACGGAGAGTTGCTCAGCGGAGCACTATAATGTAGCGTATAACGTTTGGACGGTGGTTGAGTTGTGCGTGTTGTTGTTTTTCTTATTGTTATATGTTTTTTTTTATTACACCCTCTTTTTCACGCGCACAGCGGGGGCTTGCGCCACTCAAACCGAAGTGATTATTGCTCAGTTCGTAAGTAGTGAAAATCGAACGCTCGCTTTGGCTCGCTTGCTTGCCATTTTCGAAAGTGAAAATCGAAGTGGTACATTAATTCATATATTTATATATATTTTTACCGTTATTAATTGCAAAAGCAAATATTTTTAGCCGTGCCACTTTTCGTTTTGTGGCAGTGCTTTTTATTTACTTCACCACTTTTTCTTTGCCAAACTTTGACTGACTAAAAAAACACACGCACTATCCCCGCTGCTGTCGCGTATTGCCAAAGGCCGTCGTTCGCGTGGTTGCATGTAAAAATGATCACCGTAGGCCGTTTACCGTTTCACGGAACCCGTTACCGTTTTTTCTCAAGCGAAACTGAAAACTATTTTCACACTTTTATCTCCTTTCGCTTCTGCCGCTGGTGTCGCAGCTACTCTGCCTGCAGATTTTTTCAGCTGACATCGGTGGCACCACTGCTGGTACTTTGCAAATTTCCTTAATCGTTTCTCCCCCTTAAATTCTTTCACTTTCGCTTTATTTAGATTACTCTAAACTATCTTATCATTAATTAGAAATTTTTATTGCTATAATAATTAAGAAAATAATGGCTTTTCTACGAAAATGTTGCACTCATATTGATTTTTAACTTTTCGCTTAACGTTGTACTCGGTCACTCTGCGTTTTACGTTTGCGACGAACACGACGACGTTTTGCACTGTATGCCTGTGTAACTGTGAATGATGTTAGTTGATGTAGTGGCTTGATACGAGCGAGCTTGTGAGCAAATAACGAGTGCAGTACCAACGAGTGAAAGTTACCGAAGTGGCAGAGTAAGGCGATTGCGACCAAACGAAAGTAGCCGAAGAACGGTGGGTGGTTTTAGTGAAAGGCATAGCAGTAATTTTAAAGGCACAACAATTTTAAAATGTGATCTTTTAACTTTTTCATACTTTGAAAAAAAAAGCAAAAATTAAAACAAGTTACAAAATTAAAATATAATAACTTAACGAAAAGAAAATAAAATATAATATCTTATAATATAAGATGATATAAAACAATATAACATAATATAACATATATAATATAATATAATATAATATAATATAATATAATATAATAAAATAAAATAAAATAAAATAAAATAAAATAAAATAAAATAAAATAAAATAAAATGAAATGAAATGACATGAAATGAAATGAAATGAAATAAAATCAAATAAAATCAAATAAAATCAAATAAAATCAAATAAAATCAAATAAAATAAAATAAAATAAAATAAAATAAAATAAAATAAAATAAAATAAAATAAAATAAAATAAAATAATATAAAATCAAATAAAATCAAATAAAATCAAATAAAATCAAATAAAATCAAATAAAATCAAATAAAATCAAATAAAATCAAATAAAATCAAATAAAATCAAATAAAATCAAATAAAATCAAATAAAATAAAATAAAATAAAATAAAATAAAATAAAATAAAATAAAATAAAATAAAATAAAATAAAATAAAATAAAATAAAATAAAATAAAATAAAATAAATAAAATAAAATAAAATAAAATAAAATAAAATAAAATAAAATAAAATAAAATAAAATAAAATAAAATAAAATAAAATAAAATAAAATAAAATAAAATAAAATAAAATAAAATAAAATAAAATAAAATAAAATAAAATAAAATAAAATAAAATAAAATAAAATAAAATAAAATAAAATAAAATAAAATAAAATAAAATAAAATAAAATAAAATAAAATAAAATAAAATAAAATAAAATAAAATAAAATAAAATAAAATAAAATAAAATAAAATAAAATAAAATAAAATAAAATAAAATAAAATAAAATAAAATAAAATAAAATAAAATAAAATAAAATAAAATAAAATAAAATAAAAAAATAAAATAAAATAAAATAAAATAAAATAAAATAAAATAAAATAAAATAAAATAAAATAAAATAAAATAAAATAAAATAAAATAAAATAAAATAAAATAAAATAAAATAAAATAAAATAAAATAAAATAAAATAAAATAAAATAAAATAAAATAAAATAAAATAAAATAAAATAAAATAAAATAAAATAAAATAAAATAAAATAAAATAAAATAAAATAAAATAAAATAAAATAAAATAAAATAAAATAAAATAAAATAAAATAAAATAAAATAAAATAAAATAAAATAAAATAAAATAAAATAAAATAAAATAAAATAAAATAAAATAAAATAAAATAAAATAAAATAAAATAAAATAAAATAAAATAAAATAAAATAAAATAAAATAAAATAAAATAAAATAAAATAAAATAAAATAAAATAAAATAAAATAAAATAAAATAAAATAAAATAAAATAAAATAAAATAAAATAAAATAAAATAAAATAAAATAAAATAAAATAAAATAAAATAAAATAAAATAAAATAAAATAAAATAAAATAAAATAAAATAAAATAAAATAAAATAAAATAAAATAAAATAAAATAAAATAAAATAAAATAAAATAAAATAAAATAAAATAAAATAAAATAAAATAAAATAAAATAAAATAAAATAAAATAAAATAAAATAAAATAAAATAAAATAAAATAAAATAAAATAAAATAAAATAAAATAAAATAAAATAAAATAAAATAAAATAAAATAAAATAAAATAAAATAAAATAAAATAAAATAAAATAAAATAAAATAAAATAAAATAAAATAAAATAAAATAAAATAAAATAAAATAAAATAAAATAAAATAAAATAAAATAAAATAAAATAAAATAAAATAAAATAAAATAAAATAAAATAAAATAAAATAAAATAAAATAAAATAAAATAAAATAAAATAAAATAAAATAAAATAAAATAAAATAAAATAAAATAAAATAAAATAAAATAAAATAAAATAAAATAAAATAAAATAAAATAAAATAAAATAAAATAAAATAAAATAAAATAAAATAAAATAAAATAAAATAAAATAAAATAAAATAAAATAAAATAAAATAAAATAAAATAAAATAAAATAAAATAAAATAAAATAAAATAAAATAAAATAAAATAAAATAAAATAAAATAAAATAAAATAAAATAAAATAAAATAAAATAAAATAAAATAAAATAAAATAAAATAAAATAAAATAAAATAAAATAAAATAAAATAAAATAAAATAAAATAAAATAAAATAAAATAAAATAAAATAAAATAAAATAAAATAAAATAAAATAAAATAAAATAAAATAAAATAAAATAAAATAAAATAAAATAAAATAAAATAAAATAAAATAAAATAAAATAAAATAAAATAAAATAAAATAAAATAAAATAAAATAAAATAAAATAAAATAAAATAAAATAAAATAAAATAAAATAAAATAAAATAAAATAAAATAAAATAAAATAAAATAAAATAAAATAAAATAAAATAAAATAAAATAAAATAAAATAAAATAAAATAAAATAAAATAAAATAAAATAAAATAAAATAAAATAAAATAAAATAAAATAAAATAAAATAAAATAAAATAAAATAAAATAAAATAAAATAAAATAAAATAAAATAAAATAAAATAAAATAAAATAAAATAAAATAAAATAAAATAAAATAAAATAAAATAAAATAAAATAAAATAAAATAAAATAAAATAAAATAAAATAAAATAAAATAAAATAAAATAAAATAAAATAAAATAAAATAAAATAAAATAAAATAAAATAAAATAAAATAAAATAAAATAAAATAAAATAAAATAAAATAAAATAAAATAAAATAAAATAAAATAAAATAAAATAAAATAAAATAAAATAAAATAAAATAAAATAAAATAAAATAAAATAAAATAAAATAAAATAAAATAAAATAAAATAAAATAAAATAAAATAAAATAAAATAAAATAAAATAAAATAAAATAAAATAAAATAAAATAAAATAAAATAAAATAAAATAAAATAAAATAAAATAAAATAAAATAAAATAAAATAAAATAAAATAAAATAAAATAAAATAAAATAAAATAAAATAAAATAAAATAAAATAAAATAAAATAAAATAAAATAAAATAAAATAAAATAAAATAAAATAAAATAAAATAAAATAAAATAAAATAAAATAAAATAAAATAAAATAAAATAAAATAAAATAAAATAAAATAAAATAAAATAAAATAAAATAAAATAAAATAAAATAAAATAAAATAAAATAAAATAAAATAAAATAAAATAAAATAAAATAAAATAAAATAAAATAAAATAAAATAAAATAAAATAAAATAAAATAAAATAAAATAAAATAAAATAAAATAAATTAAAATAAAATAAAATAAAATAAAATAAAATAAAATAAAATAAAATAAAATAAAATAAAATAAAATAAAATAAAATAAAATAAAATAAAATAAAATAAAATAAAATAAAATAAAATAAAATAAAATAAAATATAATATAATATAATATAATATAATATAATATAATATAATATAATATAATATAATATAATATAATATAATATAATATAATATAATATAATATAATATAATATAATATAATATAATATAATAAAATAAAATAAAATAAAATAAAATAAAATAAAATAAAATACAATAAAATACAATAAAATAAAATAAAATAAAATAAAATAAAAGAAAAGAAAAGAAAATAAAATAAAATAAAATAAAATAAAATAAAATAAAATAAAATAAAATAAAATAAAATAAAAAAAAAATAAAAAAAAAAATAAAATTAAATTAAATTAAATTAAATTAAATTAAATTAAATTAAATTAAAGTAATTAAATAAAATAAAGTAAAATTAAATAAAATGAAATGGATTGAAATAAAATGAAATGAAATGAAATGAAATGGAATCAAATAAAATCAAATAAGATCAAATAAAATCAAATAAAATCAAATAAAATCAAATAAAATCAAATCAAATAAAATCAAATCAAATCAAATAAAATCAAATAAAATCAAATAATATCAAATAAAATAAAATGAAATCAAATCGAATCAAATAAAATCAAATAAAATAAAATAAAATCTCATAAAATAAAAAAAAAAATAAAAGAAATAAAAAAAAATAAAATAAAGGAGAAAAAAAAATAAAATAAACTAAAGCAAAATAAAATAAAATGAGGTAAAATATAGGAAAAAATGTGTCATGAAAACAGTAAATCGACTGCAAAGAAAAATTACGGAACTACTTCCACTGTAAGTAAAATAGCGAGTATCATTCGAGAAGAAGATTTACCATACTCTAACAAAAAACACCGTTCAACATTTTGGTGTAAATCAATCTTTGTTGGTGTGCATGTGCTGAGCTCATAATAAACGATGTATTTGTAACTCGTTACGTACTGAGTGAATGAGTTAATAACACTCGTTGGGGAATGGCTACGATTCGTTGGTCTCTTGTCTTGTTGTTATTGTGTCCTCATTGCACATATCACCTTCTTTTAGTGTCTCTACTTCCGCATGCCATTTTATCATATTTCTTTCATTCACACTCGTATTCGCGTTTAAAAGTTTTGTTGCTATTCGTTTTCATGTTTGCTTTCGCTTTTCCGTTTAGCGATGTTTTGTTGAAATATGAATGGAAAAGCGTGGCAAACGTCAACGGTGAAATGTGAATGCTGAGGGTGAGAAGGAAATGAGCAAAGGAATGTAGATGTGTACTCGTACACATGTATGTGCATAAGCTCTACTTACTCAGCTGCTGGGGGAGGGTTGTTGGCGTGTTTTGGCATTTAGGCATGCAAAAAAATTTCTACATATGTGTGAGTATATAGTTAGTTATAAGTACATATAAGAGCAGGTATTTACACATGTTTAACTATACTATTCTTATATGCTAATACGAGTGCATACATATATCTATATATGCATACAATCAAGTTCTTCCTTACCCTAGAAGGCTTGCATCAGTGAAAGTAGTATTCATATATATTATATAAACATATATATTAATACTATATGCATTATTAGACATGCTTGCATGCACTAGCACTTTTGTTCGCTGGCACAGTCAGTTTTGGCGCCGTTAAGTATGCAAACAATAGCCAAGAAAATAGAAAATAATAAAATTTGTGTTGTGTTTTGTTATTGTATGCCAGTCATTTCGTTGGCAGGCAGCGTACAAATATGTATGCATGTATGTAAATATATTGGAAGGCGAATACGTCAAGAATGCATGTATGATGAGCTGAGCTGCTGCTTCTGCTGCTACATTATATTTTTCATTGAAACAAACACAAAGTAAAATGGGATAATTCGCACGTGTGGTTTATTGCTGCTCATTTCTATGGAAATGTTGTTAGGGTGCAGCTACTCTACGTACTCGTACATATGAGTGTTTTGTTTTTTTGGCTCCTGGCAGAAAAGTTAATTTATGTGCATTATTTTCAACTGAATTGGCAGGGAAGTGTTTTGTTAATAATGATTTTGAGAAATGTGTTTTTATTAACGGAAAATTATTTTATAACAAAATATCATAAATAAAATAAACACATATTATAATTTATTTTGAAACGTATTTTCGGTACTGTGAAAATTTTTTGATAAATATTTTACGCATTTCACAGAAATGGATTATCGAGGAAATAGCAGGAGCTGGTGACAACTTGGCTACTACGGCCGAAGGGCTGCTGAATTTAACTGTACGTAAATCGATATCCAAGTACTGTAATAAAATGTTGCCTATATTTAGGCGCAAAATTATATTAAACTCCAGGGTTTTCCAATAAGAGGTGTTACTTTGATACTCTGAAAAAAAAAAACGGAATTTTTGGAGATAAATTCTCGGATGTTTATTTCAATGCAGATCAACCAAATGGCCGTCACTGCTACGCTTACATGACCGTATCCTTTTTATGCAATTTTCCATCACCAAATCGCAAAGTGGCTACTGTATGCCCTCAATAGCTGCCTGTTACCGTAGACCTTATTTTTCACATGGCCGTAAAGAAAGAAGTCGCAAGGTGTTAAATCACAGGATATTGATGGCCAATTGCGATTACCTCTTCGAGAGATAACACGGTTTGGAGACCATACCTTTAAAATATCCTGTATAGCACGTATAGCTGTCTTGTTCAAAGTAAACGTTTATCTGCGCATAACCATCTAATTCCAGTCATAAAAAATAATTAATCATCTCTTGATAGCACAATCCATTCACCGTAAAATTGCTCCAGTTTCATTTTCGAAAAAGTAAGGTCCAATGACCCCGCCCGACCAAGAAGTTACACATTAAGAATGAAGATGTTTTTCAAAAATAAATCTTGGGTTTTCCGAGCTTCAGATCCGATAGTTTTGCTTATAGACGTAGCCATCGAGCTGGAAATGTGCCTCACCAGTCAAGATGATTTTCCAATGAAATTCCGGACCATTTCATGCACTTCAAGGACCCAATAAGCAAGGATACGATGTTGTTGATGATCGGCCAGCTTGAGTTCTTGTATAAACTGAACATTATAAGCCTTAAGGCTCAAGTGTTTATGCTAAATAATGACGTTTGTGGAATGTACAATTCCAAAGAATGACGAGCAATGAACAAACCTGGGGTTTCTTCAACACTTTGTACTACAGCAGCAATATTCTCAGTTTTTCTTGAACAACGTGCACGTTTTTATTATTTACCTCACTAATTTCTCCCATCAGCTTCCTTTTTTCCACCAATTTCTGTATTGCGGTCTGACAAGGTGCTTCACGACGACCGAAAAATGTTTCAGTTTTACAAACCGTCTCTGCCAGGTTTTCACCATTTTCATAGTGAGCTTTATTAATTTCACTGTTTTATTACTGGCCTAGTTTTTACTTGTTAAATGTAAAAAAAATTACAGCTTCAAAAGTGTCATCTACCGAAATAGGGGGCTATTTAACACCTCTTATTGAAAACCATTTATTCCCAACTATATTTTGAAATAATACACTTGTATGCGGAATATTTACGTGGAAACTTTTGAGCTATTTTGAAACCTCCGTTAAAAGTTGATGAATAGAAATTTATTCACCTTGAAGTTTAACTGGAGTGATAATTCACCTTAAGAGTGACTGTGCTATAAATATATGTTAAAAGCTTCATCATACTGATAAAGGTAATTGTAAAGGAAATCCGCCGTGTGTTTTTGTCTTTAATAAAAGCTATAAGTTAACCAGTACTAAAAAATTCAAGCTTTTAGTACATAATGAAAGCTCATTGTGTTTAAAAGCTATAAAAATAAAGCTTCGCCATTTGAAACATGTCATCGTATTTAGTGTCAGGTACACCCAAAAAGTCTATAATGTACAGCTATGTGTAAATATTTGGCGCACTTTTCAATGCTATTGCATAGACATGATATAGACAACTTATTAGTTTGCGATTATTTGTGATTAATTATAAAAATTATTTGCGCTTTGTAACCGCTGAAGCGATTTTCGTTTGATTTTATTTCATGTCGTAAATACCAGCTGTGTTTGTTGAAATGTGCCGGTTTTACTAGTAGATGTCGCTAGCAATATGTATAAATTTCTATGATTTGGCATGTATGTAATTTTTTTCTATTCACATTAACCTACAAAAATACGCAAGTCACATTCCGCCAAAATAATAGCGTCATATTTGTTTACCTCAGTGAATATGTCGTGTTTCGTTCCAAGTAAATCGCATTTGCGGCATTCGTTGCTTTTCTTTTTTCATCAAAAGAAAAAAGCAGCTGAAGCTCACCGGTTGCTGGTAGAAACTTATGGTGAACATGCTCCAGTGATTAGAACTTGTGAGACATGGTTTCGTCAATTTAAAAGTAGAGATTTCGATTTAACAGACAATGAACATCCTGGTGCAGCGAAAAAGTTCGAACACGAAGAATTGCAGGCGTTATTGAATGTTGATCCAACCCAATCGCAACAAAAGTTAGCAGAAACACTACATGTGACTCGAGGAGCAATTTGCCGACGTTTAAAAGCCATGGGAAAGATTCAGATGTATGGAAAATGGGTGCCACACCAGCTGAACGATGGACAAATGGAAAATCGAAAATCCGTTTGTGAAATGCTGCTTCAACGATTCGAAAGGAATTCTTTTCTGCATCGAATTGTCTCGGGGGACGAAGAATGGATTTATTTTGAGAACCCGAAGCGAAAAAAATCATGGCTTTCCCCTGGTGAAGCTGTCCCATCGACTGCAAGGCCAAATCGCTTTGGCCGTAAGACAATGCTCTGTGTTTGGTGGGACCAGTGTGGTGTGGTGCACTACGAGTTGTTAAAACCTGGTGAAACGGTGAACACGGATCGCTAACGACAACAAATGATCAATTTGAATCATGCGTTGATCGAAAAACGGTCGGAATGGGCCCGAAGACATGGCAAAGTTATCTTGCAACATGACAACGTGCCGTCACATACCGCTGAACTGGGGAAATACACTTAAAAACACTTAATTGGGAAATATTATCGCACCAGCCGTACTCTTCAGACCTCGACCCGTCCGACTACCGATGGGACACTCCCTTGCAGAGCAGTGCTTCAATAATTTTGAAGAAGTCGAAAAATTGTTCGTCGAATGGTTTGCCTCGAAAGAGAAAAAGTTTTTTTGGAATGGTATCCATAATTTGCCTGAGAGATGGGCGAAATGTGTAGAAACCAATGGTCAATACATTGAATAAAAAAATTTTGAGATTCCTCTGAAAATTAAGTGTTTTCTTTATCAAAAAAACCGATAAATTTCAACAAACACACCTAGTACACTAGAAGGGCTTGACACTCCTTGCCGAGGGGCGACCGCAATTGAAAAAAGTAACTTAATTTTTTATTTAAATAAATTTTTTTAAATTTTTTTTATGTTGGTCGGACCAGAACACGAACCCAGGTATGAGGTCACAAATAGACGAAAATAAAATCAGATCTTTAACATTGGTTGACCTTGCTAAGGCAACTTGAGAATTTGTGTAATTTTTCAAGCCGAGCAACGAGTCTGTTTTGATCATATCTTGGCAAGAGATTTCAACTCATATCAGTAATTGTATTAATAGTCTTAATTCTAAATTTGCACGAGTAGACGAAATGGCCCAATCCTTAATCTTGTAACAACTGAAGCTAATTAGGAAGACTTTGCCAGTTCTGGCCTTAAAAGTATTACGAAAAAAGTTCTCTCTTTCTCACCACACGTGGTGGAAAGCTTTTTTGATAGCTGATTTCAAATGACTGATAAATGCATAAAAGTTAAAATAAGAAAGATATATTTTTTAATTTTATTAAAAAAATAACAGTAAATCTATTTTAGATGTGTGTGTATGTATATACATATAATATAATCTTATTCATATGTAAAAATCCTGTGTCCGTTTGGAAAAATCCAGTAATCGCCCAAAAATCTCCACAAGTTAATGATCGATTGACTTTTTCAGATTGTTTCTATGGTTCCTGGGAAGGTTTACAAGAAAAAAAATTTCAGGAAGTGGACCCTTGAACCGGGACTGAACTATTCGAAAAAAAAACTCTTATGTTCCTCCGGAACGGGTGTTCTCCAAAAGTTACCCACCGATTGACTTCAAATTTCGTTAGATGGCCTCTATGATTCCTGAGAAAGTTTTTCCGAAATTTTGGGAAGTGAACCAGGGACTGAACTATTCGAAAATTCGGACTATTCCTCTCTCCATGAAGTGGACCAATGTCAATGGTTAAACCAAAAATGTTATATTCCCACAAGTATTGGGTTAATAAAGTTATGATAAAAAGATATCCCATGATAAATTTTTCATAGATTCAATGAGTGTGTGCGACAGTGAAGCGTTGCAGGGTACAGCTAGTAATAGTAGTCCATAGTAATCCAATACTTTTGGACTAAATTGTTTTGTCTTTTTATCATAGTTAGAATTATCCGAGTTATGCACCGGGGCGCTTCTGGACGCTTGTTTCCTTCAGACGGTCCAATTGCTGTTAGTATAGGCTCGAATTAAGAGTTTGGCCGTAGGGAAGGAAATCATAGTGGCTGATTTCTTGCCAATTCCATTACATACGCAATATAACCTTCCTGGGCGTTTGTGCTGGCTTACTGCCCTTAGATCACGACCGTATTCATTTGTCTTTGCTGTAAGTGATCCACCGCTTTACGAAATACTTCCCCCTTATGGAAAACTCTTTGAGCTTTATGTTTGATGTACTCCTGCCACCCAACTTCTATCATTCCTTCCTTCTTACCCACTTCAAGCTTTCGATTCGTTATAGTTTGGGACTTAAGCTGGTCACACGAAAAGCCGTGTTCGCTATGTGATAATAAATCTTTTAGAACACTGCTGTGTGTTCTTGAATGTTACCGAGTTTAAAAATTAAATTCACAGGCAAAAGCTCATGAGACTTTGGTAAGGTAGGCGGTATATCTTTACCGGCGATCCAGTGTCCCTTATATGATATTTACAAGACGTGTGATACAGGGGACAAAGACAGAAAAAGGTGGGTCCTTGTGAAAGTCAAAACAGCCACAACCATATGAAGGAGCGCTGATTTGATGTAGGATTTGTGGTAGAAGATGGACTCTATCGCCGATTCATGGAATTCAACCCGGTGGACGATCATCTCAGTGCGCATATATAATTGCGCTTACACCCCGTTGGTAGAAAAGTACGATGCGGAAAGATTGCTTATCTCGTAACGTTGCCACCGACCACAACATGTACAGAATTTGAAGAGAGAAATGAGATGTGTTTGCAAACAGAAAATGAGAAAGGTTAATATGTATAATTATGAAGAATTTGCGAAGATGGCCAGTTGGAGAAATGCTCTAAAATTCTATGAAAAAATGCGGCGATATATAGAAATTTTCATTATCAGAATTTTTTCCTGTAGAAATGAGAAAGGAAATTTGCTGACTGACATTCAAAGTATACGAGTACTCATATCAAGTTTTCAGAGAGAGTAATTTTGCAGACAGAATAATTGAAATGAAAACGAAATATCTGGAGGAGGACTTGATCAAATGTTCTCATAGTGATTGCCCGCTTTAAGAATGTAACAGTGACGGGAGCTGATCATTTACTATTCTTTCACTTTGTATACAGAATATGGTCAGATGAAAGCATGAGTCTGCTTTGCCTACTCCAAAATAAGATGGATCCTCATTGATCGTGGCTCTCCGTTAAACTTGCAATATTGGGCAAAGTGAGGCTCTGCCAGATTGGGAAGAGCATACCCGAGCTATGCGGTAACAAACAAGGTTTTAAAGGAGGTGACTCTCTTTCGTGTGACTTTTTGAACCTATTGCTGGAGAAATTAATAATAGCTACAGGATTAATAGAGAAAGAACAATCCTCTATAAGAGCGTTAATTCTGCTTTTCTCTAATTGGATGATATTAATGGGTTAACAGAACATGGATACGAAATGGACATAGTGTTAGTTTTCACGACACTGGGGACAGTGATAGCAGTCAAAGATAGGTGTCGCCTATCTAGCGATTTGAATCAACAATTGAAAAGTATAGTCCTCCCTCGAAGAACGAAAATCCAACTCTACAAGTCGCTATAATTCACGTGTTGTTGTTGTTGCAGCGTCTACTCTAACCCCGCTTAGGAGCAGGTAAGATCAGCCTCAGTCATCGAGGTCATCCTGCCGTTGGATCCAGGAAATGATGGTTCGGACCTAAGCAAAGGGGAGGTTGAATGGGGTATCCTTGCAGGAGTATATTCTGGTCAAGTCTAGATAAGTAGAAATATAGTCACAATATCCAGATTTCAATTGTGCAAGTATTCATCATTCACATTTTGCATTGTGGACAAATTCCAAAGTATTCCATGGACTATATGCTGGTGGAAGCAATGGAAGAGGCAAACCTCTACTCCGTTGGAAGGATCAGATGGAGAAGGACCAGGCTTCGCTTAGTGTTTCCAGTTAGCCTTAAACGGCTAAAATAAGGAAAGGCCTCTGTCATGTTGTTTACTCGGCTATAATCATGTAATCGGAGCCTAAATCAACAAATAAGAAGCAGAATCATCATAACAGAAGAATACAATGTACAGAGCATTTTTTGAAATGCTAGTTTTCAATCCAAACTTGCTGCGATTTAGTGTTTTGATAAATATTTTTAAATTAAAAAATAAATTTTTTTATGATCACGATAAATCAGAAAGGTGATTTAATTTAATTTTGGAGAGAAAGAAAATAAATATTTATTTTTAAGAAATATTAACAGATGTTAAAAATCTGTAAGAACTGTACCATTACGCATATGCATACAAATGTAAGAGTATGTATGTGTTTATCTAAAAATGTAATAATACATATGTATATACATGCATCCATGTTGAAAGACATCATGTAAAAGTAATTCATCATTTTACCTTGTTCTCTTTCTTAGCTGTCGTAAATTTACAGCATAAAATTCCTTATCAACTCTACGCGATCACTTGTTTGTGTTTGTTCTTAATCAAATACATTTCAACTTTTAACTATGCTTATAAAAATTAACTGTAAACGTCACTAAATATTGTTGTTGCTCGCTATGTCTTTAAAGTTTGCACATTTCACCACACAATGAGCTCACTGTCTATATGTACGTGTATATATGTATGTATGTAAATATGTTGAGCATTAACAGACAAATATACATATCTACATTAGTAAATATACACGTAGAATAAATATAAATAAATAAAATTTGTCTTATCACTTCAACGCCTTTCACTCAGCACCACAGCTTTGGCTTTAGCATTTTGCTTACACCCGGCACAAACTCCTCGCTGTCTTCACATTCCAGCGCTGTCCAACAGATGCCTTGTATTTACTGTTGCTCCTCATGTTGTTATTTTTGTTTATTAAATCTCAGTGCTACATTCTTTGTTACATAGTTTTATAGTTGCTGATAATACATACATATGTACATACATATATTTATTTGCATATACATTTGTACTGCTGTTGCTGTTGCTGTTACGCTTATGCCTCCTTCTTCGACTTGTACTGGCAGTTCGTCTTATTCTGTACGGCTTAAACGTTGTTTGTCCATCCAAAAGTCATTAACATTAAGAGATCACGTTCAGTTCTTCAATATCTAACGTTGGAAATGGTCACTTTGTAGAGAAATAAAAAGATAAAGATATATAAATGAATAGAAACACGTGTAAATATCATTTCAGGCAAATTCAATAAATAATTTTATTTTTGTTGCGAAAATTGTGTGAAGCTGTAGAAATTCGAAATTGAGAAAGAAAAATTTAGGCACATTTATTTTGTCACAATAATAAAGAAAAAGAAAATAAAGAAAAAAAAAAACATTTCAAAAAATTTTTGTTTTTGTCAAAAGTATTAAGCTAAAAGTTTATTTAATTAAAATAAGCCTAAATAATATAATAAAACAATATACATATTTAAGGCGCTGGGGATTTTCAAAATTCTTCTACATACATATATGCAATTAAATCGTAGTGTCTGTGCATGGTGAATTTCCTATAGAAATATTAAAAGTAAAAATATTTTACAATTTTTATAAAATAGAAATAATTCCCATAAAAAAAATCTGATCGAAAAATACTAAAAGAAAGCGATAAAGCAGAATGTCGAAGAAAGAGGATACACCGTTTGTCATGTAAGTGAATGTGCTCATATAAGAGAATTTTACGATATTAAACAGTATTGTCGGTGAAATGATAAATTATTTAGATAAAAAATTAATTGCTATAATCTGAATAAAATTTTTTTGCCCTGGTCGAGATTTATATGTTTTTATTTTTTTTTAATTAAGTTTTAATATAATTAAGTTTTTTTTAATATAATTTTTTTATTATTAGTTTACATATGCATACATATATATAAATGTGGTACTATCGAGTAAAATTCTACTCCAATACCAATCTTGATTTTTTATAATATTCTTTTTGATTAGCGTAGGCAACGCCTAGGCGATTATAGCCGGGTCAACAATAGCACATACTCGTACACTCGTTTATTCTCTTAGCCGTTCTGAGTCAATTGAAGATACCAAATGAATCCAAACCCATCTCCATTTGATATTTGCAGCAGGGTGGAAGTTGTTGTTTGCTTCCACCAGTGGGTACTACGTCGAAACTTTCAAAGCTGACAGCCCATACGAAAGTTATGACTTAGCCGGAGTCGATGCTGTCGCTTTATTCGCTAAACAATGTGCCTGTATTCACTGAACTTTATCGTGGCTGTGGTAATGATCTAGTGCGGCTTCATCAGTTGTACTCATCATTCACACATACACTTAACGAAGCCGTTACAACAACAACCACAACCACACTTCTGTACTACTTTGCCGAACGGGTATTGTGAGTGACTTGTAGAGTTTTTTTTTTTCGTTGAGAGAGGACTATGCTTCTCACTTGCCTACCCAGAGCAAGGAAGTACCGGTTCTTTATCATTATTGGTGGTTTTGATGCTGGTTTCAAAATATTCGAAATTATTTACGACTTCATAGTTTATTAATTTCAGTGATTTTCTCTGTGTGTTTGATGAGAGGAGAGATTTCGTCTTGCTCTTCGTTAAATATTTGACTCATTTGCCTCACTTCCTTGCCGAGGCTGGAGAAGATTTTCTAAGCCTTCCGTCATTGAAAGTTAAATATTAAATAAAGTATAATCTCTTACTTACATATATATATGTACTCAAATCAGGGCCTCATTGTAGTGTCAACTTGGCGGTTGACTTATCCCAATGTTACACCCTTTATGTTACTGTGCTTACTACGATCATTACACATAGCTAGTTATCATTCAAATCATTAAAGTGTAAATATCAAACAGATAAGAAAACTCAGAAAAAGAATCTAACTTAAAAGTAAACGATGTACAATATGTACATATGCAGGTATATACCGCTGTAATCTTAATATTCTTTGAGGCGATAAGAGAATCTCTAATGTTGTCTAAACAAAGTGTAGCTTAATGAACTACGAGTATATCAAGGTAACAAGTTGAAACAGAGTGGAACAGCAGAGTTATGTACGTTTACAATTCAAAAGTAATTCACAAAAATAAATATTAATTTAGTTTCACACAAAGTTCTTTGGACTGAATTTTTTCATTGCAAGTAAAAATTTTGAACTAAATGCAATTCTTTTAGTATATTAAAGAAAAACATACAAAAAATATAGTTTTTGGGTCAGTGATCCTAATTTTCTTTTTAAATTAGATTTTGTATAATTTCGCGAACCAACGCATCAATCAGCTTGTTACTGTTTCATTATGGAATATACAATTTCTAAACCAGTTCCATTGACTCATTTAGATTTTTCCATCTAAGGGAAGGTTAAGGACCTGTTCGCAAGCTGACGCACCTAAGCCAAATATCGGTTTGCCCAAAAGAAACTGGCGATATTTTAAAAGAAAGTAAATACATATTTCTAATTTTATAATGAACTTTAATCAATTATGTAATTTCCATTTTGTTGGATGACCTTTCGCCATCTTTCCGGCAACATCATTATTCCAACGCTTACAGAACTTCTGGCCTTTATCTGTAAAAAGTTGAACCCAGTGCGATTTTATAGACTCGTCATTTCGAAAGTTTTACCATTTAATGAGTTCTGCAAAGATCGAAACAAATGGTAATCTGACGGTGCAAGGTCAGGGCTATATGGTGAATGCATCAACAGTTCTCAGCCAAGCTCTCTCAGCTTTTGGCTAGATACCAAAGATGTGTGCGGTCTAACATTGTCTTGGTGGAATTTACGATTGACTGCATCTCGTTGATGAATGTATTCAATTTGACCAGTTGTTCACAATGGACTTCCGAATTAATCGCTTGGTTTCTTGGTAACACCTCAAAATATTCCAAACCCTTCCAATCCCACCGAACGGACAGTATAATTTTTTTTTGGTGAATATCAGCCTTTGAAGTGGTTTGCGGCGCTTGGACCATGATCGTTTTCGATTGGCGTTTACACCATTTTTGGATTGTTTATACCATTTTTTATCTCCTGTTATGATTTGCTTCAAAAACGGATCATATTCATTGCATTTAAGATGCATAACACAAGTGTTGAAGCGGCTTGTGAAAAGAATTTCTTTCAATTCATGTGGTACCCAAATATCAATTTTTTTTACCAGTCCAAGACGTCGTATGTGATTAAGAACGGTTGATTTTTGTATACTTAACTTCTCTCCAATCTCACGCTCAGTTACATGCTGATTCGATTCGATTAAAGCCTTGATATCGTCATCATCAACTTCACTTGGCAGACCTGGCTTATCTTTGAGTGAAAAATCTTCCGAACGGAATTTGACACTGTTTTTCTTTTAAGACCTTATCACCATACAAATTATGCGACTTTTTAGCAAATTGCGCTGCATTTTTTTCTTTAAGGAAATAATAAAGTAAAATATGGCGAAAATGTTCTTTTGTGGGCTCAATATTAAAATTGATGCCAAACAATCAAATATAAAATAAATAATATGAAAGAAGTTACGTCTCAATTGGCTGAAGGCCGAACACTAGCAAATATAATGCTCCAGCGTTTCGTCATCTGCTGTGCATGCTCAGCACTCCACCGATACCACGTTATGGACATCTTGTCCGTTTCCGATAGGCTCGCTTGCCACCCATACTTCCCTACAAGGAAAGGTTGCAACTACTTGGCAAAAAGTTTCCGTTTCTTGGTAGCAATAAGCCTGTGTTCTGATATAATTTTGTGTCATGTCTCTCACAATTTGGAGACTAGGCCCATTTGTTTAGAACACTTAAGCGGCCAGCGGTTGACGCTACTTCATACATCAATTTATATTAATTTTACTATTCTCATAGATAATTTCCAGAGCCTTTGCTGAGGTAGGTCTCATCATACCTGCTATACCAAACAGACAGATACAATGCACCTGTCCCAAAGGTTTAATGCGGCATTTCTATATTTGTGTCGCCCACTACACTAGTGGTCCATATGTACCTATATGGGTCTAACGACATTTGTGCAAAGCCAATGCAAGGTCTTAGGCGCCATTTTGGCACAATAGTTCTTTTGAACATATTCCAGATTCGGAGCGCTTACTGCCCCTGCTCCCCCTATCATAGTTATTTTTTTATCAAGGGCCACACGAAGATACCTAACAAAGTTGAAGGGAATTATAATGTTACCTCTTAAAGATGGTGGGTAGAATTGAAGAACTTTCATCTTGTTCAGACTTTTTTCGGATTTACTGAAGGTCCTTGTCTCTTAGCCCATTCAGCTCTCTGAAAGTTGAAGAGAATAACGAAAATTTCTTTCGAAAAGACTCTGGTCCAGACACACCTTTGGATCCTCGGTTGCTTTTCCTTTTGCCACTCATGGTTTTAGCTGGATGCTGTGTGTTTTTGCGATTCGACAATTCAATTATCGGAAAATTCCACTTCAATTTTCTTTTGGGAAGTAGACCTTAAACCGATTTTCTCGAAGAATGGTTGGATTTGCTTCAACTTTTTTGTAAACAATGTAGTATTTTCCTTCACAGAAGTGAATATAAGAGAAAAATTTCATAAGAGTATGGAACGTGGTACATATAAATAGAACAAATATTCGCCGCGATATATTTAAAGTGAGTGGGAGATTTCTAAAAGGGAGTTAACAACCTTCCTTTCTTCTTTCGCTGTTTGACGCCAATACAAAATACCAAGTATGTATAATCAGGTCCTCCTCCCCTTGGTGTTTTTAATGGAATCGAGGTGTTCCTGGTTCCACCGGCGGTTACTGCATCAAAAACTTTAACATCTGGAGTATTCTTATCCATCCTAGCCAACAAAGCCGCTGTTTTTAAAACCGCAGGGCTTATGTCAATGTTGCTGTATATCTCATATACATAGCTCATCGTTCCATCAATACCTTTGTCTAGAAATCTCCTAACGTCGACTCATCATAAGTTGTCATTGTCATTGTCATAAAAAGGACGGCAGTGTTGAGTGAATGGTAGAGTTTTTACTCTTTAATTCCCTATTTAGTTCAAAGAAGCACCTCTTGGCAAAAGTGATTCTGCAACGGGTTTCTAGGATGACACTGTTAATACTGGTTCCCAGAGAGATAAAATTATGTACAACTTATATTCTGCGAGAAAACTGATGAATGTACCTTGTCTGGTCTTTGCCGCTGTATTTAAATAACTTAGCCGGCAATCCAGTGCCCCCGACGCTTTGTTGTTTTTCAGACGGAAAATTACTATTGTTACTTCCGTTGCAAAATTTTCTCTGGATTTTGGTATATCTCGTTGTAAAGCCCAGCAGTAGTCTGTTATCATATATGAGTCCGGGTGGCAGTGATAACATTCCTCCATTGTCTGAAGATTTTGGTGATTTTTTAAACCTCTTCATCACTAAATTCAACCAGATTATGTAAAAATCGGTCTAAATGCTAAAATCATTAAAATCGTGCATTCCTACCAAGTAGAGTGCAGGATTCTAGATTTTTGTCGTACTCTTTGACCGCTTTTTGTACCTTCGACAAACATGAAATGCTACCAAACTTTGTTCGAAAATGTATTTTTGTACAGTATTCTTCATTTATCGAAAGTGATCAGATCGGAAGACTATATTTTATGGCCCCCACAGCAGATATGAAAAAGCATCGAAATCGGAAGATCATTAATGAGAAGAGTTTCTGTAGGACCAACAACTTTTCAATTCTCAACTATTATGGAACTCATGGAT
Source organism: Ceratitis rosa (assembly GCA_037013455.1). Taxonomy (NCBI): domain Eukaryota; kingdom Metazoa; phylum Arthropoda; class Insecta; order Diptera; family Tephritidae; genus Ceratitis; species Ceratitis rosa. The sequence continues at coordinate 17,897,913 of JAWMAG010000004.1, forward strand.
TTCTAATGGATTATTAAAAGTAATATAAAATATATAGAGTTCCAGTTGCTAATCTATTGTTTAGCTCGTAAAGAACCGAAGGGAGTGAGACTCCTCGTATCTTGAAATTCCAATCAGGTAAACTCTCTATGACATCATCAGTAGTGAGCAATAATTAGCTGACATAATCAAGTCAAGTAAGTAAACCAACAAAAAGTGCTGGAAACAAAAACAATTTCCACCAAGCCGACTAACCAAGTGCTTTAGGGCAGACCATCTCAATGATGACGACTTTAACGAAACCAAACATCGGGGAAAAGCGAGTAAACAGCAGCCACGCAGCAGCTGTTGCAGTTAATCACTGATTGCATTAAGTGATGTCATGGCATTTTGATTTCGCAAGCGATTCGTATGAGTAAAAGGTAGCATGTGTGTGTGCGCTTATGCAACCGGACTGTACCGATGTCTCTCAGTTGCCCCATGATGACCCATCAACATATAACCACATCGCAAAACTGTCAACGCTGAATTACCGGCAATAATTCACTGATTATCGAGGTGGAACATAGAGATCGGAAGCGTAAGAAGACGATTAAAGCTATGAACTGGAAAGGCTGTGCTAAAAAAGAAATATTGTAAATTGAACTGCGCAAGAATTACAGGCAACAGCAAACCGGAAGTATTGAGATGAAAAATGTTGCTGCTGCCACATCATGAATGCTGATGCATTATAAGTGGAGCACAGGGTTGGTGAGTTTCCAGGTCGGCGAAGGGTGCATGAGCTTGTTAGGGACAACCGTGTATTGGTTGTTGCTTAATGCCTTATCGTGTTGACCACCTCACACGAGCTGAGGGCGCGCTCAGCAGTTTCTCTCCGCCGCCGTGAAAAGTAGTAAAAGTGAGTGTGTAAACGCCGATAAACTGCTTAGTGTGCTGACAGCATTGTTTGCCAACTTAGTTAGGTTGTGCAGGTAACTTATGTGTTTGACATCACTGTCGTGACTCCGTGCCTAAGCTCGCTAATACTGTTAACTCTGTAGATAATAATGATGGCACTTTTGCTGAAGACGCTGCCAAGCTTTTCTGTAAACAATTCTCACTTTCACACTCGGCGTTAATGAGGTGTTGAATTGATTAAAAGTCAGATCATGCAAAGGAGTATAGAAGAGGTAAGGCAACATGGAGCTTAATCTCTTCTCCCTTTGCGACGGCTCCATCTAAAGATCCATTTTATGAGTGATGAAAACGATATGGTTTAAAAATTGTTTCGACTGTGAGAAACGCCTGGATCATTAAAAAAGTTTCTCCGGTTTTTGATACTAGATGGTGTTGGTACTGTTATTCCGAGTCACTAATCCGTTTGCGTACATCAACACGCGATGACATTTCAAGCAACAAATTTTGTCAATACATTTCTATAAATCGCCAATAGTGTGAAAACCTATTTTGATTTGGAAACAAGTGAAATCTTCGTAGAGTGCTGAAGCATGACGAAGGTAAAAAGTGTTTTTAGAGGTGATAGTACTGTAAATAAACGCCGGACCCAGAAGTGGTTTGCTCTATTGGTGATAAAGGTGCACCTCACTCTGATCGACCAGTCTATTAAATAAAGGTCAATGAACTGATGGAAACACATTTTAGTGACCGAAATAACATCAGTTATTTGATACGCGATAAAATACAATACAATAACGAAACGAACAGTTCTGAGCTCTACTGTAGACGGTTAACCAGCTTATAACAAGTAGCCGCGATAGTCGAGAGGTTTCTACCGTTCTGAAGGCCAGGGTTCGAGTTCTGGTCCGACCAACTCTTCTCTTGAGGCCAATCCGTCACCAGTCAAATCATTCGTCACAGACAAGAACTGATGATAATCACTTGGTGCTAGGTCCGAACTATAAGGTGAATGCGTAGAACCTCTTCACCAAGCTCTCGGAGATTCTGGAGAGTTACTATCGATATATGTGGTCTGACGTTGCCTTGATGAAACACAGTTTCCCCTCCTGTGCCGGGCGCTTGTGGGCGATGGCTTCCTTCAGACGTTCTAACTGTTAACAGTACAGGCCCGAATTAGAAGTTTGGCTATGAGGGAGCAGCTCTTAGTGGATGATTCCTTGCCAATCCCATACTATAAAAATAAATTGTGTTAATTATGGTAATAAAATAAAGTAAAAGGCATAGGACGATAAGCACATTCATTCGGCGGCAGAAAGATATAAGAATCATCATTTTATGTAATGTTGGTACCAATAAAATACTTAAAATCTCTACTTATTACCATTTTCGATAAAATTAAAAGTTTATTTCCATCAAAAAATAATTTTTTCTCAGGACTTTGGGAAACAGTTGCTCTAAATTCTGCATATAGTCTAGGCCACAATAGTACCCTCTAGGAAAAAACTAAGAGCTTTATCGGCTGCTAAGATTCTTCAAAAACAGCGAGGTTACGTTCACAATTTTAGTTTGTTTGAACTTTGAAGCATGTAAGGATTCTGAAAAGGTTTTTGAAATACTCATTCAAGTTTCTATAGAGCGAATTTTAAATTATTTTAGAAAATACAAATCCCGCATTTTTTGAATTCTTTTAGTTTAATTGTTTTTATTGGAGTGTTTCTAATGCAGTTTTTCTTTATAAAGAAAGCAATCGAATAGTCTTCGTATATTTTTTTCATGGGTAAATCATAAAAAGAAACCGATTGTTGTGCTAATGTCCTATGGCCTATAATTAATTTCTTTCCTGAGCTCAAAAATAGAAAATCTCAAGCATTTAAAGTAATGTCAACATTAGACAAATAATACACAACCTTCTCTTTTAACAAAATGTAAGACTTAATATGAAATAAAGCAAGAAAGAAGACTTGCCTTCGGTCATGCCGAAGTCTTTATACCTTTCATGACCATTTCAAATTTGTGGTATTTCATTTTAGGATTAAATTTTAATTCTTGGATCTTAAAAGTTAGTTGGAGGGGAGCTATATGATGAAGATTTCCAATTTCGATGATTTTGTAGAATACCAAATTTCATACACATATGAGCGGCTGATAAGTTCGCGACAGAAGGTAGTTAGATATGACACATCATCTCGTTACTGATAACACTAACTGCGGGATTCATTATTAGTACACATAACTCAATTATGTTCATTAACACTTAGTTGCTTGAACAAGCAACCACACTATGTAAACGGAAACTGGAAATTCTCGCAATGAGGAGCACCGCGCTGTGATTAATTTCCTTGTAAAGGAAGTACTTCGAAAGAAATATTAAAAGAGATGTCATCAGTACTCTGCCCTTTCACTTACGATGGTGAAACAATGTGTTGTTTCAGCTGTTCCACCAAGGAAGAGAGACCAGTGAAGATAACCTCCGCCCGGGACTCCTAGTGACGGTCCTGACCGAAAAAAATGTTCAGAAAGTCGAAAAATTAGTACTTGCTGATCGAAGAATTAAATTGTGCAGACAGCAAAAGAACGAGCTGGAGAGATTTTGCATTAACATTTGAATTAGAAAATATTAGTGTGCGTTGGGTACCGCGAATGCTCGAAAAGCAGCGACGATTTGAGAGTTGAAAAGTTTTTTTAGAGTTGTGCTAAGATCATTTGGATGAAATTAGCAACCATATTGTAACAGTTGGTAAAACTTGGATTCATCAGTATGATCCCGAGTCCAAACAGTCGATGCAGTGGATGGAAAGGCCACCAAAAAAATTCAAAGTGGAAAAGTCGGCGTCGAAGATTATGGCTACCATTTTCTGAGATAGCGAGGGAATACCAAGTTAAAGGTACTAAGTTTGGTCGAAATATCTCGAAACTGAGTACGTTCAGATGGATAGATGGTCAGACGGACATGGCTAAATAAACTCAATTCGTTATTTTGGTCATATCATTAAAAGTTTTAATGGGTCTTCTGCTTCTGGTACATACACACTTCTGGCGAAAGTTAATATACTTTTTCATGTACATGAAAGGAACAAAAGGAGTACAGTGTCATATTATCATTAATCAGGAGTTAATTTGAGTTGAGTTGATGCGGCTGTTGATCAGGGTTGGTCACTTATGCCTATATGCTCGTGGTGATAACCAACAGTTATTCAGATTAAAGTAAAGAAAATGAATTTTTGTGAATAAATATTAAATAATGAAATAAATAAACCAGCATTAATTATTTAATTAAAAAGATTTATGAGCTGTGCATATTAGGGTGAGCCAGCAGCCAAAGTATGGGTGGGCCACCACCGTCATCACAAAACCATCAGTGTCTTTCTTATATTCGGTATTCCTTTTTTGGATATTTTTTTTTGATCTAGGATTTTATTTTTAGCCTTTTTTTTATTATGTATATCCTTTGTTTTCAGGCCTGACACAATAATGTTTAGAAAATCATAATTTTTCTCTGATATGACGGAGAGAACAATAGTTGGGCAAGAACCGCGCCCAGACGACATGACTAGCCACAGGGCACCCATGTTGTCAAGCCACTCGCACTCACGCCTCAGTAACGCATTGAAATTATTAGAATTCGTTTCGCAAAACTAAAACATTTTTCGGTCGTCGTGAAGCACATTGTTGGGCCGCAATACAAAAATTGGTGTAAAAAGTGGAGCTGTTGGGTCAAGAATAAGAACAGCTGAGAATATTGCTGTTGTAGCCCAAAGTGTTGAAGGAAACCCTATTTTGTCCATTCCTCGTCGTTTTTTTGGAATTGGATAATCAATAAACGTCATTACACTATATTTTCATAATGAGGTGAGTCTTAAGGCTAAATTAACACAATCATTAACGTCGTGTCCTTGCTGATTGGGTCCTTGAAAAGCATGAAAATGTTCCGGAATTTCATTGGAAAATCATCTTTACTCACATTTCTAACTCGATGGCAAAACTGTCACATCTGGGACTCGGAAAACCCAATATTTATTGTTGAAAAGCCTCTCTATTCAAAACGTGTAACTTTTTGGTGCGGTTTATAGTCCGGTGGGGTCATTGGACCTAAATTTTTCGAAAATGAGATGAATCATAACTTTTATGGCAGGAATTGGATTTTATTGATCCGCACAACGTTTGGTTTCAACAAGACAGCGCTACGTGGCACACAAACAAAGAAACAATTGATCTTTTAAGGGGAAAGTTTCGCGACCGTGTTATTTCTTGATTAGGTGGTGGCAATTGGATCTTGTGATTTAACGCCTTGCGACTTCTTCATTTGGAGCCACGTTAATTCAAGATTTCAAAGATAAAATTCGATTTGTTGTAGAGTGGCTCAGACATAGCTTTTTTGATGTCACTGCTATTGCAACTGGTCCGATGCTCTAGCTCTGGAGTAACCCCATACTAAAATCTTTATAACTACTGGGTGTATTCATTAATTCGTGCGGTTTTTTTTCGAAAATTAAGACTTTATTGTGAAGAAATTTTTATACATTTAATGTTCAAAGTATTGCCCATCGGAAGCTACGATATTTGCCCATCTTTCTGGCAGTTTGTGGATCCCATCCTAAGAGAACTTCTCCGGCTTGGAGGTCAAGAAAGAATCAAGCCAATTTTTGATACCCTGTTCTGAAGTGAAGCATACTCCGGTGAAGGCATTCTGCATTGATCTGAAAAGTGGTAACAAAAGGTGCTATGTCTGGGCTATAAGGCGGGTAGAACTTCCCACCCACAGTTTTCCAGATAGTTTTTAACTGGCCTTGCACCATGTGGCCGAGCGTTGTCATGATGAAAAATTGTTGATTCTGGTCGTTTTTCCGCGATGGCCTTTTTCAAACGAATCAATTGTTTTCGGTAGAGGTCCCCATTGATCGTCTGACTTGATTTCAATAGCTCATAATAGAGCACACCCTTGTGGTCCCACCAAATACATAGCATAACCTTGGCACCATGGATATTCAGCTTTGCTGCGGATGTCGATGGTTGGCCGGGCTTCACATACGATCTTTTGCCCTTTGGGTTATCATAATGAATTCATTTTTCATCGCCAGTGACAATCCGATGCAAACATGACTTCTTTTGGTGGCGTTGAAGCAACATTTCCGACATGCAGAATTCACGTTCTACGTCTCTTGGCTTTAATTCATAAGGCACCCAATTTCCAAGCTTCTGGATGAATCCTAATGATTTTAATCATCTGGAAAAGGTTGCTTGATCAACTCCTAATACTTTTGCATCTGCGTCGAGCAATGTCTCCAATTCCTCGTCTTGAAATTTTTTTTGACTGTCCGGGTCGTTCTCCGTCGTCTAAGTCGAAATTGCCTCTTTTAAACCGTGCAAACCACTTTTGGCACGTTCGTTTGGCTAATGCATGGTCACTATAAACGTCCAGGAAAATACGATAGCTTTCAGTATCACTTTTCTTCATGTTAAAGTGATGAAGAAGAACTCCCCGCAAAAACACTTTATCTGGTACAAAGTTCGACTTTTTCAAATGAATGAAATTAATTGCTGTTCACGCTAAAACAAATTACATATACTGAAAACGACGAAAAATTACAGTACCTTTGAAATGAATATAGCCACAGATGAACACGACGCGAAATAATATTAGTAGAGCCCTCTCTTAGAAAACCGCACGAATTAATGCATACACTATAAGTACTAATGGTACGGTTCTATTAACGATAGTGATAATCTATTCAGACGCTTAGGAAGGAATTTGTTATTTAGCCTGGCAAAAAAAATTCCAAATCAACAAGTAGACAAGTTAGTCATCAATGAACGTGAATATTCTATAATATCTGATCTAACAATCTATTTTGTGGGATGAGGTTTAATGGGGTTCTCTTATAGTCTGAAACTTTTTAAAACTGTGTCACACCATTAGCTGATTCTATCGTCTTACACGTATTTCTTTCCTCTCATCTCCACATTATTGCAGACTCTTTCATTGCACCTCGACCAGATGTACCACACACCCGCCTCATACTGTAATTAAATTCTGCTCCCGCTTCTCAAACAAAACTTTTCATATCTATTGTATGAATTCCGAATAAAATTGCAATATTATTAATTTACAAACTAAAAAACTTACTTTTTATATATATATGATAGCTACTAAATCCTCCAGCGTCAAGTGCTCATCGCCAACTGCTTTCCGGCTTGTTCGTTGGCTTTAGTATTGTAATCATCTGGAGTTGTAAAGTTCGCTTCGTTCGTTGTTCGAGTGCATGGGGCAGCAGCTGTTGCATACTGCAGGCAATTGACAGGCGCCACCACACGCTGATTTAATACCGTTCACTTGTGCGTTGCAAATCCGTTTGCGGTCGGATTATGCCAATCAGTGGAGCTTAAAAAGTCGCTCGCTTCTTTGCTTGGACGTGTCGGCCCAGAGGTTATATGTGTACATGTGGTGGAGCTGGCAGAAATAAAAAAGTCAACTTTTTTTTATAAGTATGTCTTACATATATACATATATACATACACTGATATTCGAATACATATCAATGTGATTGCATTTATTTTAAGTTATTGTTATGGAATAAATGGGACAATGATTGAATGCACTTTTTCAAACTTCCGATGCATATTCCAAAGATTTCTGAATTTGTGCTTCACCGAATCTTAGTCCCCGCTATCTCACTAAAGTCTCTAAAGTTTGCTGCCACTGGAGATTTCGACCTACCCCCCTCCAAAGTGCGTGGCATTCGCAAAAGAAGTGCCTCAAGGTTTCAGGTTATTCTTCTTGTTCTGCAGAAGTCGTTAGATTGTGCGCCTAATCTCTCTGTAAGAAGACATATAATTATATATTTCTCCTTCCTTTTGAGCACGATAAGGTCATATAACCTTCTTCTGTTCCATTCTGCCCTCTAGAATTACTTTGGAGTATTTAATCTAGATTCATATCCAGAATAATACAATACAACACTCCGCCAGGGAACGTCCACATTGCTGAGTGTATTTCCGAAAGAAAACTAATTTTCTCATAAAAGTCCATCAGCCGTTCTGAGGCAGCGTACAAACTATGCTCCTCAATAAATGTCTTCGTCTTTTTCAGTACGATAAAAAATTGAGTCCCGATCCCGGTGAAGGTAGGCGTTTTAATTCCAACCGAGGGTTTTTTCATTACCGGAAGTTATTGCATTGAGTACTTTAAAGCTGGATCGCTTCAATTCATCCGTGGTCAATGAACTATGCCCATGTCGCCTTATGTTTCGTACAGTTTATCGTCCCATTGTCTGCGGTACCCCCTTCCACCATGAATCTTACCCAAAACTTTTCTCTCGAAAACACCTAACGTGAACTCATCAGATGTATATACATATATATATATATATATATAATTGTCGCTTTGTAACCGCTAAACTGGTTTTCAGCCGAGCTCCTCCTCCAATTTGTGGATTTGCGTCTTGATTCCTTTCCAACAAATGGAGGGACCTACAGTTTATACTAAACCGCCTAGGAACGGCTGATGGTTTTTTTACGAGGAGTCTTTATTTCATGTCCGAAATACACACGGAGGGATGGACATTCTCTGCCGAGGGGCGACCGCAATTAGAAAATTTTGTATTTAAATTAATTTTCCATAACTTTTGTATGTTGGTGTCACCGGGATGTCGTCATACAATAGTCCATTATAATTGGTGCTGTGTAACCGCTGAAGAGATTTTCGGCCGAGCTCTTCCTCCTATTTATGGTCCTGTGTCTCGATGTTTTCCTAACAAATGGAGGGACCCACAGTTTATACTAAGCCGTCTCCGAACGGCTGATAGTTTTTTATGAGGAGCCTTTATTTCATTTCAGAAATATATTCCCAATATCCGCAAACAAATTTTTACTTAATTTCTTATTTAAATTAATTTTCTATACCTTTTGAATGTTGGTCGAACACTCTTTCGAATGACAGTGAGCTAACCACTCGGCTACCGCGTCATAGCCGTCATAGTCCATGCCTCCTCCTTACATAGCACGACAGGTATGATGAGCGACTTGTACTGTTTGGTTTTCTGTTATCGAGATAGATTACCTAGATGAAGTATCTCCAAATTGCATACGAGCGGACACTATCTAGATAAAGACCGATTGTATGAATAATACTTTTATAGCGAGCTTCTCATCGGTATTGGGATTGATGGCGGTGGTGAGAGTGCCCAGAATAACAAGTGATGACAGATATACTTATATTCGGATTGAACGCCATATACCTGAAGCTCTTTAGATGAGAATGCGATGTCTAGTTTGAGCTGCAGTCTATATCTACAATCGAATAAATCATCGAAAACCTAGTAGTCGAGAACCGAATAACCGAGATAGCTTAGCACTTATCGGTTTTCAACTTTGTAAGCTCTTTTAAAGAATTCTGATCCAAGATTTTTATTATTTTTTTTGGTCTTAATTTAAACTTGCTTATTATTTAAGATTATCACAAATCGTTTAATCCGCTTTAAACAAAAAGAGAAATATATTGAGTGTTAAACGAAACTATGAGAAATAAAATATTCAAAAACAACAATAACAAAAATGCAAATCAAAAGTTCTGAAGGATTGTGCGAATCAGTGACCGGAAAGTGGTAATAATTCGCGAAAGAAGAACTAAACAAAATAAAAAAAAGTGTGGGATATCAAGGGGTAGCGAGAGCGAGAGAACGTGTTTGAAAGAGGGAAAGAAGATTTAGTCGCCGCACGTTGAGCAGCTTAGCGTCACTTTTTGTTGCTTTAATTCCCTCCAAGGATTCATTGTTATTATATTTTGATTTTAAATAGTTATTGTTGTGTTGAAAAGAGCTTAGTGCACTTAAATGCTGCAGAAGCGGTGGAGGATGCAAAGGAGGAGGAGGAGGGGTAGAGTCACAGCAGTTTAATTATGATTTTATGGCGTGCGATTTTTTGATTGCTCCACTTGGTTGGCTGATGAGTGGTGTTGTTGTTATTCTATGCCAAAGTGTATTGTTATTGTGTAGATTTTTTTATTTTACGTTAGTTTGTTTCAGTCTTTACAGTTGAACTTGTTATCGTTTCAAAATTTTAAACCTCCACCCTCCTCTTTCTCTTTTTCGCTCCCTTGTTCAACTTCTCGCTCTCCTCGTTAAAAACTTCAAGTTGTTGCTGTTTTTGGTTTTTGTTGATTAATGCAAACTTTAAATTAGTTTTTCGCCTTTTCGAGTGCGAAAATGTAAAAAGTTTTTAGCGTTTTTGAGTTGTAGTTTTGCCTTTCTTTTCGTCTTTCTATTATTTACTGTTTAAATATGTATGACTGAGAGCTGAGAGAATATACACGTACATTCTCACCAACACTGCCGCAACAATAATTTAAATAATCACAACAACTACGTCCAAAAAAGAGGGTTTCACTAACGCAAAAACCACCAAATTGTGGCAAACTGTTGCGCTTGCAGCTGTGGAAATCGCATTAAAGCGAGTTGGGCGCCAAGACGGAGGGAAAATATTCATAAAACCACGAGGTGCGGTGCGACATTGTGAAATAAAAGCGCGTCGGAAAGCTGGCAGCTGGCAGCTGACAGCAGACGACAAGCGACAGCCGTGTGCTGAGAGTCGACAATACGCGTTGTGTTTGAAAGCGTAACATCGGAGGGCCACGCTTTCAACTGTTAATGTACGTGCTACATACCTACATAAGTGTTAGCGCATCTTAGAGACGTCGTTTCTTCGACATCATCCCTTTAGTCTAGCTGCTGCAACTCACATTTTCTGCTGTCAACGCTTTCACGCCACGAAGTATGCTAATTTAAAAGCAGCAGTACCAGCGTTTGCCACTGTGGCAGCATTGCAATTTTCTTGACAGGATTAAAGAGTGCTCATGCGGCGGTCGGACTGCCAAATCTCCATACATACATATATGAAAAATAAAATATAAATTTTCTACACTGACAGCGTAGATGTGAAGTGTCAAAATCAATTTAAGCAATTTTTTAAGGGAAAATAAATAAAGAGTTGTCATTGCGGTTAGTGAATTACGAGTTAATTCATAACTTACATACATTTGTATATATGTACATATGTTATAACAATATATATATGTCGATAAAATATTTATTTGAAATGTGAAGAGAGCTTTCATAAAAAACATTTCCCCAACATTGATTCCTCTGACTAGCTTTTCTGTATCAAAACCGACTTACTGAGTGCTTTAATTAATTAAATACATTCCCTCTTTTTTCCCCCATGCAATTTTATAGCAGCTGATGAACAAATATGTAGCTGTTTACTGTAAGAAGCAAGCGTAACCGCGACCTTCCGCGATCGGTTTCGGATTCAGTGCAGTCCGGACTGTTACTGGTTTTCGGTCATCGGTCTCTTGGATTTTTCGATTTCCCTCAGATGCGCCCCTCGGTCGGTTGGGCGGGAGGCGGGTAACACTGGATTCGTCGTTAAAAGAGTAGTCCCAATGTCAACAACGACATGGGCTCTTTGTCAACAGCAACGCTGAACTCAAAGGCTAGCACCTCACCTAGTTATTCCAATCCGTTCAGCAGGTCCTACGCCCTCAAATTTATAAAGATTACCACAAGTCTATTCTTAGAACGAAAGCTAAGTTCTCCTTTCCACAGTAACATTGAACACCGTGGCAAATATTGACCAAGGTTATTTTCACTAAAAGTGAAAACATAATGCGACTACCTTATCAAACTTAAACCTTAGTCTTCTCTCATTTGACCACAAAGATAAAAATAGCTTTCCCCATACTTGACAAAAATGCTTTCGAAATTCCAGCCGAGTCTCAACAAAAAGAAAAAGGGGCACATCTGCATTTAGCAGACGCCAAATTGCTGCTCTCCATCCCAAATATGTACAGGGTCCGCCATATAATATTTTTTTTTTTTAAATGCAATAAAACAAAAACGGTTCATTCGATCATCAAATTTATTTTTTCATATTAAAGTACAATCCTTCCGGTTACTTATGGTGTACAAGTTCGTTCAAATCGCTGTCTCGGCTGGCCTTGCAGTACGCCATACGGCCGACCCAATTTTTGAGGACATTTCCGATTGTTTGCGGCCGTATTTCGGCAACGGCGACGCGAATGTTGTCCTTCAAAGCTTGAATTGTCGCTGGCTTGTCCACATAACACTTGTCTTTGACGGCGCCCCACAAATAATAATCCAACGGTGTCAAATCACAGCTCCGAGGCGGCCAAACGACATCAGAATTTCGGCTGATAATTCGGTCTCCGAAAACAGTGCGCACAAGATCGATCGTAACGTTGCTGTGTGCCACGGAGCGCCGTCTTACTGGAACCAAATGTTGTCCAAGTCCTCCTCTTCGATTTCCGGGAAGAACCAATCCGTTAACATGGCGCGGTAGCGTTCGCCATGGACCGTAACGGCGGCGGCTCCTGCCGCATTTTCGAAGAAAAATGGGCCAATGATGCCGCCAGCCCAAAATCCACACAAAACAGTAACTCTCTGAGGATGCATTGGCTTCTCTTTGATCACGTGCGGGTTTTCCGTCCCCCAAATACAATTTTGTTTATTGACGTAGCCGCCAAGATGCAAATGAGCTTCGTCGGAAAAGATGATTTTTTGGTAAAATTCCGGGTCTTCGGCCAAGCGCTCATCTGCACTATTTTAACGCGTTCCTCAATCGTATACACAACCATTTTCGTTCAGCAGAAGGATAAAACTAACTTTCTGTCAAATCAATGGTAACATCAGTGGTTGGTGGATTTCTAATCCCTGAAATAATGCTAGAAAGCATTGAAAAACTCTCAAAAATTGTGCTTGTAAAAAAACAATTTAGTTGGCTGACTTCTCTACTCAAGCAATACAAGACTACACAAAGCTTTTAGATTTGGGAACTTGGAGGAGTTCCTAAACCCATAGTCTCTTTAGAAGATGATGTTTCGAAAGATTTTATGAACCACCACTGCACGGACAAATGAGGGTCGTTATGTAACTATTACATAAGAATACCTTTCAAAAAAAGCTTCCAGAAGAATATAGTTTTAGTACATTTCAGCACTTCAAGCATGCCGCAAAATGAACAGAAAGCTTGTGGGAAATAGCGATCTAAAAAGACTTTGCGATAATATATCAAGGAAATATTTCATACATAGAGTATGATTAAGCGTGGGAAAGATGGCGATAAATGATACTCATAAATGTATTCACAGATCGGAATGGCTGTTGAAGGAGTTCGGGTGGTCCCGAATAACCATTCCACCTTTAATCTATGAATTTATTGGGTTGGGTTCTGGGCTGAGGTCTGTTGAATACATTGAGCTCTTTGGCTTTTCAAATATGGTAAAGTGGGAGAAAGCTCCAAGTGGTTTTATAAGAAAAGCTTATATCACATAGGCGTTTTTCAGCCGTCAGCTGGTGCTGGCAAGCTAAGCATGCAAGCCTCGAATATGTACCAGTTACATTGAGTTAATCATCTAATAGACACTTTATGTTTATTGCTTCACTGGCCACCTGAGAATTGCACTTATATTGTTAAAGCTAATTTCTAAAAGTATGCTGGAAAGTTTGGGCATTGGGTGGTCCAAGATCCGAGTCATCTTCAATGCCCCAAAAAAATCCGGTTCCGGATACAGATTTAACGATGTCCTCTACATCGGGCCAACACTCCAGCTCGATTTGGTCCTCAAATAACATATGTGCCGATTCACCTCTAATGCAACCGCAAAAAGATGGCCGAAATTATAAAAGGCGTTCGGTTTTGCAAAAATAGTGAAAATTTGTTACGATTCACTCGCTTACAGAAGCCACTCATCTCCTAGTGGCCTTCACATTAAGAAAATAAACTTATATGGATTACATTCTTCCGGTAGTCATATCATATCATTAGCCGAAGAGTCCTTGCCTCAAGATTTTCAAGCTCACAAATCGGTAGGTTTCCCGTTTAAGAAACCCACAGCAATAGATCAAGAAATTTTGAAGAATATCGTTAAGGAGATTCGCTTAACAATAATTTCCACCAAAACGCTTGGTTTTGACCCCTTTTCATACACCATTGTCTCCGACTAAGCGATGTCCGGTTGATAGAACCGATAAATAATCTCAAAACTTTTTGACTCTGCAGGTTTGGTTAAGCTGACTGTAGTTTAAGCTAAAACTTGATGTGATGACCAGATTAAATCTCTCCATCTGATAAAAGGGATGCAATTCGGCAAAAAATTTTCAAATACCTCATTGGTCGACTACATACCGGACAATTCTGTAAGAAAAAAAACCGTCATTCTCTATCCATTCTTTTCATACTCGCACTTTCTAATTTAAGAAACGGAATAAAAGGTATTCATTTTATTCCCTCCGATTCTCTATCCCAAGATGACATGCAAAAAAAAAAATTAAATTAAAGAAAATAAAATTAAATTAAAAGGAAAAAAAGTAAACAAATTAACTGAAACAATTAAAGAAATAAACTGATTTAGCAAAACTTTAAGTTCCGACATTTCTTCTTTTTTGGGTGGGTGCCTTTGCTAAAATATGCATAAATGTAGGCTACGATTTTTGTTTTTCATGGCTCTTTCAGCAAGAAATAAAACGCATTCTACATTTTGGCGAATATATAAAAATAATACTATGTTATATTTTATTTTGAATGAAATGTGTAAAAATTTAAAAATAAAAAGTCTGCAAAAGTAAAGTTGATGTTGTACCAAAAAATGTCAGTTGAAGGTGTGAAATGATGATTGCTGAGTGTTTTATTATCCAGCGTCAACTTTTAGCTATGAATACCTCTACATATGTGCAGCGCAGTTTGAATGGTTTTCTATGGATCTCGCTTTGCACGTAGCAAACGAGTTGGTAACTTTAAATTGAATGATTTTCGCTTTTGCTTCTTACCAAATTAAGCTAAAAGAAACTTTTATTCTTACACCCACTCGGATGGTAAGTTATTTTTTAGAGAAGCAAAAGAGAAAATTGCTTAAGAACTTTGAAAAGTGAACTAATTTAACGTGGAGTTGAAAAAAAAAATAAATCATATAATTTATATGTAAATATTGCATACATTTAGGCGCGAAAATTCTTAAGTAATAAATAACTTCATAAACTTTTCCTCTGGCAAAGGGTGACCTCTACTCTTACTGTTGGGCTCAACTTTTCTATAGTATTTTTTTTTAAAGAAGCTTATAACTACTTGGCATTGTCTACTGACCATTCATCATCAGACGCCTATTTGAAATGCAAATCATTTATTTTTGTATTTTTTTATTTTATTTTCTATAATATAAAGAATGCTAGGAAATTATTCCCAGCAAACACCCTACAGAGGCGACTCCCTTGCCAAGGTATGCACATTCATACAAAACATACAAATACAATAGCCATGCAATTAACTGGAGTTGCCTCTGGTGATGCAACAATTTCTGTTTTATTGTTATTTACTCGCATTTGTTGCTGTTATTTACCGTTTCTCCTCAAAGCTTCCACAATCCTTTACAATTGTGTTTCACTGCTTCACTGCACTTAACTTTCCCTTTAAGCGACTTGTTGTTGTCGTCGGGTGTTTTAAGTATTTCTAGCCTCTTGTTGCGTCTTTGCTGCCTTACTTCTTTTCATCCGTCCTTCCTTCCTTCCTTCCTTCCTTGTTTCCTTTAGATTGTTTGCTGCATACTTCGTTTTCGCATTCATTCATGTAAATACTTCTTCATCTATTACTCTTGCATTTGTTTGCATACATATTTATCTTTAAGTTAGCATATTCATTTTGTTTATTTTTTTATTCATGCTGCTTTTGTTTGTTTGTTGCTATTTTCTTTAGTTTTCATTTCAATTGTCATATTTCTTCGTTTTTTTTTTCTCCCTCTCTCTTTCTCTCTCCCTGGAGGTAAGTTGCAACAATCACAGTAAATCACTGCATACTTTAAGGCGCACTTACATGCTTGGCTTTGTCTTCCTTTTTATGTTTTTTATTGTTCTTCTTTGTGCTCCTCAAGGTGGTTACTTTTTTCTTTTGGTGCAGAAGACTGTTTTCAAGCATTTAGCTCTCAAATCTGGAAAGGAAACGGAACTCGTTTATATTTGGACTTTATATGCATTTATATTTATAAGGGGTGGTTTTTTAACCATCTGGTTTTATATGAGGCAATGCCGCGGATTGAAACATAAGTGTGCTCTGCCCAATCCACGAAAAAGGCTTTCCCACAGTCTGCGCCAATTACCGTGGAATAAGCCTTCTTAACATCGCATGTAAGGTCCTATCAAGCGTATTGCGTGAAAGACTAAAGCCCACCGTCAACAAACTGAGTGGACCTTATCAGTGTGGCTTTAGACCTGGTAAGTCAACCATTGACCAGGTATTCACCATGCGCCAAATCTTGGAAAATATGCGTGAAAAGAGAATCGACACCCACCACCTTTTCGTCGATTTTAAAGCCGCCTTCGACAGAACGAATAGGAGCTGCCTTTACGCCGCTATGTCTGAATTTGGTATCCCCTCAAAACTTATACGGCTATGTAAACTGACATTAAGCAACATTAAAAGCTCCGTCAGGATCGGGAAGGACCTCTCCTAGCCGTTCGATACCAAACGAGGTTTCAGACAGGGTGATTCCATATCGTGTGACTTTTTTAATTTAATGCTGGAGAAAATAATACGAGCTGCAGAGCTGAACTGAGAAGGTACAATCTTCTACAAGAGTGTACAGCTGCTGGCGTACGCCGATGATATCGACATTATCGGCCTCAACAACCGCGCCGTTCGTTCTGCTTTCTTCAGACTTGATATAGAAGCGAAGCGAATGGGACTGGTGGTGAATGAGGGCAAGACGAAATACCTCCTGTCATCAAATAAACAGTCATCGCATTCGCGACTCGGCTCCCTCGTCACTGTTGACAGTCATAACTTCGAGGTCGTAGATAATTTGATGCAGTACCCGTTGGTGGAAGCAGAGGAAGAGGAAGACCTCCATTCCGTTGGAAGGATCAGGTGGAGAGTGAACCGGGTTCATTTGGCACTTCCAACTGGCGTTAGGCAGCGAAAAGAAGAGAGGAATGTCGCTTCTACATTGATTCGGCTATAATCGCGTAAGCGGTGCCAACGCCAATAAAGAAGAAGAAGAAAACTTTTTTTAGTGTTGGTCTTTTTTGCAGCTGGTACTTGGTTTATGCTCATTTCATAAAGGTCATATACATATAGACTTACTCCGGAACAACATTTGCAAATCGTGCATTTTTATTACCAAAATGATGGTTCGGTTCGCGCAATGCATCACGCTCTGCGTCCAATATCCGATCGACATAATTGCCCAGCAAAGTCGGTTATTCAAAAAACCACGAATCGGCGTTACAGCTGCTGTTGAGCAGAGTATCGATTGAGTCCATCTGCCATCGCCCGCACCAACTGGAGCTTCGTCCAAGCATTTTATTGCAGATGATTTTATTCAGATGTTCCAAAATTGGTGTCTCGGCTGGAATTTATTCGAGCCAGCCGCAGCGGTCAGAAAGAGTTCAATTCATCCTCCTACATAGAATTAAAAGTGAGTATTTCCTATGATCTCCAAACTAGTCAGCTTGATTCTCTGATTCCTGGAAAGATTTGTAAGAAAGAGTAAATCTGGGACCGGCGTAGTCAATATGAATTTATTCGAGCCAGCCGCAGCGGTCAGAAAGAGTTCAATTCATCCTCCTACATAGAATTAAAAGTGAGTATTTCCTATGATCTCCAAACTAGTCAGCTTGATTCTCTGATTCCTGGAAAGATTTGTAAGAAAGAGTAAATCTGGGACCGGCGTAGTCAATATGAAAAGGACCTTAAATCGGTCGTTAAACTTTTCTCTCGAAGACTTCCCAGGCAGTCTCATCGAACGTCGACATCGTCCACACTTCTGCATAATTTCAAAGCTGACATTATTGTTGGTGTTGATGCTGGTCCCTTAGATGAAATTTTCTACGACCTCAAAGTTATGACTGTAAACAGTGACATAGGAGCCAAGCCGTAAATGTCCCGATTGTGTGTTTGATGGCAGGAGGCTTCGCTTCGTTATCAAGTCTGTAGAAAATATAACTAATGACGGGATTGATAAGGCCGATCAAATCAATGTCATCAGCATATAGCAGTAGTTTTAACAGATTTGTAAATGATTGTGCCTCTATTGTCCAACGTTGGTTTACACATACACAGCAGTATACAGACATAATAGTGATTACAGTTTGTTGACTGTGGGCTTTAGTCTTTAACATAATATGTTCGATAGCGTTTTATATGCGATATTTAAGATGCTGGCTCAAGGGGGCTTATCACAGGCCGTGGGTTCTCTCTTTTTATGGATTGGGCAGAGCACATTTAAATTCCAAAAGTTAAGCAAGCTTTCGTTCGACCATGTTCTGCAACGAAGCTGATGCAGGCACCTTGTGAGCCCTTTCTCGCCATGTATCAATAGCTCAGTCGGTAAGTCATCGACTACAGCTACTTTGAACCTGGCCATAGTCGGGTAATAGCCTCTAAGCCATCATAATCCATTGGAGATTCGTGTTCGCCATGTCTTGGTCCATCTCTGCGTCCTACCAGAGTTTGCTCCGATCTTGAAACCTTCCCATAATCACCATATCTTTTCTTAGAATTTTCGAGCATTACCCTTGTCCGGCAGCTTTTCACACATTTCAGTCTCTTTCTTTTTATGGCTGCATGTGCGTTTTGCTTTTCTCTTAAGTTCTCGGTAGTTATCTCACCCCGCACGTGTTGTGGTCCATCGCAAAGTTGCGGGTTTTTTCTCCACTGCACCTCGACATTCCTCACCGAACCTCTGGCTCTGCCGAAAACCAATTGGTTCCATATCAATAGTATGTAGGGAGTTTGAGATGCTGTTCTACACATTCCTTGCCAGTGAGAGTTGCTAATGAGTGTTCTAAGAAAGCAGGTGTGGCAGCCGAGTAGAAAATTGGTCGGAAGTCTGTTGTGATTGCAGCTTTTCGACGTCGAGATTTCGTTGTGTTTGTTGACGGGCGTTCTTTGATATACAGAGGAGTGTGCGTATCTTTGCTGTGGCAAGATAAAGACCCTAGTCGATGTTAACACTATAGACAACCATTTTTTAGGCCTAGGCAAAGTCGATCCGCCTCAAACCATTTGGGGATGCATCAACCAGCTGGGCAGCGGAAACTTTCCAATTAAGCGACTGGACATTCCAAGTGCATGTTCTCAATTCTTGATCCTTAAAGCATTTGCGATGGTCGTCATCAAAAGAGGAGTCTTTCAGCCGAGCCGTTTTTGATTTTTTTCATTAGAGTTTAGTTTTTATGCGTTGGGTCTCTCCCAAACCCTACATACAACCGCAAACGGATTTTTGTTGGCTACCCAGCGGTCACTTGATCTAAAACTGGAAGTCAAGAGCTGCCTTGTAAAAAAGAATTGCCTCTGGCCATCCCCAGGTGAATGGCAGTCTTCACTAGCGTGAACTTCTCCATGTAGCCACATTCACCATAATTCTTGGTTTTTATTCGATTACATATGACACTGCATTATATGTAACTGCATTAAATGTGATTAAATTCATTATATTTCCATGATTTTCAAAATAACCCTTTTTCTTCGATTTTATTTATTTTTTACATTACGCATGCAATATTTTTTCTGCTTTTGTGTAAAATTTTTATTTTTTTTTTAGTTTTTTTCCAGAATAAATTTATTTCTCTTTCTTTTAATATTTCTTTTTTTTTTGCTTTTAGTGACTTCAAGCCAAAGGCAGCATCTAAATATGGCGCTGCAGGCACAAATT